>JAWMRA010000067.1:975412-1025411 GCA_035584735.1 Pseudotriccus pelzelni
CAGCCTGGAGAAAAGGAGGCTCAGGGGGGACCTTCTGGCTCTGCAACTCCCTGACAGGAGGGGGGAGCCGGGGGGAGCTCAGACTCTGCTCCCAGGGAACAGGGACAGGAGGAGAGGGAACGGCTTCCAGCTGTGCCAGGGGAGGATCAGATTGGACATCAGGAGGAATTTTCTCATGGAAAGGGTTGTCAGGCACTGGAAGGGGCTGCCCAGGGAGGTTTGGTGTCCAGGGAAGGGCTGGACGTGGCACTCAGTGCTCTGGGCTGGGGGACAGGGTGGGGACGGGGCACAGGTTGGAGTCGGTGATCCTGGAGGTCTTTTCCAATGCCAGGGGTTCTGGGATCCTGTGCTGGCCCAGAGATCCGTGTCATCGGGGTTCCAAAGCTTTTCCCAAAGCGTTTCTTTGCTCTTCAAAGTCTTGCAGCGTTGACAGGAAATGAGCTTACAAAGTTTAGTTCTGAGACAAAAGTGCTTTTTTTGTACTGGGATTTCCTGTTTTTGCTTTTATAAACAAAAAATATTCGTCCGTAAGGCCCTGGGTGTGTGAGCAGGAGTTGGTTCCAGTAGCACCGGCGCTGCTGCCCTGGCATATTCCTCCTCAGCTTGGATGCAGCTTTCCCTCTGCCTCTGGTGGGATTCTCCCTGTGCAGAATATGCTCCTCTGGAAGCAGGAATTCCCAGTTCACCTGAGGCAAAACCGGGCTCTGTAACTGATCCCAAGTACTGCAGAGCGAAGGACTCTTTTTTTTTTTTTTTTTTTCTCCCAGCATCATCCCTTAATAGCTCATCCCGGAAAATGTCATAATTCAGCTCAGGCCCAAGTAAAAATAACCGGGACTTTGGTACGTACCAATTTTGCAGAGCTCTTTTTAGCAAGGCAGCCAGAGGAGAGCAGATCCCGAGCGTGTGGCCCTGTAATTAGGCCGGGAATGCTGGCGGGAAGCTTCCAGAACCCGCCCAGGAGCGGCCCGGAATTCGACGAGCCGCCGTTCCGCCGCGGGAGCCGCGACGGGAGGGAGTGGCAAGGGCCGTTTCTGAAAGGGGGTTTCAAAATCGCCCCGAGGGCCCCGGGTGCTCCTGGCGTGGAGGTCAGGGTAGATTTTGGGCTGGAACCCGCCTTCCTCGGCTCACCCAGAGCTTCGTGTTGCGCCTCTGCGGCCGCGGGGAACCCTCGGCAGCCGCTTTGGCCCCTTGGAGCCGAAAAAAAAAACCCCTGGGCGGGCGGAGATTCCTGACTTTTCCCTCCCCTTTCCCGCAGGGAGCAGCCTCCTGACGGGCCCCGAGGGGCTGATGGCCAAGGAGAGGGAGAACCTGAAGCGGCTCAAGTGCCTGCGGAGGTACCGGCAGCGCTACGGGGTGGAGGCTCTGCTGCACCGGCAGCTCCGCGAGCGCCGCGTCCTGGCCACCGACGGCGCGGCCCAGCAGGTCCGTGGGGACGCCCCCACCGGGGTCTCCCCTCTTGTTTCTTCCCAGGAGTGATGCCAGGCCCCGGACAGATTTCCCCCCCATCCTGCTAGGATGCTGGCAGGGTGCTCAGCCCGGAGAAGAGGAGGCTCAAGGTGGGGGCTTTAAGCCCCTTCCAGTGCCTAAAAGGGGCTTGTAAGGGAGAGGGAGAAGGGACTTAACGCGGCCAGGCAGCGATGGGGCGAGAGGGAATGGATTAAACTAAGGGATGAGAGATTTAGATGGGATACTGGGAAGAAACTGCTCCCTGTGAGGGTGGGGAGGCCCTGGCATAGAGTGCCCAGGAAGCTGTGGCTGCCCCATCCCTGAGAGTGTCCAAGGCCGGGGCTTGGAGCAACCTGGGCTGGTGGAAGGTGTCCCTGCCGGTGGCAGGGGGTAGAACAGGAGCTTTCAGGTCCGTCATTCCCTGATTTCCATGATTGCAGGCCCACACCACCCGTTCCAGCCAGCGCTGCTTGGCCTTTGTCGATGACGTCCGATGCTCCAACCAGTCCCTGCCGATGACCCGGCACTGCCTGACGCGTATCCTTTGATCCCCCCGACGCTGTCCCCGGCTGTTTGCCCTCTCTGCCCGCCCTTTCCCCCCTCCCTGGCCCTAAATCAAGGCCACCGGTTTGCCGTAGCCGTTGGTTTCAAGCAGGAGCCCAGAGGAAACGTCTCCCGGTCTGTTGGCGCTCCCGGCCCGTGGAGCAGCCGATTCGTGCGGGAGGGACAAAGGCACGGGCTGGTCCCACCACAAGCCTCCCTGATCCAGAGCATCCCAGCGGGGCGGGCAGTTCACTTGGGAGCGCCCAGAGGACCCAGGGAGGCCCGAGGTGTGAGGGATGTGCGTGGGGAGGGGTGTTTGGCCACCGGAGCGTGTCCTTGGGGATTTTGGGGAGGATTTGGAGGGGTAGTTCCGGGCCTGTTTGGAGCTGCCACGGCCCAGCTCGGTCGCTGTGACCCCCTGAAAGGTTCTTTCAACCTTTCAGCCTTGAGCTGTTCCGATTCCCTACGCTGCCTCAGCTGTTGGAGACCTGGAACTGGAACTTCCACTGGGATCTCCCAGCTCAGGGATCCCCCCCTGAGCATAGGGGGCATCCACAGCCCCAACATTGCCCTGGGTGCATCTGCTCCAGCCACTTTTCCGGATCTGTGAGGGCTCACGGGTCTAGGGGAGCTTCTGGGTTTGTGGGAGCCCCTGGGTTTGTTTTGTCCCCAAAGCTGACCTACTCACCTCCACCCCCGCGCAGGGAGCAGGAGCTGGAAGCTGCCTTTTGTTTCGCTCCAACCACCCTGTAGCTCAGAATAAAGACAGGATAAATCCCATAAAACAGCCGGAGAAGCCGCTGCTGGCAGCTGGCGCTGGGGAGGAGCTCTCAGCTGACTCCCCCCCCGACACAAACAAGCCTTTCCTCGGGCGGCCGATAACATCTGCATCCCGACAGCATCTGCAGCCACGGCTTCTCCCGGGCTCGCTGAGCTCCCAGGAGCTGGATTGTTCGTGACAGGGCACTGAGGGGATGGGGGAGAGAGAGGCTCCCAGGATTTTTGGCACCTCGGCAGGCGGTGCTTTTGGCTGCCGGTGAAGTCTTTGCTGGAGCTGGGGGTCACTCCAGGAGGTCAAAACCTGCCTTCCCCACCCCTGTTCCTCCCCACGTCTGCCCTCGGGTGGCTCAGATCCATCTCCACCGGGACGGGCACCGACATCGCTGCCAGCCCGGGTTAGGGCTCCCCACAGCCCGTTAGGAAGTGGATCCACAAGAAATCCCCGTTCGGGGAGGAGAGGAGGGAAGGATCAATCTCAGGCCTCGGCAGCTTAAAAAACAGGGTTAAACTCGGCGCCTTTTCCCGTTTTACGTGGGTTTGGGATGGTTTTTTTTTCCTCTCTCACATTGTGGGGTTTGAGGGGGGAAACTGCAGCGTGAAGCCCCCAAAGCTGGAGAGCAGCTGAGATTGGGAGGGAGGTCTGAGGAGGGTGAAGGGGTTGGAAGAAAAGGATGTGGGGATGGGAAGAGGAGAAAGGGGTTGGAAAACCAGGAAGGGATCAAAAGAGGAGAAAAGGGTGGAAGAGGTGGAAGGGGGTTGGAAGAAGAGGGTAGGGGTCAGAAGGGGAGGAAGAAGTCGGAAGAGGAAAAGGATTGGAGGAGGTAGGGGTCGGAAGAGGATGGGATCAGAGCAGGATGGGGTTGGAGGAGGACGGGATCAGAGCAGGATGGGGTTGGAGGAGGACGGGATCAGAGCAGGATGGGGTTTGATCCGTGGCTCCTTTGCCGCTGGATCGCTCCACAAGCGCGACACAATCAGAGCAGAGCCTCTGTTGGTGATTAAAGGCCGGAAATCCCATTTACACCTCTGGCAGGAACAGGTTTTCCATTGGGAAGGAAAATGCGCTGGGAGGACAGAAATAGCGGAACCGAAGCCCTGGCTGTGGGAAAGGCATTGTGTGCGCTGGGCTGTCCCTGCGTGTGTGGGGCGGGAGCCGATCCCCCTCCCTGCGTGTCCACGAACAAAAGTTAATCCCGTGCCTTTGTGACATCCACACGAGGATCTGCGAGGGGTTTAACGGGGATCCGGCCACATCTCCCAGCCCCCCCTCCCTGGGGGGAGGCTGTGGCTGTTTGTCCCAGTTTTCCATCCTGGAAATAACATCCCCCACGTCGCTGGGCAGTCGGGATGGAGCTCTGGGGTGTGGATTCTTCATCAGGGGGAAATGGTGGGGGTGTGGGGGGGTTGAGAGTCTTGGCCCTCTGGGTGCGTCTGGCTGTACCCGGGCGGCTTTCCTTGACCGGCTCTCCCCAGATATCTGCCAGGACGCGAACCAGACGCTGTTCAAGCCGTGCCAGGGCTCCGAGGAGGTGCCCTGCAACAAGCCCGTGCCCGTCAGCCTGTCGGAGGAGCCGTGCTGCCCCCTCCACCTGCGCCTGCCCCCGCAGATGTACGTCCCCGAGCAGGGCCTGGCTGTGCCCCAGGAGCTGGGAGCCGCTCCCTCCGAGCTCTACCTGAGCGCGGCCGAGCTCCAGCCCTCCGAGAGTTTGCCCCTGGAGTTCAGCGACGTAAGTGGGGCCCGCGGGAAAGGTGCCCCCTCCGCCCCCTGCCCTGCTGAGAGAGCCCCTGCTGGAACGCTCTGGGGAGACCTCAGAGTGCCTGAAGGGGCTCCAAGAGAGCTGGGAAAGGACTTCGGACACGGGCCTGAAGCGCCAGGATGAGGGGGAACGGTTTCCCACTGCCAGAGGGCAGGGTTAGGTGGGATGTTGGGAAGGAATTGCTGGCTGGGAGGGTGGGCAGGCCCTGGCACAGGTTGCCCAGAGAAGCTGTGGCTGCCCCATCCCTGGGAGCGTCCCAGGCCAGGTTGGAGCAGCCTGGGCTGGTGGAAGGTGTCCCTGCCCATGGCTGGATGATCTGAAAGGTCTCTTCCAACCCAAACCATTCCAGGATTCCATGATAATGGCACGTAAACCTTTGTCTTTAAAGCCTTCGTCAGATGGCTCAGCCTGCCCTCAGCCCAGAGTTTTGGAAAGGGAGCTGGTTGTTTTCCTGGAGCGCTGTTCCTGGGGTGGTACAGCTGAACAAGGAGCACAAAGGGATTGCTGGACACACCTCTGCTCCCTCGCCACGAGGGAACGGATTTGATTCCTAACCCTGTGTGATAAAGGTTATTCTTTATTTCAGCTCAGCATAGAGCCAAACTCTGACAGATATTTCTGTTTTCCAAGCGTGTTTACACACGTCCCTCTTCATTAGAGCATCTGAGGCAGCAGCAGAAGCTACAAAGCCAATTGTTTCCCATTTCTCTTGCTAACATTGTGCTGCTGCTGCATGAAACCAGCACTCCCAGAGTGGGGCTCATTAAGTTTGGTGCTGCACAGAGACACAATAAATTGCAGCTCCTGTTCCAGAGCCTTGCAAAGGCTCAAAGTCAGGGGAGTCGTTCTTCCAGCCTCGACTCGAACTGTTGAAAAAGAACAGCAGCTCCAGTCGCCTCAAAAAAATCTGTTTATCTGGTAAATACGTGGGTGGTTATTGGCAATTTTACCAATAATCATCTTCAGGTTAATTATCTTCATACATCTTGATCAGGTGGAGTTCAGCCCTGAGAAAATGGCATCTTGCTCTGTGTGCTTTTGGGAGAGGCTGGCAGAGGCATTCCAAAAGGTGGTTACCACCACTGCAGGAGGCTTTGCTGTGAAACTTTCCCCTGTCTCGCCGCAGAGACATCTTGACACGTGAAACCCCCGTGCGAGAATAAATGTGTGCACACCGAGCTGGGAGAGTTGCTGGGAAAGGAGGAGAAATGTTCTTTGCCTGTCAGAGCTCTGTGTTTGAGTCTCCCTGGAGTGCAGAGCTCGAATCCACAGCCCCCCCACACACACCTGTTTGTTTGGATCCCTTGTGGGAACACAGGTAGCTTTTGATGGGGGGTTTGGTGGGAGAGGCCCTGCTCGTGTTTTCCTCACTGCTGCAGTGGACATGGACACCCCCATGCCCTGGGAATCCTCTTGGGGCTGGCACCGGAATCTGGGAACATCCCAGGGAGCAGAAGCAGTTCTTGGGTTTGGAGGAGTCGAGCCCTGGGCTGGGGCAGTCCAGGATCAGCGAGAGTTTGTCCTTTGGCAGCGCCGGCCGCCCGCTCCGTTCTTTGGGCAGCAGAGGCCCCGCGCCGGCCTGGCCGCGCGGGAGGTTTGCTCGGTGTAAACACCGACCCGCTGCGGTGTTCTCCCCGGGAGAACAAAGCCTCGTCCCCGGGACCTGCAGCTCAACGCTGGGCTTGTTCAAACAGCGTCTCTGAAGGGCTGGGCTGGGCTGGGATGGCCGTGTGGGGAGCGCATCGAGCGGGCTCTGCTCCAGCTCCGCTCGCACCTTCCACGCAGACTCGTCCCCGGGCGCTCCGGAGGGGGGAATGTGCCGCCCCGGCTCTGGGAACTGCTCTTTGTTTTCCTTCACCCCATCCATTTCCTTCAGCCCAGGCAGTTTCTTTTATTAAGTAGATTATATGTTTTGCTCAATAGGAGCTTTTCTTCCCCAAGAAAAAAGAATGCTGTTGGCACGAAAAATCCTTTTATCCCACTCCTGTCTCCTCCTGCTTCGCCCTGGCTGCTCCCAGAGCACCCAAGAGATACCTGGTGGGGGGCTCTGCTTCCCTGGCCATCTCCTGACCCCCGCCCAAGGGCAAACAACTGCCTGGTGCTTGTGGTGTTACTGGCGGGAGAAGAATTTTTCCCCCTGGTTCATCAGGCTGGAGTAGCTGGGCCCGCACGGGTTGCCCTGTAATTCTCCTCTTTGCCGGGAGCTGCTGCCCCGGAGCAGACAGGCCTTTCCTCCCTGGCACACACAGAAAACGGCAGAGTTCCTGCCTGCAACCCGCAGGTTCTGGCCAGGAGTATCCGGAAAGCCCCTTGAGGGTCGCTGGTGAGGATTGTAAAGGAGCACAGACGTGTGTGCTGAAGGCTCCGGTCTCTTTGTTCCCGCCGCTCTCCCACCGTAGGGATTTTTGAGGTGCAAACAGATGAACTGAGATTAAAAAAGAGCAGTTGTCTCAGAGGGGGAGAATGGGGTGAGAGGAGGCCGTGGGGCATCCCCCTCCTTAGCAGGAAATTTTGGCTTTCTGCACAGAACAGATAAGGATCTCGCTCTGTCTCTGCGCCGGGGCTCTGGTATCGTACCTTGCAGGTAAACTGATTTTTTTTTTATTATTATTATTTTTTTAATCCTGCAAATGAAACTGAGCAGAAACAACCAGCTCCTCTGCTTTCCCTCTCAAAGGGATGCTGGGTTTCAGGCCAGATACTTCGCTCAGACGTTTACAAAACCAGTTTTATTAGGGCATTGAAGTGCTTTGTTTACTTCGGAGCTTCTGGAAGCAGAACTGCCACAGCCTAAATCTTGGGATTGAGACCTCAGAAATGAGTGTAACAGGAACAAAGTTCAGTGCTGTTGTATCTAAATCAAACTGAAAAGAACCTGCGTGGTGAAATGTGTGTGGGTTAAATGTTTTTAATTTGTACCTCGAGTTTTTGATAAGTAATAAGGGAGATGCTTTAAAACATCATTTCCTTTTAAGTAAGACATGAAGGCAGGAATGTGCCCTGGCTGCTCTTTGCCATCTCAGGTTTTCATAAAATCTTCTTTGTCACCAACCTTTGTTTCCCCAGGTGTTTGTGTTTTTCAGAAGTGTCTTTTCTGTGCTCTGCCGTCCACAGAAAAACGCTGATCTTGGGGCTCTTTGAGGTGAACATCAGTGGAGGGGTCTTTTCCTTTCATTATTAAACTTCCTCATAGAATCTGCTGCATCCGTGGGTGCTCTCCACCCTTCTCAACATGGATCATGGAAGGTTTTCCCTGCCCATTTTCTGTCCTGTGTTTCTATCCCTTTCCCTGTGCTGAGCACATGGTAGTGGCATTTGCTCATAGAGGTGTCTCACTCAGCAGCCCTTCTGTGTTTTAGCCATAGAGTTGTAGATTCATGGAATGTCTGGAGTTGGAAGGGACCCACGAGGACCATCCAGTCCAACCCTCAGTCCTGCCCAAAATCCCACCCTGTGCTCCAGAGAATTATCCAAACGCTCCTGGAGCTCTGGCAGCCTTGGAGCTGTGCCAGCCGCCCTGGGGAGCCTGTTCAGCGCCCAACCACCCTCTGGGGGAAGAACCTTTCCCTGAGATCCAACCTAAACCTCTCCTGACACAGCTCCAGCCGCTCCCTCAGGTCCTGTCACTGCTCACAGGCTTTTCCCTGCAATTTTGAATCTGTTGGGTCCAAACTCACCAGCACCCGCATTTACCTCGTCTGGAACAGTTCACAACAACAGCTGGAAAACGAGCAGCAGCGTCCAGGGAGAATTAAGTGAATAGTAATGCAATTAGCCTGATTGATTTACCCAGGACTCTGGGATGAGGGCTAATGGGTGTCTTCCTCCTCAACGAACCCCGAGTAAATCAGGACCAGCTTGTTTTCTGTTAAGCTCAAGGTATAACCGTGGCCCCGAACCCGAGTGTCGAGGGTGGCTCTGTCGTGTGGCTTTACCCCGAGAAGGTTTAGATCAGCCTGGGGAGAGTCAACTGTGGCACTTGTACCTTTTAAAAACCTTCTGGAAACCTTCCCTCCCCGAAAGCCCATTTCTGCAGCGGGTAAGGACACGTCTCGGATTCCCTCCGGGGAGGCTGGGAGAGCTGATGAAAGCTGGAGAAAACCCGGCGTGCTGCTAAACAAGCCCCACCCTTCTTCTTGACATTGTTGGATTCCTCTTTGTTCCCAAGGATGGCAGGGCCTGGGGATTTGCTTACAGTTTTTCAGGCAGCTTGAGAAAAGCACAGTGACAGCTGGGAGGCGGAAAAATGTGGGAATCTGCCTCGGAGCTTCTCCTTCGCTCTTTTACCCGAATAATCTTCGCGGAGAGCGGGCAAAAAGCCAGGAATTTATTTGACCCAAGGTAGTGTCTCGGCTCAGGAAAGCAGTTGCTAAATAAGTGGCTGATCTAGCTGGGTGTAGCACGCTCGGCTCGTGCGGTCGGTTGGGGCTGGGGTTGGTTTGGCGTCTGCCGGCAGCTCCTGGTCTCCGGGAGCCGCCGTGGCTGTCCCTCGCCAGCCCGGATCAGGCAGCTCCTGGAAAGGCTCCTCTGCCTCCACACTGGGTTTCTTGCTGAAATTGGGTCCTTGCGGGTCTGAAATCCTGAGCGTGACTCGTGCTGTGCTTAAAGCCGGTTCTTGCAGAGGCTGAGAACGGCCCCTCTGGAGCGGGGAGTTGAAAGAGGGTTTCCTCTCGTTCGCGCTTTTGCTCTCGGTGGGTTTTAAGGGGTTGATCTCCTTTTGATTTCAGCTCTGACATGTCTGTGCTCTGACTGCAAACAAGCCAACTCCACCTGCGAGACGGACGGCGCCTGCATGGTCTCGGTCTTCAACCTGGACGGGGTCAAACACCACGTCCGGACCTGCATTCCCGAGGCAAAACTGATTCCTGCTGGGAAGCCCTTCTACTGTCTGAGTTCAGAGGATCTGCGGAATACTCACTGCTGCTACTCCGATTTTTGCAACAAAATTGATTTAATGGTTCCCAGCGGTGAGTGGAGAGCGGGATAAATCATGTGTTTGAAGTGGGGAGGAGAGGAGCTGTCCGTTTGGGATTGGGAATTCGGAGTTCTCGGCCCTGTTTTCGCTTGTTCCCGTCGGTTGATGCGTGAATTTGAGCGCTGGGTTTATTTCCTTCACCTGTAAAGTGGAAATAACAAACTGCATCAAATTAAAATGGAAATGTGCCTGTTCCCCGGGCACAGCCCGCCCTGAGCTGGGCCTGCCTTTATCAGCGGGAGTTGCTTCCTTTCCAGGACTCCAGGGAGGTCTTATTTGGGCTCAAAATGACAAAAATTTAATTGTTGTCTTCAGGTACGAGTTCATTAGTGGTTGCAGGGCAAAGGGCAGCGAAGGAGCAGTGAGCCCTGACTGACTGGTTGAGTTCAAGTGGGAGGTGAACTGCAGATCGTTCTGGAAGATTCAGCCCAGAACAGGCTCCCATCCTCTAAAACAGTGAATGCCCATAATCTCTGCTCCCACAGTTACAGGTCCGTTTTCTTTCGGGGGTTCCACCTGCATTTTGCCTGCCTGGTGACTCCATCAGCCCCCTGTTAACACTGTTACTCGACGCGTCCTCTGCCATCCCGGAGCAGTGAGCTAAAACTGCCCAGGCTCCCAGAGAATAATTCAAACACCAGAAGAAAGCCCTCAGCGGAGTGATAATTCCCTCAAAGTGTCTGTTGTTTTTCTCCCTTTCCTCCCAAGGCCACCTGAAGGACAACGAGCCCCCGTCGAGCTGGGGTCCCGTGGAGCTGGTGGCAGTGATCGCCGGGCCCGTGTTCCTCGTCTTTGTCGTCATGATCATCGTGGTCTTTGTGTTCCACCACCACCAGCGAGTCTATCACAACCGCCAGCGGCTCGACATGGAGGACCCCTCTTGTGAAATGTGCCTTTCCAAGGATAAGACCTTGCAAGATCTGGTCTACGATCTCTCCACCTCCGGCTCGGGCTCAGGTACGGAGAGGTGGCGGGAAGTGGCCAAGGAGAACTTGGAGTTGTCTCTTCGGGCTCGTGGTGGCCACAGCTTAGCACGGGGGTGTCCAGGGTGTTTGCCATGAGGAACCTGGAGGGATGGTTAAATTCGGTCCCGTGGTCACCCTGTGTCGGTGTTCAGGTGAGGGCAATAGTTCAGCTCCTTAACTGCAAGAGGATACCCGAGGCAGCTGCATCTGTTCCCAGTTCAGCCTTGGAACTGGATTTGGGTTGGAAACAGCAGTTAACTGCTAACCTGTGGCACTGTTGGCTTTCAGAGGAGGATGCAGCGTCTCACCTGCATCAGAGCTGGCAGGAAAATGGGGAAGTCCCAAGCAGGTGAAGGTTTAACAGTGGGCAAACAGTGCATTTGCACAGCCCGTTTCATCCCAGAGGATCCTTGGGGTCTTCCCAGGTGGATGATGTGCAGCGTTCGCTTCTGTAGCGCTTTAAAGGAATCCCCAGCATAGATGGGAAGTCATCCTTTAGTCGTGGCTTTGGGTTAAAGAAGGAAAGGCATTTTGCAGCAAATGGAAACTGTAGGAAAACCCACAGAGGCAGAGAACGTCACCACCTGATATTTGAGCAGGGAATAAACCTTCAGCAGCACATCTGCTGCTCTGTATAGAATATTTGGGATCTCTTCCATGCTCACTGTGGGCAGGTGAGCTCCGTGCTCTCCACAAGCGATGGCAGCGACGCTGGGACTCACTTCTTGAGAGAACTTCAGGGGGTTTTCTGCTTTTTAGCAGAGTCTGACTTAAATGAGTTCCGTTCTTTGCATATTGAGGCTGAAATTCCTTTGATGTGCCGGGGAGCAGGAGTTCCCCGACTGCTCCGCTGCTTCAAAGCGAAATGCAGATGCTGCCTGAGCAGTGGCACAGCCCACGCAGGAGCCACCACCGTTCCCTGGTTTTGGCCTTGCTGGTTGCTATCAAACGTAGAGCCTGCTGGCCTTGAGGGCGTTCTTCAGCCTCTGGGGTTTCAGGAGGCTCTGCTGCCGCCACGGGGATTCATTCCCACCCGTTCCTTGTCCGCAGGTCTGCCGCTGTTTGTCCAGCGGACCGTGGCTCGGACGATTGTCCTGCAGGAGATCATTGGCAAAGGCCGCTTCGGGGAGGTGTGGCGGGGCAGGTGGCGTGGGGGTGACGTGGCCGTGAAGATCTTCTCCTCCCGTGAGGAGCGCTCCTGGTTCAGGGAAGCAGAGATCTATCAAACTGTGATGCTGCGGCACGAGAACATCCTGGGATTTATCGCTGCAGACAACAAAGGTAAGGGGTGCCTCGGGCCTGGGAGCTTCACCACGGTGTTGCCTGTTCCAGTGCCTGATCACCCTTTCCATGAGGGAATGTTCCCTGATATCCAGTCTAAATGTCCTCTGGCACAGCTTGAGGCCCTTTCCTCTTGTCCTGTCTCTTGTTCCCTGGGAGCAGAGCCCGACCCCCACCCTGCTGTCAGGGAGTTGTGGAGAGCGAGAAGGTGCCCCCTGAGCCTCCTTGTTCTCCAGCCCCTTCCCCAGCTCCATTCCCATCTCTGGACACACTCCATCCCCTCAGTATCTCTCTTGGGAGTGAGGAGCCCAAAGCTGACCCCAGGACTGGAGGTGTGGCCTCACCAGAACCCAGCGCAAGGGGACAGGCACTGCCCTGGTCCTGCTGGCCACCCTCGTTCTGATAGGAGCCATTTCTGATCCCTGACTTGCCCCAGGCTGGCTGTTGAGTGCAGCCTTATCCAGCAGCTCTGCTCTGTCCCAGAAGGGTGGGGGCTGCCCCATGCTGTGTGGGGTCCCCGTGTGGGATCTGCCTGAGCTCCCTCTTTTTGCCGCCGCAGATAACGGGACGTGGACTCAGCTGTGGCTCGTCTCCGACTACCACGAGCACGGGTCCCTCTTCGACTACCTGAACCGCTACACGGTGACCATCGAGGGCATGATCAAGCTCGCCCTGTCTGCTGCCAGCGGGCTGGCCCACCTGCACATGGAGATCGTGGGCACCCAGGGTAAGAGCCCAGCTGGGAACCCTCGAGGGGAGAATAAAGCAGAGCTGCTCGGGGGGGGCTGATGTTCTGCACAGCAAACCCTGCCCGAGCCTCTGAGTCAGCCCGGCTTCATCTGGTCGTTACTGACCAGAAATAGAGCGGCTGCTTTGGCTGGGAAGTGGGTTATCCTGGCGCTCGCTCCCGGGAGTTATATCACCATTTCACATCCCATCCTAAAATTGGCGCTGCCTGGGTGGGATGTGAGCGCAGGCAGCGGCACCAGCACAGACTCCTGACGTCGGTAGGGCCGCGCCTGGGCTGGGACGTGGAGTTCACGTCCCTCTTGAGGCCTCTGGATGCCACTGCATCAACGGCGCCTCCGGAACGCCATGGAGCCTTTTCCCACCGCAGCCCTGCCCGGTTCCTCAGGGATCCAAATAGGAAAATGTGTTGCAACGCCGGGTTTAACACCCTGAAATCCGGTGCTGCCTCTGCGCCAGTTCGACAGACGGATTTCCCCAGTTTGACCCTCTCTGCTTTTTGGTTTGCTCTGTTAGGGAAACCTGGGATTGCTCACCGAGACCTGAAATCCAAGAACATCTTGGTGAAGAAGAACGGCACGTGTGCCATCGCTGACCTCGGCCTGGCTGTCCGGCACGACTCCGTCACGGACACGATTGATATCGCACCCAACCAGAGGGTCGGCACCAAACGGTAGGGACACACATTCAGAGGCATCAGAGTGAGCCTGGAAGTGCCTGAGCTGCTGGTTGAGCACTGGGGGAATTCTCTGTGTTCGGCATTTCCCAGTGTCTCACAGGGACAGCGTCGTGTCTGGGTTGATCCCAAAGGGACATCAGTACCTTCAATCTGAGAGGGGTGGGCCAGCCACGTAAACCCAGCACCAGGGAGCTTATGTAGTACCTGGCAACAGGCTTGGCCAACCTGCCCTTGGGAGCCTGATGTGTTTTGGGGACGTTTTTACCTCTTTTCCCAGCTTGCTGTTGTTTAGGAGTTATTTTCTTCGCTCTGTTAGACCACGGGGCCTAGTTCTGTTCTCCTGGTGCCTGTGCCAAGCAGAGTTTGGTCTCCTGGGAAGTGCTGTGTGAGAAAACGGATCAGTTACCATCTTCCAGAGAATTCCTTCTTGGAATGAACATGGTGTTCCTTTCTCTCTGCAGGTACATGGCCCCAGAAGTCTTGGATGAAACCATCAACATGAAGCATTTTGACTCGTTTAAATGTGCCGATATCTACGCCCTGGGCTTGGTCTACTGGGAGATTGCCCGAAGGTGCAACGCAGGAGGTAACACCTTTGTGTGCCTGTGCCAGGGGCTGTGCCTGCTCACTGCCTGGCCAGTGTGGGGACGTGGGGCTTGATGCTCCCGCTGGTGTCTGGTGTTCCTTTGGATGGGTTTTAAGGACGTGGTGGTGCCAAATGGTGGGGGCTTTCCCCCGGATCAGTACGGATGTCTCGGCATGTGTGGCTGCAGCACCGTCCCACATGTGACAGCCCCACTGTCCCACTTGTGACAGCCCCACCGTCCCACGTGTGACAGCCCCACTGTCCCACTTGTGACAGCCCCACTGTCCCACTCGTGACAGCCCCACTGTCCCACTCGTGACAGCCCCACTGTCCCACGTGTGACAGCCCCACCGTCCCACGTGTGACAGCCCCACTGTCCCACGTGTGACAGCCCCGCTGCCACCGAGATCTGGTGACCCTGGCTCCGTGCTGGGAGGTGTTGATCCCAGCCCGCTGACTCTGTTCCAGTTCGGGCAGCTGCATTTTATTTCCCTGAATTTTTCTTGCAAACCCAGATCCCAGATTCTTCGTTTCTGTTCTAAATAAGTGCGAAGTGTTGACGCATCTCGGCAGTGAGTCACGGCGCCCGAGCCCGCCTGCCTCCGGCGAGCGCTGTGGCCGTGATCCCTTCTCCAGGAACTGCATTTCCCCCGCTCTGCCTTCCAGGTATCCATGAGGAGTATCAGCTTCCCTACTACGACCTTGTACCCTCTGATCCTTCCATCGAGGAGATGCGGAAGGTCGTGTGTGATCAGAAATTACGGCCGAACATCCCCAACTGGTGGCAGAGCTACGAGGTAAGGTCGGATTTCATCCTCACCTCCCCTTCCCCTGCCACCAGGAAAGGCTGAGAGAAGGCTTTGGGGTGACTTAATTGTGGCCTCCCGGTACCTGAAGGGAGGCTGCAGGAAAGGTGGAGAGAGGCTCTTTACGAAGGCCTGGAGCACCAGGAAAAGGGGGAATGGCTTTACACTGTGGAGTTAGATGGGATGTTGGGAAGGAATTCCTCCCTGTGAGGGTGGGGAGGCCCTGGCACAGCTTGCCCAGAGAAGCTGTGCCTGCCCCATCCCTGGAAGTGTCCAAGGCCAGGCTGGACGGGGCTTGGAGCAACCTGGGCTGGTGGAAGATGTCCCTGCACAGGACAGGGGGTGGGACTGGGTGATCTTTAAGGTCCCTCCCAACCCAAACCATTCCACGATTCTCCCGCCATGAAGCGAGTCAAGAGCGAGTGCTGCGAGCTGAGCTGTGATTCTGGGGGGCGTGGAGGGTGTCCCGGTGTCCAGGCAGAGCAGCAGCCTGGCAAACCCACACGGGGCCCGGGGCAGAGCAGAGCACTGACATCCCTCCTTGTTTCCCACCCAGGCACTGCGGGTGATGGGCAAGATGATGCGGGAGTGCTGGTACGCCAACGGAGCCGCCCGGCTCACCGCCCTCCGCATCAAGAAAACCCTCTCCCAGCTCAGTGTCCAGGAAGATGTGAAAATTTAGGCTCTGAGCCTCAGCAGGAAGAAACTGCACAGGAGCTGCCGTGCTAGAGTAGACGTTGTGATGGAGGCCTACCTCGTGTTTCAGCCCAACCTACTGCTACAACCAGACAGCGGGACCTGCAGGCTGCGAGGCGGGGGGACGGAGCCTACGGAACCGCTCTCTTCCCTGCTTGGGTATGAAACAATCCGAAACCTTTTGTGATCACCTCCTGAGAGCGTGGAGACTGGAGAGGGACTTCACCCGAGGGATCTCTGCCACGATCGTAACTCTTTGTTCCCTTAACGGAAACCCCCGTGAAGTTCAGCGCGCGCTGGGCGCCCCTTGGCAGGCTGGGAGCCGAGCCGGGGTGCCCGGTGCCGGGAGTGGGAAGGGAAAGGGAAGGTTTTCTTGCCGTGCTCTGAGGATTTTTTTCCAGGGACTGGCACCTTGATGCAGGAGGAAAAAAAAGAAAAAAAAAAAAAAAAAGGCGCAAAACAAATGGTGCTCCCTTTCCGAGAGGCTGAGCCGGAACAGTTGATCAGCTTCACGAAACCGTTTTCCCCCACCCCCCACCCCCTTCCTTTTTTCTTAAGCTTGAAGAAGTCCAGCTGAGCGCCCCGGCGGCCGTCGGGGCGCCGGTGTCTGCATGCGCGAGGTGCGCGTGTCCCTGTGCCTGGTCATCTCCTCCGTAGCCGTGCGGTGTCTTGCCCGTGGGTGGCTCATCTCTGTCCGTGCTTCCTGTGCATGTGCAAATCTCGAGTGTCCCGTTTGTGAGCTGTTGCTGGTGCTCTCCGTGCTGAGTTGTGAGCGTTGTGGAGCTTGGACAGGCTGCTGCAGAGCGGATCCTCGGCTGCCCGGCGGGCGCCGCGTCCCGCCAGGTCACCTCACTGCCACCCTGTCCCTTTTTTTAAGACAAAACAAATGAGGAACTGAGAATCACTCCTGGAATCCAGGTTTTTTGGGTTTTTTTTTGTCTTGAGCCCCCGGGGTTTGTAATTCTTGGTAGGGGGGAGCTGAGATGTGTCAGAGGTGGAGCAGGCACTGCGTCCGGCCCGCAGGGAAAGCGGGAGACAGTTCTCCTGGGAACACAGTTCCCAAGTCCACCATCCAGGCAGAATTCTGGGGATCTGATCCACGGGATGCTGGGTGCTGGGGGTGCCCTGCACCTCCCAAAGGCACCGGGCAGGATCTGACAGCGAGTGCGGGTTGGGAAATCAACGTCCATCTTTTTAATATAGGTGTATAAATATCTCCTGATGTGGAAGTGGCCGTGTCTTAAGTGTGGGGTGGGGGGGGGCCTGCATGGATTTTCTTTTCATTCAGCGTTGAATCTGGGTGAGGAAGAGGTGGGGTGACTTGTCTGCAGTGAACGTGGAAGTGAGGGCTGAGGCTGCCGTGCTGATTTTGGCAGTCGTGGCGTGGGGGTCAGGTCAGTGTCTGCGGTAGAGAACTCTGAAGCCATAACTTTTAACTGGAGTGGTTTTGATTATTTTTTTTTATTATTATTGTTATTGTTATTATTATTGTTATTATTATTATTATTTTCTGGGAGGGTCTGGATTTTAACTTTTTTGAATATTGTTAATTCTTTCTAAGAGAAGAAAAACAATCTCTAGTTATTACCTCTTGACCTGTTGGTTTGTAAAGAAATCACTGCAAAAAAAGAAAAAAAAAAAAAAAAAGAAAAAAAACCAAATGCACAGCTCGATTTACACTGGAACTGTTTCTACTCCGACCTTGCTCCTGCTCTCTAAGGTGAGGTTTCATCTCTGCTCCGGCCGCCGGGGTTAAATCTTTCTTTCAATCCCTCTGTTCTTGCTGTCTGTGTCCCTGTCCGTGTGTGCCCCCGACTCCCCCGTCTGTCTGTGACCTTGTGTAAAAGTGAGGAGTGTGGTTTTTGCATCGTGTTAGGAGCCCTTTTGCATCCCCCGAGGAGTTTGGAGCGGCGCGGAGCTGCCGCGGGATCGGGGTGCAGCTCCCGGTCCCATCCCAGTTTATCCTGGCTCCAGTCCCGGCCAGAGGTTCCCACCGCTCTCCGTTTCCGCGCGTCCCTTGAACCTGCGTTTGGAAGTCCCCGGGGGCGGCGGGCACTTCCCAGCCCTGGGGACTCTCCAGCTGCTGGGACAGGCCCCGGGGATGCCCTGGGAGCTGGGGAAGGACGGGCTGGGCAGGAAGGGACGTCCCCCACTGGTAGGTACTGCGGGTTCTCCGTTGGGTCTCCCGATTCCCAGGGACGCTCCGTAGGCTCCGGAACTTGCACTGATTCCCCCCCCCTCTCCAACTGTAGCCACACATGCACCTGCCTCAGCGCTAAACCAAACAGCGCCCGGCGCGCGGGGTCGGCCCGGGTAAGGCGGCAGGGACGAGGGAAGGGCAGCATCCCTGCGAGCAGCATCCCGGGAAAAACCTCGTTCGGGAGAGAGATGGGGAAAAACCAAGCGGGATCCGCGGCGGGAGCGCTGACCATGTAGCATTTACACAGCACTTTTCATGCAAAGCCGTGCCCGGGGGGGGGTGTGTGTGCCAGTGCTCGCCGAGCCGGCCGGGAGCACGTAGGAATCGCTGCCTGGCTCCAAGCCTTGCAGCAGCTCTGGGAAAAAAAGCGGCATTCCAGGCAGTCCCGAGGGGAGCCCGGTGCAGGATGAGGAGGGGGGTCCATCAGCGGTACGCGGCTGCAGGACAGAACTCTTGGTACTTCTCTGCCCCTTTGATTTGTTTGGTTTTGTACATTTTCTTAGCAAAGGACTGTAAGAAAATAGCCACTTAGCCACTTTACCTCTTCAGTATGCAAATGTACATACGGTGTAAGATAGGAAATCTTTTGTTTAATATAAAACCAGGCTGTCGATTTCTGCTGTACATTATTAAAAGTTTGTTTTATTCACGTGAGGTGTTGGAGTCTCTCAGTTCACTGGAAGGGGTTGGGAAGCACAGGGCAGATCTCAGTCCCCCAGAGAAGGGGCTGAGAGGGGTGGGCTTGTCCGCCTCAGGTAAAATGTTCTCTCTGGGAATCCTGGTCAAGGCATTTTAATGTTGAATGTTCCCATTTTTGGTGGAGATGCGGCTTCCAGCAGGTGGGGATTTTCCAGCCCACACAGGGATGAGCAGCTGAACTCAGGGCTCCCTCTCTGGGGGCAGGCACAGAGCAGGAGGGGTTGGGGGGGGTACAGTGGGCATCCCCCTGGAGCATCCCTGGGCCTCCACACTGACCCACAGCTTCCAGGAAGGATAAACCCCAGAGCAAACTGCCCCATGTCCCTGTAAAATCCTGTTTGCTCCAAGGGCAGCCGGTGCTGCGCAAAATGCCCCCACTAATTCTCCCTAATTAGAGCCTCCTGCAAACGAGCCTGTTGTGAGCGGATCAAGGGGAAAATCCGCCGGGGCCTGGGGTCCCCCCGGGCTCAGACGTGGTGGGGAGGGGGAGTCGCCATCTGGGCTCGTCCCTTCTCGTTCCCAGCTTTGTCTGCAGCTCCTGCTGTGGTCCCTGGGAAAATCCAGCCCCGTCCTGGAAACCGGGTATGGGGAATTTTTTAAGCAAAATTTGTCTTCGCTCCTCTAGGAAACGGGATGGAGAAACAGTCTGGGATGGCTTCAGCCAAGGGGCCAAATCATTACCAGATTTCGGGAACAGGATGGGATGTTCCTCTAAATTCCCAGGGGGTTGGTGCCTCAGGCTGGGGTGGTGGGCTCAATCCCATCCTTTCCCCAGCATTCCCAACCCGGAGCAGCTCCGTTTCCAGGAGAAAACTTGCCTCCTGGTAACCCCAGGCCAGGCTGTGGGCGGGAGGTTTGGGTGGAACGCCGGCGGGATTGTTACGATCTTCATTTTTTTTTTGGCGAATTTTAAACAAACATTTGGGCAAAGCTCTCAACTCCGGCTGGAAAATTCCCGCTGCCTCCCGGCGCGGCGCAGCGAGGGGCGGCCGGAGCGACGTGTCCGCACCAGACACCGCGGCTGCCTCCGGGAATTGTTCTTTCCTCCGTGTCCCGGCTCAGAGCGGGCACGGAGCGCGCAGGAACGCTTTAAATCCCCCCGGCCGCCCCCGCTGCGAGCCGGGCCCGGGGCTGTGGCCGCCCCTGCTCCTGCTCCTGCCTCCCGTTAAATCCCAAATGCGGCTTTGGCGGCGGGTGGTGGCCGGGGGGGGGGGACGCGGTGGCAGCTGTCAGGGGGGCGGCAGAGCCTGGCACCGCTGCAGCCCCCGGAAACCCACCGGTTTCTCCCCAAAATTGTCCCCGAGGTAATCCCTGGGGCCCCTCCTTGGCATCCCGCGGTGCCACCCGTGACATCCCCGGCAGTGTCCCGCCCTGCACCCCCAGGTCACCACCTCGCCCTTCTCCCTGCTGTCCCACAGCAGCGCCCCCAGCTCCCCACGCTGAACCCCACGGGGTCCCTGAGCAGGACCCCACGCAGGACCCTCCCCCTGGACGCTCACGCTGGACCCCACACAGGACATCCCCCCTGGACCCCCACGCTGGACTCCAACGGGGTCCTTGCCCAGGACCCCCCACCTGGTCCCCACGCAGGACCCGGGGCGGGGGCGATGCCGGACAGGGGGGGCCGAGCTTCCCGAGCCAAGGCGCGGCTTATCGACAAATAGGCGCGGTTTAAGCCACGAAGGGGCGTGTTTTGCCCCGAAACGGGCGCGTCCCGCGCTGTCCCCGCCCGCCGGGCCCATATAGCGGCGCTCGGGGCGGCCCGGCCCGGCCATGACCCTGCGGCGGCGGCGGCGGCGGCTCCGGCCCAAGGACGATGCGGTGGCGGCGGCGGCGGCGGCCCCGGAGAGCCCCGGCCCCGCCGAGCTGTACCGGGCGCTGGCGGCGGCCGGCGGGACCCTGCCCCGCGTGCGGAAGGTAGGGAAGGGCGGCGGGGGCAGCGCGGGAGCCGCCCCGGTGCCCCCCGGGTTGTGCCCCGGGGCCGGTGCGGGAACCGGCGTCGCGAGCGGTAACGGGCCGGGGCGGGGATTGAGCAGGGGGTGCGCAGTGTCCCCGTCCCGCGAGGTCGCTGCTCCGACCGGGCGGCTCCGGCGTCTCCTCCTGGGCTCTTGTCGTGCCCCGGGAGCCCCCAAAGCTTTGCTCCGTGTCCCCGTCCCGCCCCGGTGTCCCGGTCCTGCCCCGGTGACCGCCCCCAGCCTCTTGCCCTGCCCCAGCACCTCCTCACCCCGGACCCGTCGTGTTCCAGCATCTTCCCAGTGTCCCCATCCCGCTCCAGTGTTGTCCCCCAAGGCGTCACATCCTGTCCCGGATCCTCCCCGCGTCCTGCCCCAGTATCGTCCCTGTGCCCCCACCCCAGTGTCCTCCCCAGGCCCCACGTCCTGTCCGGGTCCCTCCCCACGTTTTTCTCAGGTATCTTCCCTATTCCACAGCGGTCCCTCCGGCTCCTCGTCCTGTCCTGCTCCCTCCCCGTGTCCTGCCTTGCAGTTTGCGGGGCGCAGGGCCAGGCCCCCACCCTGATGTGCGTGGCCCTGTCACCGGGGCAGGCGTGTCCCCACAGCCCCCCTGGGCTCTGCTGCACGGGGAGGGCAGGGGGGCACAGGGTCCCCCGGATCTGCTTCGGGGAGGATGGCGGGACAGGGCCCGGGGTACCCCACGTCTGGTTTGGTTGGACACGAGGCCGTCCGCCCCCACGGCCCTGGAAAAGCCTCCTGCGGTGGCGCTGGGACTGTCACCGCCCCGACGCTCCCCCCGCCCCGGCCCCGCGGCGCTTCCTGAGCGTTGTGGGGAAGCGAGAGCGGAGCCGACATCCGGAGCAGAAGTGGCTTCGCGGCCGCGCTGGCACGGCCCGGCTCACGCGCGGTGGGCTGGCTCCCACTCGCCGGCCAAGGCCACCACCGGAGACGTCCCCGAGGGGTCTGGGGACTTCCCACGCCACCTTCCCGTCACTGCCGTGACGTGGGGGGCTGAAGTGACGGGCGGCAACTTTCCCCGTGACAAAAGCACCCGGTCCGGGCGGTTTCGCGCTCAGAGCGCCCCGCGGATGCGTTCGGGGGGCGGCCCCGCCGCCGTGCGGTGACACCTGCGGGGCCGGTGGCACCCACGTGGCGCAGCGCGGGGGCAGCCGGCGCCGCTCGTCGAGGCGCAGCTCGCGGTGACGCCGCCCCGCACCGGAGGGGCATTTGGGGACAGCCCTGTCACCTCCTGCCCCCGCGGCGAAGGGTCCTGCGGTGCCCGGCCGGTCCCTCCGCCCGCCCACGCCTCCGCGCCCGCCACAACGGGGGCATTGTCCGCGCCGGGAGTGGGGGGGGGGGGAATTTTGCATGAAAAAAACCCGACTTTGTGACCACAACAGGGCCCCTCTGTGCCGGGGTCCCCCCCACACACCCCCCGAGCGAGGCGTGGGGTGGGCGCGGCGCGCTTGACGTCAAAGCGTGGGGGCAGCTCTGAGGGTGCCTTTGAGCACCGATCAAAGCCCTGTTATGCCCACCCAGCCGGGGGGGGGCCGCGGGGCTGGGGGGGCTCCCGGGGGGCTGGTTGGGTGCCGGCTTGGCACGGTGTTCCCCGGGGGTTTTGGTGCTTGCCCTGGCGGGACACCCCGTTTCGGCTGTCCCTGGAGGGGGTGGCAGGGGGAGGGATGTCCCCCGGGGTGTCCCCCACTGATGGCTCTTCCTCTGCCGCAGGACACGGGGTTCAGGTGGGCGTCCCTGAGCCAGTCCCCGGAGGAGCACAGGTAGGGACGGGGGACACAGGGGTGGGCCTGGGGTCCCTGGGATGCTGTTCCACTCTGGATACCCAACGAAGACTGGAAACTGGGGAGAATTTATGGGGGAAACTGAGAGCAGTGATGGGGTCACACTCTCTGGAGGGCCCTGACATCTCCAAACCCTGTGGGGACCCTGCCTGGTGCTGGACAGGCTCTGGCCAAGGCCAAGTCCCATCCCAGGGAGGGGGTCCTGTCCTTGTGGTCCCCAGAGCAGTGTTTTGAGAAGGGCCCAAGGTCTGTGCAGGTGGGTTGGGGGGTTGCGAGGGGCTCTGCCTTGTCCCTGATCCCCGTGTCCCCCAGGAGGGTGGTGACGCTGGAGAAGAAGGCGGAGGAGTCTTTCGGCTTCGAGATCCAGGTGGGCGCTGGGCGGGCCGGGCTGAGCTGAGCTGAGCTGTGCCGTGCTCAGCCGTGCCATGCCCTGCTCCCCACCCTTCCAGCCCCGCACCTTGCTTTGCATCGGGGGTATTTTTAAGTTGTCTCTGAGCCAGGGGTTATTTTTAGCGGTGACGGAGCCGCGGTGTTACCGAACCTCCCCCGGCCGTGCCCGCCGGGGGCAGCCCTGGGGGGGGCCCCGCTGGGGCGCAGCCATCGGGGCAAGACCCCCCTCCCCGGGGCCGGGGGGCTGCCCCGCATCACCCAGCGGCAATGAAACACCCCCGTGGCTGCTGCTGGGGGGCTCTGGGGCTCGGGGGGACCTTGGGGAGGGGTCTGGGGGGATGTTCCCTTGCCCCTCACCGGCCCCCCCCCGCCCCGTTCCAGACCTACGGGCTGCACCACCAGGACAGGAACAGCGTGGAGATGTTCACCTTCGTGTGCCGGGTGCACGGCGGGAGCCCGGCCGAGGCCGCGGGGCTCAAGGCTGGTGAGCACAGCCCCGGGGGGGGGGGGAGTGGGGGCCGAGGGGACCCCGGTTGTGGGGACCCACCGCCCTGAGCCCACCCACTCACGTCCCGCTCCAGGGGACACGATCACGGGGGTGAACGGGCTGAACGTGGAGGGCGTCCGGCACCGGGAGATCGTGGAGATCATCAAGAGCTCGGGCAACGTGCTCCGGTGAGCTGGGGGGTGCAAGGGGGGCCCGGGGGGCCCCAGCCACCCCCCCCACGCTGACGGCTGCTGCCCCACAGGCTCGACACGCTCTACGGGACGTCCGTCCGGAGGGCAGAGCTGGAAGCCCGGCTGCAGTACCTGAAGGTGTGAGGGGGGCCCTCAGGGGGGGTTTGGGGATCCCCCCCCCCAGCAGGGTCCTCACCCCCAACGCCTTTCCCACAGCAAACGCTCTATGAGAAGTGGGGGGAGTATCGCTCGCTGATGGTGCAGGAGCAGCGGCTCGTGCGGGGTGAGTGGGGGCCGGGAGGAGGGGGCTGAGATGGGGGGCTTTGGGGCAGCCCCTGGCCCCCCTGACACCCCTCCCGTGTCCCCCCCGCCAGGTGTGGTGGCCAAGGATCCCAGCATCTACGACACGCTGGAGTCCATCCGCTGGTGCCTGCAGGGCGAGGGGGGGCTGCCGGGGGGCTCCTCCCGCGCCAGCGGCAGCGACGACTCCCTGTACCAGACCTGCGTCTTCGCCTCCGCCGACTCGCTGGATGGGGACAAGGACGGGGACAAGGACGAGGATGGGCGCAAGGACAAGGATGGGGACAGCGGGGGTCCCGCGCCCCCCCCGCCGCGCCCCCGGCCCGCCCTGGCCCGCAGCGCCAGCCTTAAGTGTGCGGGGGGCGTGGGGGCCGCGGGGCGACTTTGGGCCCGGGCCGGGGACCCCGGGGAGGGGGCGGCCGCCCCCCGCAAGGGCCGGCACAGCAGCTTCCGCCGGCGGCTGCTCAAGTTCATCCCGGGACTGAACCGGGCGCTGGAGGAGGAGGAGAGTCACCTCTAGCCGGGGGTCGCCACCCCCCCAGGACTATTTATTTATTTATTCCAAGGGGATTCTTTCCCCCGTACGCGGGGGAAGGAGGTTTGGGTTGGCCCGAGGGGTCCCGGTTTGGCCCCCCCCAGACTGGGAGGGTCCTGACAGCGAGGGACAGATGTGACACCGAGGACTGGATGCGAGGACCCTCCCGAAATGGCTCACGAAGCCGTTGCTGCTCTCAGGAATCGGTGCCCCCACCCCAGGCTGTGGGCACTGGGGGGGGCCCAGAGTCCCCCAGGTTTGGGGGGCTGGGGGGCCCTGCCCCCGCCCCCCCGGGGCTGTTGTACCGCGCCAGCGCTCGCCAATACAGAGAACGTTTTGCAGCGACGTGTGGCTGTGACTGGGGGAGGACAGAGCCCCGTGGGGAGCGGGGTGAGTGTCCCACAGGGGAGCCCACCAGGCTGCAGCCCCCCCTCAGTGCCCGCGCTGCCCCCTTTGCCATTGGGCTCCGGGCTTGGGATGACCGACTGATGCCCACCTTGGACCTGCGAGGGCTCCCAAGGACCCCCCGTGTCCCCCCGCCCGCCGCAGCCCCCGGTGCCGTGGGCCACGTCCCGGCGCTGCGGGGCCCCGGCCAGGCCCTTCCTGCCCGTTTCCTCCGGCAGCCGGCGGGAAGCGGGTCCCACCCCGAGCCCTTCCGCCCGAGGGGGACGGGGTGCCCACGCGGGACGGGCACTGGGGTCCCCCGCGGTCGCTGCCTCAGTGTCCCCCAGTCCCACTGAAGCAGCATCCAGAGGAACCGGGGGACACAGAAACCCCTCCGGGTGCCGCAGCAGCACCCGTGAGTGCGCAGGGCCTCCCTTGCACGGGGATTCCTTCGCACGGGGATTCCCTCGCACCGGGATTTCCGAGCTCTCCACGGAGCACCGAGAGCACCCCCAGCCCTCTGTGCCTCAGTTTCCCCTCTGTCTGGGTCACTGAGTGTGTGGGGAGCCCCGGGGAGCCCCAGTTCTGAGCTCCTGGAGTGTCCCATGGCTCAGGCGCAGCCCCGGGATCCCAGGGGGATCTGCTGGAGATTTGGGGGGTGAGACCCCCAAGGCTGCAGGTGCACGTGGGTGCCGTGTGTGCACGCGTGTGTGCCGTGGAGTGGGGGGCCCAGCTGGCTCCCCGCCACTCTCCTGCCTTGTCCCCGTTCCAGGAGGGCTCCGTGCTTGGACATTTATGGTCGTGGCTCCGGCAGCCCCGGCTCACGGCGTTCTCCCACACACTGCCAGGGTCGGAGCACCCCGTCCCTGTCACGGCCGTCACGGGACCCCCCGTCGCAGCTGCCACCCCACGCCGAGCTTTTTATAGCCCGGACCTGGGGCTGCGTGTGCCCAGGAATGGGCAGGTGGCAGTGGGGCACCAGGGTCACGCGTGGCACCGGCTGAGCCGGGCAGGGCCGGGGGGCCGAGGCTGCGGGGTACGGAACGGGAACGCCCCGGAGCAGCCTGTCATTACCGACAAATATAGGCCCCGGGGCAGGGAGCCAGCGCCGGCCGTGGGTGATCACTCCCCGGCCGTGGGCACCCTGCGAGCCCCGACCCCCACCCGGGGGCTCGGAAAGGGCTGGCTGGTGGCCACCCTGTCCCTGTGCCCCCACCTGGGTGTCGGGATGCAGCCGGCACCCCAGGGCCGGTGCGAGTCGGGGTCCTCCCCTGCAGCTCCGTGGCCTTGCCAGGGTGGCTTGGCTCGGGTTTCCTTCCCCGGAGCCATCCCGGTCCCCGCGGCCTCTCCCGGGGTACAACTAATCCCGAGTGCGGGGGCTGCCGCTGTCAGCCTCCTGCCTCTGGTAACGCCGCTGCTGAGCGAGGGGTGCGGGGGGCTGCAGGCTCCACTCCCCGTGCCCCCGGTGGTTTTGGGTGCCCCGTCGACTCCGGGACCCCCCGACAGCTCGGGATCCCCCGGCCTGACCCCGTTCCGGGAGCTCCTGGCCGTACCCCCGGGTTGGCACCGGCTGCAGTGCCGGTACCGGCTGTGCGGCTCCCGGGGTTGGGGGACACCGGGGGATCCCCGCGGGGGAGGCCCCGCTGGTGCCGGCGGGATCCCCGAGGCGTCAGAGGGCAGGTGTGACGTCAGCGGGCAGGTGTGACGTCACGGAGCCCCGTCGGGGGCGGGCGACAGCGGGGACCGGGGCCGGAACGAGGTAACGGGCAGCGAGAGGAGGCACCGACGGCGCCCGGCCCCGAGCCGCCACCTCCGGTACCCCCGTGCGCCCCCCGGGCCCCTCCGGTGCCGGGCTCTCCCCCGCGCCGCTCCTGGCGGGGCTGGGGGGGTCCCCTGAAGCCGGGGAGGGTCCCGGTACCGGTGGTCCCGGCACCGCCGTCCCGACCCCGGGGGATGGACCGGTGCCCTGCACGGTGGGACCGTGCCAGGGGCTCTGCCGCTGCTGGGGGCACTAACGGGGGGCACTAACGGGGCTGCCAAGCCCGGCTTCTGCCGAGCCCTCGCTAACGGGGCTGCCGCAAGGGGGATACCGGAGGGTACGGGAAGGGGGCTGGTACCGGAGGGTATCGGGGTGGTACCGGAGGATACCGCGGGATGTGCTGGGGCGGTACCGAAGGGTACCGGGGTGGCACCTGGATGGTACCGGAGGGCTCGGGGGGTACTGGGGTTACTGGGTCCCTTCCGCCCACCCCTCGCCCTCCCACGGGCCCGGCCCGGCCCCGCACGGGCTGAGCTCATCTTTCCAGCCCGCGGGCGCTGTTCCCGGCCCCGGCGCCCGCCAGCAGCCGCCGCTCTTTCCATCGGCCCGGCCAGGGGCTCCCCGCGGGGACCGGGCGGGGGCGAGACCCCGCGTCACCCATCCCGCACCCGGGCACCGAGCGGGAGGAGACCGGGGGTACCGGCGCCTCTGAGCACTGGAGATACCGGCTCAGATGGGCACCGGGCATAGCGGCACCGGGGGTACGGGAGAGCACCGGGGAGCGGCACCGGGGGGCACCGGCGAGAACGGTACCGGAGATACCGGCACCGAAGGGGCAGCGGGGACGGGGGCACCGGAAATACCCGCACCGAGGGGGCAGCCGGGATGGAGGCACCGGGGATGCCAGCCCCGGGGATACCGAAGGGGCACCGGCGCTGGGGGCACCGGGGATACCCCCGACACCGGGGCCTCCCTCCCTCCGCCGGCGGCCCCGGGAGCCCCGGAGGGGGGATGTGGAGGGGGGCGAGGGGCGCCCGCGCTATTTTTAGCCGGGGCCGCGGGGGTATTTTTAGCCGGGGCCGCGGGTGCGTCAATGGAACCCCGCGTGCGTCACGGCCGCGCCCCCGCCGGGGCCGCCCCCCCCGTGCGTCACCGGCCCCGCACCGCCCCGCGCGTCACCGAGCGCTTAAGAGAAAGTAGTGGCGGGGCCGGAGCCCGGCGGAGCCCGCGGAGCGGCGGCGGCAGGAGCGGGGACCGGAGCGCCGCCGCGCCGGCACCCGGGTACGAGCGGCACCGGGATGCGGGCACCGGGCGGGGGGCATCGTGGGCGGGGGGGGTCCCGCAGGCGGCGGGGGCGGGGGTGAGCGCACCGAGAGGTGCGCGGGGTCGCGCGTCCCGGTGGCACCGGGATGAAGAGGTCCGGGTGTCCCGGGCGGCACCGGGGGGATCCGGGTCGGGCATCCCCGTGGCACCGGGGGCTCAGGGCGCGGGACGTCCTGCAAGGTGCGTGGGGTCGAGTAGCACCGGGGGGGACCGGGGCTCGCGTGTCCGAAGGACAAAGTGGAAGGAACTCCCGGTGCCACCGGGGAGTGTCGGGGATCCCGGTGGAAGGGACCGGGGCCGTGTGGGACTGGCCCTTGGGGTTATCCGGTGGCCCCGGGGGGAAGCCAAGCCGGGAGTCCCTCCTGGCACTGGGAGGATCGGGAGTCCCGGTGGCAGCGGCAGGAGTCAAGGGGACGCGCACCCGGCGGGAGCCGGCAGTGCCAGGGGTGCCGGTCCTGGGGGTCCCGGGAAGAGCCTGACACCGCTCCTTTGTGAGGAGCCGCGCAGGACCGGGAGCCGCTTCTTGGGCTATGGGGGACCGGGCTGGATCCCCCATCCCGGCACCCAAAACCGGGTCCAGCTGCAGCCAGGAGACCCTCGGCTCTGGGGGCTGCGGGGGGCACAGTCACCCCATACCGGGCATCACCCGGGGATCCCCGAGCAGAGCGGGCAGGACCGGGCAGGAGCAGCGTGTGGGCAGCACCAGGGACCCGGCAGTGCAAGCGGGGATGTGCAGGCAGCGTCGCGACCTGGCAGCGCGGGCGGGGACGTTCAGGCAAGCCCCCTGCAGGCAAACCCCCCCCCGCTGCCCACGCAGAGCCGGCAGCGGCCGCTCCGGCGAGGCTGGGCAGCAGGTGCCGGCAGGGCTGTGGGCAGCCTTACCCGCCCCCCGGTGCCACCGGCTGCTCTCGCCCGCCCGCGGCCCAGGGCTCGGTGCCAGCGGCTGCCACCCGCCCGTGCAGGCAGACCAGCCTCCGGGCTGGGCACGGGCAGCTGCCTGCGCTCCCAAATGAGGAATCTGCAATTAGTGCCCGGCCGTGGGCAGCGCGGGGGCTGCTGCAGGAATCTGTGCCCGGTCCCTGGGGAGGTTATGGCAGAGGGGACCCCAGACACCACCAGCACGGGGGAAAGGGAAAAAGCGTTTGAATAACCAGGGCCACGGGAAGGGTCGGGGCTTTGCAGGATTTGCATGCAGGCAAGGCAAAGAGCCAGTGTCCCTGGGGGTCGTGTCCCCAGCGTGGCCTCAGGTCCCCTCATCTTCATTCAGGGGCAGGAGGTAGCCTGGGGGGTGTCACCGTCCCTGCCGTACTCACCCTCTGAACCCAGCTGGACGGGCACAAACCCCACTGGGACACTGGGAGTGGGGCCGGTGCCACCCCGTGGGTGCCAGGTCTGGACCCACGCTGGGTATTTTTAAACCTGGCTCCCGGCGGGTATCGGCTTTCTGGGCGCCGGCGAAAGCTGCCCAGATTTGGCCGGGGGAAGCCAGGGGCCGGCGGGAGCTCTGGCAGCGGGGCCGTGCCGGGGCTGGGGCCGGGGGCCAGCGCAGTGTGACCTTTAAAGGTCTGGGAGATGAATTACATTATCATCTTGCCATCGGGGTCACTCCTGGCTTGGCTTTCAGCTGGACACAGGACTCCGGTTGTCTCACACGGTGCCGGATCCACGTGCAGCTCCGGGGGCTGCGGGGACAGAGGGTGGGCTCCTCTCCCCCATCACCCGGGGCTCTGCCTGCGCTGCTGTTACCACAAGGCCCCAAAACGGCTTATGAGGGAAGTGGGATCCTCAAAATCTGTTTCAGCCTCAGCTCTGGCTTCCCCTGGCCAGCCCTGGGGCTTGGGGATCCGCTGGCCACATTCCTCCCTCCTTCCTTTTCGGGGACTTCGCTAAGCCTACATTTTGGGGAATGTCCTTTGCGCCCATTGGCTGTGCCGTGACCTTTCCCAGGGACAGGGGTGGCGGCCACCGGACAGCCAGCGGCCCCAGGGGCCCGGTTTTGGCCTGAGGGGGATCCTGGGGAAGCTCCAACGGGTCTCACCCCACCTCCACGCTCTGCCCGGGCGACGGAGGGGTGATGGCGGGGTCCCCGCTGACGCCCCTGTCTCCCCACAGAGATGCCCTGCATCCAGGCGCAGTACGGCCCCTGCGAGCGCTGCCCGGCCGAGCTGCTCAGCCCCGAGGGCGGCCGGTTCCCCATGGAAGTGGCCGGAGCCGACCTGGCGGCCGCCCCCGCCCTGCCCAGCTTCAGCACCTTCATGGAGGGCTACGCTGGCGAGTTCGACGCCTTCCTCTACCAGCTGCCGGCCAGCGGCCAGTCCAGCGGCGCCGCCGCCGCCGCCGCCTTCAAGCTGGAGGACTTCCAGGTGTACGGCTGCTATCCCAGCGCCTTCGGGGGGCAGCCGGACGAGACCCTCTCCTCCAGCGGCTCGGACTGCTACGGGAGCCCCTGCTCCGTCCCCTCTCCAGCCACGCCGGGCTTCCAGCAGGCCCCGGGCTGGGAGGGCTCCTCCTTCGGGGCGTTCTCGCCGCTGCCGAACTACGAGGGCGGGCAGCCCTGGGCTGAGGCGGCCAAGGGCGGGGGGTCGCAGCCCCACTTCTTCGCCTTCGGCCCCCCGGCCCCCAGCCCCGGCGGGTCTCCCGGGACCCTGAAGGGGCAGCCGGGCCCCTCGCCCCGCGTGGACCCGCGGCTGCTGGACACAGACGCCTTCCCCCCGAGCCAGGGCCCCCCCGGGGGCTTCGCGGGGCTGCCCCTGGCCCCCACCTCGCCGCTGCTGGAGGGGCCGGCGCTGGCGCCCACCAAGGTGCGCAGCCCCGGGGCGGGCGAGGGTCGCTGCGCCGTGTGCGGGGACAACGCGTCCTGCCAGCACTACGGCGTCCGCACCTGCGAGGGCTGCAAGGGCTTCTTCAAGGTGAGGGGAACCCCCGCCCCGCACCGCCCCGCACCCCGCCCCGCCGCAGGGATGCTCCCACAATGCTTTGCGGCAGCGGGAGGATGCCGCGGGGTACCCCGGGGAGGGGCAGGGCAGGGCAGGGAGCGCGGCCCCGAGCCCTCCCCACGGACGCGGAGCCGGATGCCGGGGCTGGAGCGGGAGGCAGGGGAGGACAGAAGGGCTTTTGTTCGGAGCTCGGCGCCCCGGGCTGAGCTCGGCCGCTCCTTCCCCGCCCGCAGCGCACGGTGCAGAAGAACGCCAAGTACATCTGCCTGGCCAACAAGGATTGTCCCGTGGACAAGCGGCGCAGGAACCGCTGCCAGTTCTGCCGCTTCCAGAAGTGCCTGGCCGTCGGCATGGTCAAAGAAGGTACAGGGGTCCCGTCCCGGGTGGGGGGGTTCCAGCAGGAGTGGGGGATTCCCGCTCCACAGCCTGCGCTGAGGACAGACACCCTCATGGCGTGTCCCTCTCCGCAGTGGTCCGGACCGACAGCCTGAAGGGGCGGCGGGGCCGTCTCCCCTCCAAGCCCAAACAGCCGCCGGACGCGTCCCCCGTCAGCCTCATGACCTCCCTGGTGCGGGCACACATCGACTCCATCCCCAGCGCCACCAAGCTCGACTACTCCAAGGTAAGGCTGGTGCCACCCTGGGGCCCTGCCAGGGCTGGGGACAGATCCTAACCCATCCATCCCAGTTCCTGACCTGTCCCCATGCCGAATTCAGACCCACCCCCATCCCGGATCCTGATCCCATTCCCATCCCAGTTCCAGGAGTCGTCGCCGTGCCCGTTCGAGAAGGAGGACTCGGTGGACGTGCAGCAGTTCTATGACCTGCTCACCGGCTCCATGGACGTCATCCGCAAGTGGGCCGAGAAGATCCAGGGGTTCGCCGAGCTGCCCAAGGAGGACCAGGACCTGCTGCTGGAGTCGGCCTTCCTGGAGCTCTTCATCCTGCGCCTGGCGTACCGGTGAGCCCCGGGGGCGGCACAGGGTGGAGCGGGGGCAGCCCGGGATGTGCCAGGGGAGGATGACACCCGGTTTTGCCCCGGCAGCTCGAAGCCAGAGGAAGGGAAACTCATCTTCTGCAACGGGGTGGTGCTGCACCGGCAGCAGTGCGTGCGCGGCTTCGGGGAGTGGATCGACGCCATCCTGGAGTTCTCCCAGAGCCTGCACCGCATGAGCGTCGACGTCCCCTCCTTCTCCTGCCTCGCCGCCCTCGTCATCATCACAGGTGAGACCCCCCCCCCTCCCCTCTCCCAGCCCCGCCGCTGTCCCCATCCCCACCCCGACCTCACACCCCGTGTGCCCCCCAGACCGGCACGGGCTGAAGGAGCCCAAGCGGGTGGAGGAGCTGCAGAACCGCATCGTGAGCTGCCTCAAGGACCACGTGGCAGCAGCGGGGGCCGAGCCGGGGCGGCCCGGCTGCCTCTCCAAGCTCCTGGGGAAGCTGCCGGAGCTGCGCAGCCTCTGCACCCAGGGCCTCCAGCGCATCTTCTACCTCAAGCTGGAGGACCTGGTGCCGCCGCCGCCCATCGTCGACAAGATCTTCATGGACACTCTGCCCTTCTGAGCCCCCGGCGGGCGGCTGCCACCAGCCCCTGGCCGCCCCCCTGGGGACATCCGGGACCCCCCCGTGAGCAGCCCTGGTTCAGTGCAGGGATGTCTGGGACCCCCCTGGATACCGCTGGGTCACCCGTGGGGTGCCCGGGACATCCCCTGCGTGCCCCTGGATCATCCCCAGGATGCTTTGGGACCTCCCCTGGATCACTCCAGAACGCCTGGGACCCTCCCCCGGTAACTCCCGGGATGTCTGGGTCCCCCCCTCAGATGCCTGAGTGCCCTTGGGGACACCCTTGGGGGGTCCCCCATGTGCCTTCACGGCGCGGGCGCAGCCGCAGAGCAGCCCCGGTGCCGTCCCCCCCACCGGGGGCATCGCCGGCGCGGTGCCCCCTCCCCCTGTAAAAACACCCTCGATGTAAATAGTGCCCGCCGGGTCCTGTACAGAGCAGGGGGCACTGGCAGGGGGGGCTCCATCCCCCCAGCCTCGGCCCCCTCCCCTTTATATATATTTTTCTGGTTTTTCCCCCTTTTTGGCCATTTTCTGTATATAAACTTGTACGTACAGTGAGAGCTCTGAGAGGGACCTTCGTCCCGCGTGTCCCCCGGAAATGTTGGCTCCGGTGAACGTTCGGGGACTGGGGAGGGGGGACAGAGCGAGGGGACTGGGGACAGCCGGGAATGCCGGAATGGGGACAGCCGGGGCTGGGGACAGCTGGGCAAGGGGACACCCGGGATGCTGAACTGGGGAAAAACAGAACACCGGAGCTGGGCACGGTCGGAGCTGGAGAAAGCCTGGACAGTGGAGCTGGGGACAGTGTGGATGTCAGGGCTGGGAACAGCTGGGGCGCTGGAGCTGGGCAGAAACAGGACGCTGGAGCTGGGACAGCCGGGATTTTGGAGCCGAGAACAGCCGGGATGACAGGGCAGGGGACAGCCGGGATCCTGGAGCTGGGGACAGCCGGGGCTGGGGACGGCAGAGATGACAGGGCAGGGGACAGCCGGGGCACAGGGGCTGGAACCAGCCGGGATCCTGGAGCTGGGGACAGCCGGGGCTCCGGAGCCGGGACAGCCGCACGTTGCCCACGCCGCTGCCCTTGAACCGTCACTCACCCCCGCGGCGGCGGCTGCCGCGGCCCCGCACCTGTCGCCTGCCTGATTTATCCTCCCCAAAATAACCGCCAAGCGTGACCGTGTCCCCCCCCTCGTGTCCCTGGGGACGTGGCCGTTGGCAGGGCCAGTCCTGGCAGGGGAGTGATGGCGTTTGGGTCCCCGTCCCAGGGGGTAGGGACAGGGTGTGGGTCCCCAGGCATGGTGGGCGGGGGGACATACGGGGCCGCTGCGTCCCCCAGCGTGTCACCTTCCTCCTGCCGGGCACAGCCTGGCCCCGGAGCAAACGTTAACGGGGACACCCAGGGCCGGTGTGGAACAAGAGCCACATTGAGAGCGGGGCCGGGGGGGCCCCACAGTGACACACAAGGGTCCCTCTGTCCCCCCCCGGCAGCCCCCGCTGCGGGGACAGTGCTGACGCACTGCGGGGCCGCAGGGGTTGGGTTGGGGGACAGGAGAGCCCCACACACGGGGCACGGGGGGCACCTGGCACGGCACAGCCCAGCTCTGCTCTGGCTGCAGGAGCAGCCGTGCCACAGGTCCCTGTCTCCTCCCCACAGCTCAGGACTGTCCTCTGCCCACCTTGTCCCCGTCCCCTTGGCAGGGGCTGCTGCAGGAAGGATGGGGACACGGTGCCAGCAGGGCCAGGTAAAAATAGCCCCATGGCCAGCTCTGGCCACGTCGGTGGCCCCGGTGCCGCACGGCAAGGACACGAGTGACACAGCGTGTGCCCGGGGACATGCCATGGCCACAGCCCTCCTGCTGGTTGCCTCTGGGCACGTGTCCCATGGCACTGTGGGCAGCCAGTGCCCCAAATCTCCGTATCCTCATTCGTTGTGTCTCTCATGTCCATCCACCCCCCTGTCCCTCCATCCCCGTGCCCCTGTGGCCCCTGTCCCCACGCAAGTCCCCCCCGTGGTCCGCTTGTCCCGGCGGGGGTCACGGGGGGTCACCGGTCGCCCCGCCCCGCTGCAGTCCTGCCGCGGGGGGCCTCCAGCCCAGGGGGCGCTGTGGAAGCGTCGGGCCGCTCTGCGCCGCGGCGGGCGCAGCTCTGTGGCGCTCCTGGAACGAACCAAGCCGGGAAGGGGGGGGGGACCCGCCGAACGGGAACGACGATTCCGCCCCCCGGAGACGTTCCGCGGCGGAAACAGCACCGAGGAGGCACAACGTTAAATAAAGTAAGTGTAGAGTGAGGGAACACGGCGGGCACAGCGGGAGAAGATACCGCGACTCCTGGGGTGTGTCCGGACGCCCCCTGCGCAGATGGGATGATCCACTTCCCTCCTCTCCGCCGTCAGATGGTCGGGCCCGGGCGGTGAGTGGGGACCGGGACCGGGATCGGGGCCGGGACCGGGATCGGGGCCGGGACCGGGATCAGGATCGGGGGTGAGGGAGGCCGCGGCTCCTGGAGGGGGTGAGGGGCCCGGCGACTGAAGGGGATCCGGGCCCTCGAGCCCGAGGGGAGCCTGGGACGCTCCGGGGGAGGCTGAGGGGGAGCGGACGGGGCCGTGTGGGGCCGTAAGAGTGGGGAGGGAACACGCTGGGCTGTGACAGGGCCAGACCTCGACACTGGGGTCCCTGTGGGGTTATGGGGGGCCCAGGCTGGGTCCCTGTGAGGTGCTGCGGGGCCTGTACTGGGATGTCTGGGGTCCCTGTGGGGTGGGGGGGGGCACTCACTGGGACGGTGGTGGGTTCAGGGGGGGGGTCCCCAGAGGGGCTGCCACCCGAGCAGGGGGTACAACCAACACCCCCCCCATGCCCTCCCCACCCTTGTGCCCCCTCAGCACCCGCTGCTGTGGCCCCCCCGGCGCCGCCCCCGCCATGAACTGCCGCGCCGAGGTGCTGGAGGTGTCGGTGGAGGGGCGGCAGGTGGAGGAGGCCATGCTGGCCGTGCTCCACACCGTCCTGCTGCACCGCAGCACCGGCAAGTTCCACTACAAGAAGGAGGGCACCTACTCCATCGGCACCGTGGGCACCCAGGACGTGGACTGCGACTTCATCGACTTCGCCTACGTGCGCGTCTCCTCCGAGGAGCTGGACCGGGCGCTGCGCAAGGCCGTGGGGGAGTTCAAGGTGAGGGGGGCCCGGGAGGGGTGAAAGGGAGTGGAAAGGGCCCTGAGGGGGAGCCCCACGAGGAGCAGCTGAGGGCGCTTGTTCTGCTCAGCTGGAGAGGAGGAGACTGAGGGGAGACTCCTCGGGGTCTGCAGCTCCTCCCGAGGGGCAGCTCCGACCTCTGCTCTCTGTGAGCAGGGACAGGACCCAGGGAAGGGCTGGAGCTGTGCCGGGGGGGTTGGGATGGATCTCAGGGAAAGGTTCTTCCCCCAGAGGGTGGTTGGGCACTGACCAGGCTCCCCAGGGCAGTGGGCACAGCACCAAGGCTGCCAGAGCTCCAGGAGCGTTTGGACGACGCTCTCAGTGACAGGGTGGGATTGTTGGGCCCTTCCCAACTCAGGGCAGCGTGTGATTCAGTACAATCCCATGGGATGTGCCCCGGGGGGTTGGCTCAGCCCCTTTTCCCCCCCGGCAGGACGCGCTGCGCGGCTCCGGCAGCGACGGGATGGGGCAGATCTCCCTGGAGTTCTACCAGAAGAAGAAGTCGCGGTGGCCCTTCTCGGACGAGTGCATCCCCTGGGAGCTCTGGACCATCAAGGTGAACGTGGTGAACCTGGCCAACGAGCAGGAGCGGCAGATCTGCCGCGAGAAGGTGGGCGAGAAGCTCTGCGAGAAGATCATCAACATCGTGGAGGTGATGAACCGCCACGAGTACCTGCCCAAGATGCCCACCCAGTCCGAGGTGGACAACGTCTTCGACACCAGCCTGAAGGACGTGCAGCCCTACCTGTACAAGATCTCCTACCAGATCACGGACTCCCTGGGCACCTCGGTCACCACCACCATGCGCCGGCTCATCAAGGACACGCTGGCGCTGTAGGGCTGGGGTCACCCCGGCAGGGTCACCCCGGTTGGTGGCACCTCTTGGGGACGGCGGCTCTGCTTGGATCCCCTTCCGCACCTCCAGAAAGCCTCTGGGAAGAGCTGGGCTCGGCCTGGCCTGTAACTGGGGGTTGCTGTTCCTTGGTCTTGTCCGTCCTGGAGAACCGGCTCGGCGGCTCTGGCCTGGCTGATGACGGGGGTGAGTCCTCGGGGCACGTGTGGCACCGGCTTGGCGTGGCACTGGGGCCCGGCACGGGGTGCTTGGGGCCTGGCACGGGGCTGCTGGGGGCCTGGCAGAGGGTGTTGAGAGGCAGGGTGACACCTGAACCCCACCCCTCTGAAGCACATTCGGTGCCACACAGCCAGTGCTGGCCGTGTCCCGTGTCACCAACTGTACCCCCCTTGGTGTCACCCTGTTCCCTGGGGGGGCTGGAACTGCCCCAAAAATAAAGTGTTCCTGCTTTCATGTGGAGCCTGGTCACGGCCTGGCAGGGGGTCTCAGGGCACGGGAGGGGGGATGCAGGTGTTGAGGCCGAGCTGGGGGGTCCCCAGTACTGTGGGGCTGAGCTGGGGGGTCCCCATCACACTCCAGTGCTGTGGGGCTGAGCTGGGGGTCCCCATCACACTCCAGTGCTGTGGGGCTGAGCTGGGGGTCCCCACTGCGCCCCAGTGCTGGGGGGCTGAGTGGCTGCAGTGGGCAGGGGGTCAGTGCTGCCCACACCCTGGGTGGGGCAGCCCCAGCTGCCCCCCCAGGCACATCGGGGAGGGTCTGGGGTGACCCCTCCACTGCACCAAGGAGGGGCAGAGCTGCTCCCTCCCTCCCCCGGGGTGGGGGGGGATCCACTGGGCTCCTGCGCCTCCGGGAGTGAGGGGGGCCATGGAGAAGGGGGGGATAAGACGGGCCCTGACATCACTTAAACCCTCCCCGTCTGTCGCCGGCGCCGCACTCGCTCCCGGGAGGAAGAGGAGGAGGAGGAGGGGGCCATGAACAGCACCCGTGAGGACACGGGGCCGAGCGAGGCCGCCCAGATCGCCGTGGTGCTGGTGCTCGGCCTCGCCGTCGCCTTCGCCGTCCTCTTCCTCGGCTGCAACCTGCTGCTGCAGGCCGAGAGCCTGGCGGCGCCCGCGGCACAGGGCGAGCGGCGCCCGTCCGAGCCGGACACGGGCACCGAGGGCACGTAGGGACGGACGGAGCCGGGGGTGGATGTGGACACACGGCAGCGCCCTCGCCCGCGGCACCTCCGAGGGAGCGGGACGTCACCGCGGGCAGGTAGGGACGGACGGACGGACGGACGGACACGGACAGACTGCGGCACCTCTGAGAGAGCCCTCCGGGACGGCGCTGGGGGCTCGTGGGGGTGGATGTCACCGAGCCTGGCGGCCGGACAGACGGACGGATGGGCAGCCGGACACGGCTGGATGGGGCTGGGCAGCGGCGCCTCTGCCCACACGATCTCTGGTGGCCCCCGGGATGGAGCAGGGGGTCGTGTGGATGGATTAAAAGGCCACAGCGGTGCTGGGGGGGGGGGCCGGGGCCGGGCTGGATCCCGCCCTGGGCGCGGCAGCGCTGGTAATCCCCCCGCAAGAGGATTAGGGGAAACTTTTATTCCCTGTTTCAGGGCTAATCCCTGGGCTGGTGGGGCTCAGGGAAGGAGGACGGGCCCCTGCCCCACTGCCGGGGTCTGGGATCGCATCCTGCCCCTCCCAGCCCCTTGGACCCCGGTGGCCACATTCTGTCCCCCCAAACTCTTTCTGCCCTGGCCCCATCCTGCCCTTCCCATGTCTGATCCTGCCCCTTCTCCCCTTTTTCCACTGCTCCTGGGGCTGCATCCTGCCCCCCACCCCTCTCCCTGCAGCCCCTCCTGGCCCCTAATCTGTTCCCAGTCCCCCACAGCCACCATCAGAGGGGCGAACTGGTGTCACCCCACCCTGGAACAGGGCTGGTGATGTGGGGGCGGCTCCCAAAAGCAGGTTCCCTCCCCCCCCCACCACCCTTTTAATCCCGTAACTGTAATAACAGCGCTGCAAAGCCCTGCCGAAGCTCTGCCCCCCGTGTGTCCACCGTGCCCAGGGATGTGGGACCCCCAGCATGGGGAGGGGGGCACTGCAGACCCTCGGATCCCCTCTGTGAATCCCCCCACACCGAGGCAGTGGCCGTGTAAAAGACTCCATATATTTCACATGTACAAAAAGTCGCTGGGGGGCGAGGGGGTGGGTCCGGGGGGTGGGAGGGTGGTCCTGGGACGGTGGGCACCATCCTGCCACTCCCCCTATCCCCCCCCCAACCCGGCCTGGCTTTGGTCCCTTTTTTTTTTTGGCACTTAGTGTTCACATCAGCGGTCAAAGTGTCGAGCGCGGGGTGGGGGGGTCCCCGTGGTCCCTGTGGTGGGGTGGGGGCCCTGAAGCAGCGACACCCTCCCCCCCTGGGGATGAGGGGACCCCGACTGGGAGGGGGCACCCCACGGGTCAGCCCCCAGCGCTGGGGTCCCCCCCCCCCCCCCCCACAGCTGGATTTGGCCTCTGTCGTGGGTGGTCTGGGGGCGGTCCGGGCGCAGGGACGGGGGTGTCACCCGCGGGGACGGTGGCACGAGGACATCTCCCCCCAACCCCTGCATGGTGTCAGGGCAGGACGGAGCCCCCCCTGGGCACCTGCAGGGCAGGGGGCGGGGGGTGAGGAGGGGAAACTGAGGCAGCCCCAGGCCCCCCCTGCCCCCAGCCGGGTCCTCGGCCTCTCCCGGCTACAGGCGGATGCACCTGCGGGCTGTGGGACAGAAGGGACTGTCAGGGACAGTGTTGGGGACAGCTGGCCTGGCCCGAGGGGGGGTCCAGGTGACCCCTTCCCCCAGGTACAGGCAGCTCCGGGTGAGTCCTCCCCCTCTGGGATCCCGCAGTGCACTAGGACCCCGTGCTGGGATCAGTCAGTGCACTGGGACCCTTCCCTGGGATCCAGTATTGGACTGGGACCCCACCTCGGACCCAGTAGTGCACTGGGATCCGGCTCTGGGACCCAGTGACGCACTGGGATCCTGCCTTGTGATCCAGCATTGCACTGGAATCCCTCCTTGGGATCCAGCCTTGCACCAAGATCCTGTGCTGGGATCCAGTGCTGGGATCCAGCCTTGCACCAGGATCCAGTGCTAAGATCCAGCTTTGCACCAGGATCCAGTGCTAAGATCCAGCCTTGTGCTGGGATCCTGTTCCGGGATCCAGCCTTTCACCAGGATCCTGCTCCGTTCCAAGGGACTGGAGGGTGCTTGGGCACCCCAGGGTGGCAACATGCGGGGAGGGGGCGTGCAGGAGGGGGCATGCGGGGCCAGAAGGGATCCAAGGGGATCCAGAGGGGGATCCGGGGGGGATCCAGGCATGCAGTGGTACCTGGGGACTAACAGCTGGACTCGTCGTGGTGGGACGGGTCGCAGAAGAAGCGGGAGCCCCGCTTGGCTGTGCGGGCGGTGAAGGGGACGCTCTTCAGCGCTGCGGGGGGCACGGGCGGGGAATGGGGGGGGGACAGGGAGGTGTCAGCCCCCGTGGCCAACTTGGGGGTGGGGGGGACAGGGAGACATCAGCCCCTGCGGCCGGTGGGGCCGGGGCAGGGGCCGGGGGGGGCCGTACCGGTGATGATGTCCTCGATGGTGCCGTCCTTGCCCTCGTACACGGGCCGGTGGTCCTTGGCCTGGCGCCGCCGCAGCTCCGCGATCAGCTCCTGCTGCTGCCACTTGTTGCGCTGCCAGGGAGGGTCCAGGTTAGGGACACGGGGGGTCCCCGCTGTGCCCCCCCCTCTCCCCAGCCCACCCGCGCTCACCTTCTCCTGCTTTTTAGCCTCCTGCGCCAGCAGCTTCTCCCGCATCACCTCCTCCTGCTTCTTCCGCGTCTCGTTCTCCTGCTCCGCGTCCTGCGGGGGGCACGGGGGAGGTGGGAGCCACCCCCCAGTGCCACCCGCCCTCCGCGTGTCCCCTCCCGGCCCCGCCTCACCTTGTAGGAGCGGATGAACCGGACGAAGACCGGGAAGAAGACGGACGGGGGGGTCGTCTTGGGGCTCTCGCCGAAGTACCGCACCACGGTGTTGTAGGCGTCCTGGCACGGGGCGGGCGGTCAGGGACGGGGCAGTGCCCGGCTCGGGGGGCGGGGGGTGGTTGTGAGGCGTGGGTGGGCACCAGGGACAGGCACAGCAGGGCAGGGGTGCACAAGGAGTGTGCAAAGCAAGGTGTGCGTGAGGAGCGCGAAGAGCGGGGTGTGGGTGACAAGGAAGGCACAAGGAATGCGCAAGGGAAGGCAGGCGTACGCAAGGAACGTGCGGAGCGGGGTGTGCGTGACAAGGAATGCGAGAGGAACTGTGCAAAGCGAGACGTGGATGAGCAGGAGCGCCCCGGGGGCCGCGCAAAGCACGGTGTGGATGACAAGGTGTGTGCCAGGCAGGGCGGGCGCCCTCAGGGAGTGTGCTGAGCGAGGTGTGGGGGACCAGGAAGGCACAAGGACGGTGCAGAGCGAGGTGAGGATGACCAGGAAGGCACAAGGATGGTGCAGAGCGAGGTGTGGGTGCCCAGCTGCGCCCAAGGTCCACGCAGGGCCAGGCGTGAGCCGCCCTCACCTCGGCCGTGCGCGCGTCCCGCTGCAGCCGCTCCAGCTGCCCCTCGTTGCCCCCCAGGAAGGAGCGGAGCACGGCGCTCTCGTGCATCCCGCACTCCCTCCGCAGCAGCTCCATCCCCCGGCCCAGCTCCTTCACGTCCAGCAGCACGTTCTCCAGGGACACTGCGGGCACACGGGGCGGGTCAGGGGCCCTGAAGGGTGGGCATGATGGGGGGGGGGTGCCTGCGGGCACGGGGGGGGCACCTGCGGCCGCCTTCTCCACGAAGTGCAGCTCCTGCCAGAAGGTCGCCAGCTCCGGGTACTTCTCCCGCACCGTCAGCGCGATGAAGTGCAGCAGCGTCATCTTCCTGTCCGTCGACTTGGTGTCCAGCAGCTGCGGCACGATTTGGGGAGGGGGGGGGGGGGTCAGCGCAGTGGGACGGGACCCCTGTGGCCCCAGGGAGCCCGGGGGATGTGAGGGGTCGAGGGTGCCCACCAGGTCCAGGCTCTGCAGTTTGAAGCCGTAGACGGCGCCGCGCTTGCTGCTGTTCATGTAGTTGCCCAGCGCCAAGATGATCTGCAGGGGCGAAGCATCGGGGGATGGGGGGGTGCAAAGCAGCAGGATTGGGGAGGTCAGGAGGGATTGGGACCCCCCACAGGACCCCCCCTGGAGAGCAGGACCCCCACCCAGCCCGTCCCCACCTCCAACATGTGCTTCAGCTTCTGGGAGGACTTGACGGAGGCCGAGGCCGCGATGATGGCGTTGAGCTGCTGCAGGGGGGACAGCGCAGGGGGGGCTCAGCCGGGACAGGGGGGCCCAGCAGGTCCAATCTCACCCCCTTTCCCGGCTCCGTACCGGCGTCAGCATCTGGATGTTCTCGGCGAAGTTGCCGAGGAAGGCCATGATGGCCATGCGCTGGGGCAGCCTCTCCACCTTGCTGAACTGCAGCATGAACCGGTCCTCGTCCGCCAGCTCCTCCAGCGGCTTCCGCTCGCGCTCGTACTGTCGCAGCGCCTTGGCCTCGGCCTCCGTGGGCAGGAACCGCATCAGGCACTCCACGAAATCCACCGGCAGCGTCGCCAGGTCGAACCTGCCCCGCGCCCACAGCGTCGGGGAGCAGCTCCCGGCAGTGCCTGGGCTGGGGGAGCCCCGAAGCCCAGCCTGGCCTCTCCCAAAACCTGCCTGAACCCCTGAACCCCGGCCAGACCCCCTGAATCCCGACCAGACCCCCTGCAACCTCCCAGCCAACCACCCTCTGCACCCCTGCCAGCCCCCCCAAACTCTGCCTGGACCCCCCCGAACACCAGCCCACCCCTCCTGCACCCCCGTCCCCCCTTGCCCCGCCGTACGTGTGGATGGCCCTGCAGATCTCGTCGGCGCCGCGCCCGGCCTTGCGCAGGGTGATGGCCAAGTTCTTGGCCCGGTTGGCCTCCAGCAGCGTCACCTTGGCGGCCACTTTCTGCGCCGCCTTGCTCTTGGCACACACCAGGTCCAGCGCCGGGCCCTGCGCCTTGGTCTTGAACAGCTCCTCGAAGCGCTCCAGGTCCAGGTCCTGCGGAGGGACGAGGGGGGCTCAGAGGTGGTGGTGGTTTGGTGGGGGGTGCTGGTGCCCACCCGGCCGCTCGGGAGGGGCTCCCCGGCTCACCTCCAGCACCCGCTCGTCGTCCAGCTCGCTGAACACGGTCCCGCTGATCTGGTTGGGCTTCAGCGCCGTCCAGTTGAACACGGGCAGCCGGAATTTGGTCTTGATGGGCTTCTTGATCCGGATGGCTGCCGGCGGCGGGGGGGGAGCTGGCTCAGCATCCCCCCGGGGCAGGGGGAGGCGGGGGGACAGCTCCTGTACCCACCCTGAGCCATCTGAGTCCGGTGTCACCATCCCTTGGGGCCCCCCCCCGTCCCTGTTCCTGAACGGGTGTCTCGTGGGGATTGCAGTCCTGACACCCTGGTGCCTGCAACCCTTCCCTGTCCCCTGTGCCTGTCCCCACGATCCCTCCACCCTCCCCGTCCTGATTCCTTCACTGTGCCTGTCCCCTGTCCCCGTCCCCACATGTCCCCACGTCACCCTCCCTTACCCGAGAGCCCGACGGTGAGGGCGATGGAGGGCGAAGCCCCGGGCAGCGGCGGGGCCGGGGGGCACTTCCCTGTGAAGCCACGAGAGGGTGAGACCCCAATTCTGGGGACCCCACCTTGAGAGCCCCACTGCCACCCCTGGGGGCAGCCCAGCCCCGGGATGCCCCATTTTGGGGGATGCCCCCGGGGGGGGCTCCCCCTCCTCACCTGGGAGTGGGGGCGCGGGGGGCGGAAGGGGGGGCGGCGGGGGGGGTGGAGGGGGCGCAGCCTCCACGGGGGGCAGGACTGGGAGCCGCAGGGTCTCCTCCAGGGGCTCGGGCTCGGGCTGGGGGGGGGCGTCCGCGGCGGGCACGGGGGGCGGCTCGGAGCCGTAGCGGCGCCGGAAAGCCTCGTCCTTCTCCTTGATCATCCTCCGCAGCGTGTGCACCTGGTGGCTCGTGTGCTCGTAGGTCTCCTGGGGACAGCCAGCGTCAGGCCGGGGGGGGGGCCGGGACCCCTCCCCGCTCCCCACGGCCCCCCCGTGGGCCCCCCCACCCCACCACGCACTTTGACCACCTCCAGCTCCTTCTCCCGCTGCAGCAGCTGCTTCTCCAGCTCCGCCACCCGCATCATGTTCTCGTTCTCCAGGTCCAGCAGCTTCTCCGTTAGCTGGGGGAGGGGGTGGAAACGGCTGTGACACCCCCTCGGGGACCCCCCCAGGTGTCACCACTGACCTCCCCCCGGGACCCCACAAGGTCCCTGCACCCCCTGCCCCCTCGCTCACGTACGTGGGACAAGTGTTCCTCCAGCTCCTCCACCTTCTCCAGGGCCACGTTCTTGGTCTCGGCGTCCTCCAGCAGCCCCCCCACATCAAAAACATTGTCCAGGTACGCCTGGATCTGCACCTGCAGCTTCTCGCTCTCCGTGTGCCTCGACTTCTGCGGGCACGGGGGGCGGCGTCAGGGGTGGGGGGACCCCCGTGGGGCGACCCCCCCAAGCGAGCCCTGGCCCCCCCGTACCTGCAGGAACTCCTCCAGCCCCAGCTTGGTGAACTCGTACTGGAGGTGGACGCGGAAGTTCATGTCCTCCACCGAGTGCACCACGATGTTGATGAACTGCATGCAGGCCACCTGCGGGCAGGGGTCACCTGGGGTCACCGGGAGCCCTCCTTTGCCCTCCCCCCCCCCAAAGACCCTCCCCCTCGCCCAGGACCGGGCGTCCCACCATGAAGTCGATGCTGCTGTCCTCGTTGCGGAAGTACTCCATGAGCCGCTCGAAGCGATGCTTCTCCTTGCACACCTGAGCGGGCAGCGGACACGGGGTTATCCCGGCTTGGTCCTGTCCCCCCCACCCCTCACTCCCCCCATCCCAGCCTGGGCCCGCTGCTCCCGCTCCCCTCGTACCTCCTTGAAGTTGTCGAAGGCCGCGAGGATGATCTCGTGGCCCCCCCGGACCAGGCACACGGCCGCCAGCAGCTCCAGTACCAGCGCCTTCATCCTGGGCACAGCGTCACCGTCACCCCCGGCCAGCACCGGGACCCCCCGTCCTGCCAGACCCCCCCCTTACCTCGGGTTCTTGTTATTGAGGCTCAGGGCGATCTCGTTGACCGCGTGGGGGTGGGACATGACCAGGTTGAAGCCGTACTGCGGGGACGGAGCAGGGACAGCGTCAGCCGCGGCGGCGGCGCTCACACTGGTGCCCCCGCCGCGGGGTCAGAGTACCTGGTAGTTCATGATGGCCCGGAGGCACATGATGCAGAGGTGGACGTCGTCCTTCTGGCTCACCAGGCGCGAGTTCTTCAGGGCCCGGCGGCTGGGCAGGGTCCCGTAGCTGGGGGACACGGGAGGCGCGGTGAGCGGGACCCCCGCCCGCGGTGCTGCACCGCCGGCGCTCACCGAGGGACAGGGCGAGGACAGCGTGGGGACAGCAGGGCTTTAGGAGGGGCAGAGGCAGAGAGAAGAGGTCGGAGGGCGAGAGGGACAGAGGCTGCAGACGCGGAGCCGCCGCGAGCGCCGGGCCGGCCCCGGCACGCCGGTACTTACCCGGCGGGCGGGCGAGCGGCGAGGTGGGCGCGGAGGAGAGAGAGAGAGAGCACAGCCAGAGAGGGGGCACCCGGCCCTGGAAGCAGAGACGGGGCGCGTTACCCCGGGGCGCGGGGGCAGAGCCAGAGCGGGGGCGGGCGGAGCACGGGCGGGACGGGAGGCGCGAGGCGGCGCAGGGCGCGGCACACGCGGCACGTGCCGCGGCACGGCCACGCCGCGGGCGAGGCGCGGCCCGAGCTCCGGGCACCGCACGTGGCACGCCGGGACGCGCCGTGGCACACGGGCACGTGGCACGGGCACGCAGCAAGCGGCGGCGCCGTGGCCGGCCAGAGCCCTCCGGCAGGACGTGCCCCCCCGGCGGGTGTGCCCCTGGGTACGTACCGTAGGGCGGTCTGGCGGGCCGAGCGGGCCAGGCTGCTGGCGAAGGGGGCGGGCAGGGCGCTGGGGTGCTGCAGATCCTCGATGGACCTGCTCCAGGCGCGCAGCTTCTCCAGCGCGCCGTCCTCGCCGCCTTCCAGGCCCTCAAAATCCAACCTGGGGGCGGGACACGCGCGCGGCGGGGGGCACAAGGCTTTGGCAAGGGGGCACAAGGCTTTGGCAGGGGGGCACACAGAGGCAAGCGCTGAGGCAGGGGGCAGGCGGGCAGCGGGGCAGGGACAGGCGCGAAGGTGCCTCTGGAACAGCCCCCAGGGTGAGCAGGATGGGGCTGAGCATCCCGTGTCCCTCGGGACCCCACGGCAGGCGGGTCCCATGTCGGTGTCCCGGGGGTAACGAGGGACCAACCAGTATCGGCCACTGTGACCAGGACCACCCCCTCAATCCCCCAGGGTCCCCCCGACCCCACTCACATGACGGCGCACTGGGCGAAGGACAGGTAGTTCACCAGCACGTCCAGCCCCTTGTTCTCGTCGTTGAGGAACTCCCGCACCCACCTGAGGCACCAGGAACCCGTCAGGGCCTGCAGGGGTCGGGGACCCCCCCCCGGCACGACCCCCTCCACCACAGGGACCCCCGACGTGGCACAGGGATGGTGAGGGGGTGGCGGGGGCACGCCGGGGCTGCGGTGGCCGTTGCAGGCTCCGTGCTATCGCCGGTGCCAGCGCCGGTACAGGGTTATCTGCGGGGTGCAGGGCGGGGAGGGCTGGGCGCGGGCGGGAAACAGGGATGGGTGCTGGGGCTGCTGCACCCCCGCCCCTGGGTGATCCCCCCTTGGTGGGCGGACTTCGGGCAGCCCCGACCCCTGGAGGGGGTGTTGGGGTGCACACGTGAGGTGCTGTGCCCAGGGGCAGGGAGGGGTGCAGGGGGGGCGTGGAGGTGCACGGGGTGGGGTGTGCGGGGTGAGGGCTTCACCCAGGGGCACTGGGGGGTCCCCAGGCCTGCCCACGGCCCTGCGCCAGGCAGCTGGGGGGGGGGGGGGGCCGCAGCCGCCCCTTTCCTGCCGCCGCCAGCCCCCTCGCCCCAGCCCGTTTCCTGTCTCCGGCTGCTGCTTTTTCGGGTCCGTGGGCAGGGACGAGCGGGGCCGGCGGCGGGGAAGAGCCCGGCACGTGCACGAGCCGCCCCGGGCACGCGGGCATCACCGGGCACCCGCCGCTGATGCCCCCGACACCCCTGGGACCGCCCCGTCCCTCCCGTCGCCCCGTGTCGCCCCCGCGGCATCCCGGTGAGGGTCGGGGTGTCACCGGCTCGGGGACGGTGCCGACCGAGCCCTCGGGTGCCAGGAGGGGCCAGGCGGGATCTGGCCACGCTGCCTCGTCCAGGGCGTCATCGCTGGCCCATCCGCCCCGACATCCGCCCCCGGGACCTGCCCGCGGGCCGGGGCAGGAACCGGCCCAGTTCCTGCAGTGCCTCCGGCTTCCCCTGCAGCTGTGCGGGGCTGGAGATGGGACTCCACAGCCCCATCATGTCCCTGCACCCCACCCTGGGACCCTGCACGCACACCCAGGACCCCACACCCCACACTAGGACCCCACAGCCCTTCCCTGGGACCCCACACTCACCCGATGTGGTTCGTCCTCAGGCTGATCTCCAGCTCACGCAGCACTTTGGTCGACTCCTGAACCCTCCTCCTGAACTTCTGGGGGCAGAGCAAGGCTGAGCTGTGCCCCCCTCAGAGCCCCCAGACCCCTCCCAGGCCCCCTCCGGTCCCTCACCTTCTGTGTGACACCTGGCTCCAGGAAGCTGCGCAGCTTCTGGATGTAGGCATGGGGGGGACTCTTCACCTGGAACCGCTCCTGGAGGGGACAGGGGGGGCATTTGTGACACTGGGACAGCAGCACAGCCCCCCCAGACCCCCCCAGGACGCCAGGGACCCCTCAGCCCCCACCTGGTCGCAGATGAGGTCCCACTTCTTCTCGTTGTCGTACTGGCGCAGGAGCCGGGCTTTGTCCGGGGGCAGGTTCATGGAGCTCTGGGGGCAGAGCGGAGGTGTCACCCTGGGGACCAGGGGACACTGCCCCCCTGGGGGCACCCAGACCCGTGGCACAGCCTGGGTGCCCCCAAAAAGCACCCATAGCACAGCCAGGGTCCCCCTTAAGGGTGCTCAGGCCCATGGCACAGCCAAGGTCACGGCACAGATGTGGCACCGGGACAGCAGTGCCGACAGTGCCACGTGCCAGCTTGCGGGCAGCACCAAATCTCCCCATCCCCGATGTGTCCTTCCTGTCTGCACTCGCTTCCGTGCAGCAACCGCAGCCTCCGCTGCCAACCACGGCGAGGCCGGGCACTGGTGCCGGCTCACCAGGACGGCAGGCACGAGAGCTGGCACTGGTGACAGCTCACCAGGATGGCGGGCACGAGAGCTGGCACTGGTGCCAGCTCACCAGGACGGCGGGCACGAGAGCTGGCACTGGTGCCGGCTCACCAGGACAGCAGGCACGAGACCTGGCATCAATCCCGGTTCCCTGGGGCACTGGGCACGAGGCCAGGCACCGGTCCTGGCTCACCAGGACACCAGGAGGCTCCATGAGGGACCCCGGGACCCACAGTGTGGGATGTGGCACAGGGGACACAACGGGAGCGTCCCAGTGGGCACCAGGGGTGCCGGATGGCTGCGGGATTGGGGCAGTGCCACCCCTGCAGGAGACGCCATCCCAGCACATGATGCCAATCGCGGTGGGCGATGCCACCCCCGTGAGTGATGTCACCCTGGTGACGCAGGTCCGGGCAGCCCCGTTATCGGGAGCCGGTCACTGCCACCGCTCCACCCGCCCCGTGGCAGCTAAAATTATCCCTGCCCTGCTCATCCCGATCCCACAGAGCCGCAGGAAACCGGGATACAGAGACTGGGCGAGACCAAACACCCCTGGGCAGTGTTCCCGCGGGCCCACGGGGACATCTCCGCCAGCCCGGGGCCCCTCAAAACTGCCCCCAAATGGGGCATCGTTCCCTCCCCGCGGGGCTGCGCTTGTTCCCCCCGGGGCCACCGGCAAAATCCCGAGGCCCTCTCGGAGACGGAGGCGGAAGGGACACACAGAGACCCCGGGTGGGGTCGGGGAGCACCGGGGGGGGCACCGGGGGGCTTTGAAGCGCAGCCGCCCGCCCCGGCGTTCCCGCCGCTCGGTTTCCTGCCTTTGTGGTGGGAGCGCGGCCGCTCCCGGCCGGGCACTTCCTCCGCCGCCGCCCCCACCGGGACCCCCCACGGCTGTCCCGGGGGCTGAATCCCCCCGGGAACGGCGGTACCGGGGCTGGAGCGCATCCTGCGGCTGGGGGGCACCGGGGCGGATCCTCCCGGCCGGGGGCCGCCGGAGCTCCATCACATGATGGAATATTTTCCACCCCCGGCAGCAGCCGGGACGGCACCGGGCGCCGCCGACGGGCGCGGGGGACATTTTGGGAGGTGAGGGGGGGGCTGGTGCAACAACCCTCCAAACTGATTTCCCCCCCCCCTCCCGGCATCGGTGTCGCCCGGCAGGACGTGTCCCCCCCGCCACCGGCCCCGCGGGGACCGACGGCCGCATCCGCCCCGCGTGGGATGCGGGACGGGCAGCGGCGCGGCGGGCGGGAGCCGCTCGGTCACCGGCGGGACGCGCCCACGCCGGGGGTGCCGGTGCCCCCCGGTACCCCCCCCGATGCCCTCCGGTTTCGGCTTCCAGAGCCCCGTGGGACCACACTCGGCATTTCCTGCCTGGCCGCGGCTTCCGCTGGCGGCGGCCCCCACCGGGACGGCGGGGCCGGGCGTCGGGGACTGGGGGGCACCGGTGTCACCGGTCACCGTGTGTGTCCCCCCCCCCAAACAAAGCGGCGACGCGGAGGGGCCACCGGGAAGGCCCGTGCTGCGAGCCCGGCGCCGGTGGGTTCCCCCCCCCGCAGTGTTGAGGGTCCCGGTGGCACCGGGGGCTCGGGGTGGGGACGGGGCACTGCCGAGCCACGTCCCGGGGACGCGGTGGCACCGGCGGGCTGGGCCGGTGACCGCGGTGGGGTGGCCACCGCCCCGACCGTGACAGCGGACCGGGGACCACGCGAGGGACTCGAGCCCACCGGGAACCCCCGCACACACCGGGAACCCCCGCACCCGCTGGGGACCGGCACCCAAGGGGGAACCCCAGCCCTGGGGACCCCCGCAACCACGAGGATCCCCCGCCCGCAGCCCCGCGCGCCGCCCCGACGGGACTTTCCCGGTTCACAAACTGCCCGGGCCTCAGGGGGCCCGCCGGTGGCACCGGGAGTGGCGTCACCCCCCAGGGCTGTCCCGGGCGGGGTTTTCCCCGCGGCCCCGTGGCCACTGCCCATCCCCGCGGGCGCCGGCGCTCCCTGCCCGTCCCCGGTGGCTCCGGGTGCTGGTGTCGTCCCGGCAGTGCCCGGTGCCTGCCCCGTGGCCCGAGTGGGAGCATCGGGAGGGAGCCCGGGAAGGGGCGGATCGGGGGGGCGCAGCGGGACGCGGAGGAGGCGCAGGGACGGAGTACGGGGGAAGCGCACCGCGGGGGCGCACCGGGAACCGGAGGAGCCCACCGGTAACCTCCGGGGGGAGCGGGGGGGGGGTCGGCCTCTCACCAGCACCAGCGCGAAGCGCTCCTCCAGCTCGCAGGGCTCCGGCATCGGCATCTTGCCCGGGGCGAACAGCCCGGGTCCCCCCGGGTGGGCTGCCGCCGTTCCGGGACCCCGGGGCAGCGCCTCCCCGTCCGCGCTCTCCACGTTCCCCATCCCCGGCCCAGGCACCGGGGGGCGGCGGGGGAGGCTCAGCCCGTCGTGTCCGGCGCTGCCGCCGCCACCGCCTCCCGGTCCCGCCCCCCCCCCGCCCCTCCCGGTCCCTCCCGGTCCCTCCCGGTCCCGCCCGGTCCCGCCCGGTGCCGGTCCCGCCCCCGCCACCGCCCGTCCCGGCGGCGCCGCCAGGGGGCGCCCCAGGGCTCGGCCGCGCCACCGCGGGGGGGGGGGGCGCGCGAAGGCCCCCGCAGCGAACGGGGCGCTCCCATTGGCCAGGTCCGCGCCCTCGGCAGCCAATCAGCGCCGCGCTCGCGCACGGGGAGGCGGGGCTCGGCGCGGCCCAACGGCGGCGCTCGGGCGCGGCCCGGGCGGTAACGGCGGCGCGCGCCG
>JAWMRA010000067.1:1054286-1064479 GCA_035584735.1 Pseudotriccus pelzelni
CGGCGCGCGCCCGCCCCGCCTCCTGACTGGCCCGGCCGGCGGCCAATCGGCGGCGGGCGCGGGGGCGGTGCCGCGCGCGGTTGGGCCATCCCGCCGTCACTCACGAGAGGAGCGGCCACGCCTCCCCCCGTGGGGGGGTCACGTGGGCGCGGAGCGGCGGGAACGCGACACGTGGGCGCGGCGGGACCGGGGGGGGGGGGGAATCCCGGGGGGGACACACCGGGATTGGCTTCGGGCCCGGCACAGGAGCAGCTCCCGGGAACCCCGGGTTGGCCCTAGGGCTTGGCCAAGAGCCCCCTCCGGTTGTTCCCGGTCCCCTCCCGGTTTCCCCGGACCGACACTGCTCCCCACCGGTTAACGGGAAAGGCAGAAGCTCCTCATCCCGGGAGAAACCGGCTGCCAAAGGAGTGGGGAGAAACAAGGGCTGGGCCTTTGTCCAGAGCCTGAAATCTAAGCCAGACCCACAACCGGACCTAAAGCCGTTCCCAAACCCTTTTGGGGTCACCGAGGGCAGAGGTGCCAGAGGGGGGGGGCAGCACTGGATCCCCCTAAAAACGAGCTCCCGTGGAACAAGTTTCCCAAAAAGCATCCAGAGACCATCCCTTTATTGAAGGGGGGAAAGTCAGAGTCTAAGAAGGAAGGAAATGGGGTTTTCCCAAACATTCAACCTAAACCCTGGTGGGTCCCTGGGCTGGGGAAAAGCTGCTTCCAGCTTGGCTGGGAACAGCCACGTGCCAATGGGATTCCCTGGAAGAGCTGCCCCGGTCACGGTGATCCTGCATCCTCATCCCACTGGGAATGCACCATAATCCTGTCCCCATCACCCCGACAGCCAAGTCCTCCAACACAGGCCTAAACCCAGCTCTGCACTCACCGGCCTTGGGCTGCAGGAGGGGAATTGGACAGAGACCATTCCCAAACCAGAGCGGGTTTTGGACTGAGGAACCAGGGCCATGGCAGGGGGAGCAGCTCCTGTCCCCCGGAATTCCCTTAGCCCCCCACATCCCCCCGTCCCCCAAAAACTCCTGAATCCACATTCCATCTCCAACAGCTCAAGTGGAGCCCCCACCACCAACTCCCCACCCCCCAAATCCTCCCCCGGGCTCCACCGCAGCCCCACGGAATTAAAAGGACCAAAACCACTAAGATATAAGTTAATGCTTAAATTATTTGTAAAACATCTTAAATTTTCTGTGACATATTTTAAATACCCCCCCACGTTCCCCAGAGGGGGGGGCAAAGCCCAACACTAACTGGGAGCCTATGGGGGGAAAGGGAAGGAATAGAGAAAGGGTTCCTTATCCTTTCACAGCTTTTTAACAACTAAATATCAATAATAAAAGTTATATTATAATAAAATAAGTTCTTCGTGAGGCAGTGGAGATCAAAAAGCCCTTTCTCAAGCCCCGCGGGTTCGGGCTCGGGCTCTGGACTCAGTAGTAAAAAGGGGAGGGGTGGGGGGTTTTACTTGGGCAGGGGGGGCAGCGGTGGGGGCGGTTCCGAGGGCAGGGGGGGCGGTCGGGGCTTGTCCGTGTTGGCGGCAGCGCGGGAGCCGCTGGAAGCCCGGGGGTTCAGGAGCTCGTACGAGTGGAATTCGAAGGCGGGGGGCTGGGTGGGCTGCATGCCCTGCGCGCTCAGCAGGGAGTGCAGCATGTTCACCGTGTCCTGATAGTCACTGGCCTGGCTGGCGTTGTGCCCGTTGGCCCCCGAGGGCCCCTTGTCCGATTTGTGGGCGCCCCGCGGGGCTTTGCCCGGCTGGGACAAATCCGAGCCGTGCCCGGGCAGGTGGGCGGCCCCGGGGAGGTGGGAGTACGGGAACGGCACCGCGGGGCCTTTGGAGGCTTTGCCCGCCTTGGGCTGATGCTCGTGGGGCGCGGCCGGGGGCTCCTCGGGCGGGGGTCTCTTGCGGGTGGGGGCGAGGGGCCCGTAGCCCTTGTGGGGGGCGGCGGCGCCGGGCTGGGCGCCGTGCTTGGAGTCCCCCGGGCGCTTGGCCGCGGTGCTGGGGCCGGCGCCGAGCTGGGCGTGCAAGTGTTTGTGCGAGTGGTGGTTGTGGTGGTGGTGGTGGTGGTTGGACGAGTGGCCCTTGTGCTTCTCCTTGTACTCCCGGCTCTTCCCGCCCTCGTCCGCGGGGCCGTGCCTGTCTCCGGGGCCCGGCACCTTGATCCGCATCTTGATCTCCTCCTGCTTGGAGGGGACGGGCCTGTCCCCCCCTGCACCCGCCGCCTGCATCCTCATCTTGAGGGCCTTGTCGCCCTTGTCGGCGCCGGGCGGGCGCTCGGGGTTGTCCGACCCCGCGATGGGGATTTTCAGGATGATCGGGGAGGGGTTGCCGTCCTGCTGCCCTTCCCTCTCGCGCTGCTGCTGCACCAGCAGGTTCTGGGCGGCGTAGGCGTACTGGGAGCGCACGTTGGCCTCCATGTTCTCCAGCTGCCGCTTCTGCGCCGCCAGCTCCTCGGCGTGCTTGGCCCGGTACTCCTTGAGGGACACCTTGGCCGAGGGCGCGTTCTTGGTGCCCTGCTTCGGGTAGGCGGCACCGCCGTCCTGCTGGGGGTGCTCGGCGGCAGCCGAGGAGCTCTCGCTAGTCCTCTGGATGTCCAGCTTGGCCGGGGGATGCCAATGATCCGCCTGGGAAGGGTCGGCGGCGCTCGGCTCGCCGGGGGAATCGGCCGCGGGCGGCAGCGCCGGCCCCGCGCCGGCCGTGGAGGACGTGGACATGCTCATGAGCCCGGCGATGTTCATGTCCGAGCTGTTGTTCCTGGAGATCATGTTGAGGATTGTCTGCTCCGACAGGTTCTCGTCGTCCCCGTGGTCGTCGGTCTTGGACTTTCTGGCTGCTTGAGAGGCCTGGAATTGAAAGACCGAGCGGGTGTTCACTCTGGGGTGTCGCTGGAGCTCCTCAGTACAGCGCAAGCTCTTTATTCACAGACAGATTTTGCCCCCCATCCCTCCTTGTGGGAAGATTCCCAAGGCCTGGAAGCTGGGCTGCTACTGCAGCTGGAAAGCCAAAGTCTCTCCAGAATTAATTCAGCACAAACGAGCTCAAGCACCACTCACGGCATTCAGATTCCACGCACACGCTCCCTTCCCAGGCACTGTCCTGCACTGTCACTCCCAAAGGAACCACAAGGAACGTCCAGAGTTTCTTACCCGCCAGTTCCGGATCCGTTTAAGCCGACTGGGAGTTTTCTCAAGGATCTGCAGGAATTCATGGGTCAGTTCTGCAGAGGAGACACAAACCCGAGCGGGAGGGTCAGAGCAGCCCTGGTCCCTCAGGACAACCCCCTCTTCTGATGGATGGAGCTACTGGTGGGATGGAGCTGCTCCGGGAGGGGAACTCTGAGAACTGGAATCACTGACACATTTAAACTCCTCTCTCTGTGGTGCTACAGAAGCTGCTGCTGCTGCCCTGGAAACCTCGGCAAGCCCTGAAATCCTGGAGCCCGTGAGGTGGTGTCGGAACATCAGACCCAGGACCAAAGATGCCAAAAATAATTCAAGAGCCTTTTTTTTTTTTTCGTTTTCTTTTCTTTTTTTTTTTTTTTTTTTCGTGGGGGGGAAAGCCTCGCTCCCAAACTTACCATCTAAGAGCTCCAGAGTTACAGTGCCATCAACGTATTCCCACCAGTGCTTCCCGTCCGTGGAGACTGGGATCTCCCAGTTGGACCACTTACAGGCCAGGTGGATACAGACGCAGGCCACAACGGGCGGGGTGTACTGCAGGCTGAAGGTGGTCAGGTGCAGGCTGACGTCACCGGGAGAGAAAACAGAAAGCCATCAACTCCCACGCCTGAGCCGCAGCATCCACGCGGGACACGGGGGGGAATGTGGGGGTGGCCCTCGGGACCTCCCCGGAATGACCCCCGCCGCCGGCACGGCCGGATCCGTCCCGGCTCCGCCGCTCGGGGTGAGGGAGGGGGGCTCTGCACCGCTGGGCTTGGTCGGCCCTGCTCTGCTCCAGGAAATCTGGGATCTCCTCCACCGGTTTGTTTGGCTGTCCCTGTCCTGCTTACAGGGAAATTTGGGTTCTTCTCCACCGGTTTCCTCGTTCAACCCCTGCTTTGCTGCAGGAAAAATCTGGGATCTCTTCCGAGGGGAAAAAGCCGGCGTGAGGTGACCTGCCGGCCCCACCCCTGCTCTGAGGGGAAACTCATCCCTGTTTTTCGCTATGAGAAATTTGGGATCTCCTCCACCAGTCTGCTTATCCCTGTTCTGGTACAGGAAATTTGGAAGGGAAGAGGAAAAGGAAGAGGAAAAGTCAGTGGGGACCTGCTGGCCCCACCTCTGCTCTGAGGAGAAACTTCCAAGCACAACTCCTGGATGGCACTGAAGGAGCAAAGTGGCCCTTTCCAGCTTTAGGAAGGGTCTGGTCTTTCCCAAAGGATTTTCAGGGATACACACTCAACGCTGGAGTGACCCAGGAGCACCTGAGCCAGGTCACTTATCGAGTATTTTCGTTAATAACTGATTTTCCCCGCTCAGTGCTGGGAAGCCTGGGCACCACAGGGAAAGCAAGAACCAAGGCAACTAAAAGGATCCTGCTCTCCCTGCAGGAACACCAGAGCTTTAGGAAGAACACGGAAGCAAGTCTGAGAGTGGGATCTGCCCACTCAGGAACGGGCCCTTTGGGAAACGGAGCCCCACGAGGCACCATCTCCTCACCACCCTCTTGAACGTTTCGCCACCAGTGAAAGGTGGAGAGGCAGAAATACGGAACCTACAGCCAAAACTCCTGAGGTTTCATGGATCCTGGGCTTATCCAGAAGAAGCAGGAAATTCAGAGCCTTGGCAGAGCGCGCTCAAGGTGCACAGAGAGCCTCAACTCTGCCCCATAACGATGCCAGGAGGAAATCCAAGTGGAACACGTGGATAAATCCAGTTCATCCCCGAAGCACCTCCCTCAGGCATCACCTTGAGGCAAAACTGAGGCTGCACTTCCCCCTTTCTGCCTGCATTTCCCTCAGCTACAGCCTTAACTCCTAATTCCTCGGCTTTGCAATCCTCGCTGCAGGGATAAAAGAGGTTTCAGGGCTGTGTTTACCCAAATATCACCGACATCGCATTCCCGATGCCGGAAATCCACGGGTGCCCTTTGGAGCCCGAGAACACCTTCAACAAACAGCGCAGGTGAGCAGGGAACACCTCCCAGGAGGAGAGGAGGGAAACCGGTGCCCACAGACACCCCCAGGGCCCGGAGGCTTCTCTGGCCCTGCAGCTTCCCCCGTGCTGGCTCCCAAACCACCTTTTTTTTTCCCCCCCTCCCTAAGTTTCACAAAAACGCGACACTTTCCGTGTCCGTGACAGTCACGCCGTGATTTGCCTGAAGCTGATAAACCAGGAAACGCAGCTGGAAAAACAACCCCCACGCGAGTTGCTGGCACCGGCCTGGAAGTGAAAAATTTAGGGACGAAACAGCCCAGGTGATGAACTTGGGCTGACTTTTCTTTCCAGGGTTCTACTCACAGGACACTTTCCTCCTGGCCTGCGCCCAACTCTGCTTTTACCCCATTTATACCCTAAATCAGCCTTTTTTTTCTGGGTGCAAACCATATTCACGGGCAATTTCCACAGCACTTTGTTCAGCGAAAACTCTCCAACAGCCGGGACTGAGCAAGGTAAAATGTATACACTCATTTCACCTTTACTTTTTTTGGTTTGGTTTAGTTTTTTTTTTAAATTTTCACAACTAAATTCCCGTAAAAGAAGCAGCGAAGCTCCTGAGCATCCCACCTGCCTGGTTTTCCAGCTGGTTTTGCCCAGCAGCTGGCAGGGAAAAAGGCAGGAACCCTTTCCCAAGGCTCCTCCTGAGGGATTCCCAGCTGCTCCCAGGCTGAGCGATGCCCCCCCCCGAAGACACCAGCAGCAGGTAAATTACAAATCAATTATAAAATAAAAAAAAAATATAATAACCTGTTTGTAGCCATGAAATAGGAAGTTTGTGCCAAGTCCTTGCTGGCTGCAAGATAAAAGGAAAAAAGCAGGGCGTTACTTGCGTGTTCTGATAAATATTATCGTATTTTGGTGCAGGAGACACACGGCACCCACGGACTGACCCACCCCAGGCCACAGCCACAGGGATTTGGGGAATTCTGCTCACTGAGAGCTTGGTGGAGCCCAACAGAGCCAGAATCATTTAAAACTGCCTCTTTTATGATGGTTCCAGGGGTGGAACAGCTTTCCTGTGAGGAAAGGCTGGGAGAATTGGGATTGTTCAGCCCGGAGAAGGTTCTGGGGTGACCCTGGCGTGGCTTTTTGGGCTCCAAGAAAGCTGGAGAGGGACCTGGGACAAGGCCTGGAGTGGCAGGACAAGGGGGAGTGGCTTCCTACAGGAAAAGGAGAGATTTTGATGGGATACTGGGAAGAAATCCCTCCCTGTGAGGGTGGGCAGGCCCTGGCACGGGTTGCCCAGAGAAGCTGTGGCCGCCCCATCCCTGGGAATGTCCAAGGCCAGGCTGGAGCAGCCTGGCCTGGTGGAAGGTGTCCCTGCCCTTCCAACCCAACCCATCCCAACCCATCCCATCCCAGGATTCTGGGAAGCCCTGGAGCAGTCCCAGCTGGACATTCCACCCTGTTTTCCCGGCCCTACCCCTCCCAGTTGCCCCTCACCTCGCACGAGCTGGGTGCACTTCACCACGTGGGTGTGGGGGTGGTCAATCGTGATCTCAAACCCTGCAAGGACACAGACGAAGGACCGTCAGCACCAGCCCTGGATCCACGTTTCCTGCTCCCCTTCCCTCCTCCAGCCCCGCTCGGAGCCGGGCAGGAATAGAGGAGCCCGTTTTCCTGCATCCAGAAGCCTCAAGTTCTGCAGCCACAAACCCTGAAGGTCCCTCTGGTGCTGCCAGACCTCCCCAGAGCTCGGGCACTTCTGAAAGGCCTCACTGGGAACAAAACGACGATTAAGGATTTTAAAAATAGCAGGACAAAGGCCTCTTGGAGCAGCTGGGAGGAAGGAGAAGACAATGGCATCTGCTCCAAGGAATTTCTCTCACCCAAAAAGCTGAGAGGAAGCAGATTGTTTCCCTTTGAAGGGGCCTGAGGACAACTGAGTTTAATCCTCGCTCCGGCTTCCTCCTCAGTTTGGGAATTATGTTTTAAAGGGAGGAAGAATTCCAGTTGGTCCATGTGTGCAGCAGATCTGCAGAGTGTTCTGGAAGAACTGGGACGTTTGAAAAGGCAACTGGAGAACTGAGTGGCTGCAGAATTGGGCTCGGTTCAGCCCCACGGGTTTGTGGCCCACGACACCCCAGCCCGTCCTGAGGGGGGGGGACACACACACGAGGTGTCTGCTCCGAATCCAGGCAGGAGGAACAAATCCTGCTCTTTCGGAGAGAAGATCTACCTACAAACCGCCTCTGAAACGGAACACGTGTTAGCAAGAACAACTTTTAACAGCGCATTTGAGAAAGGAACAGGGTACCAGATCCACCAACCCCTGCCCTGCGTGGAGGCTCCAGTTTCTGCTTCCAAAAACTGCTGCTGGTTTGCTGTCTTTTTGGGTTCTTCCCCCCCCATTCAATCATTTGATGCAAATATTCACTTTTAACTGGGGTTTTTAGACATCTCGCAGCACAAACTGCTTCCTGCAAGAGGATTAGAGCTTTAGGGCTTGGAACTAGATGGTCTTTAAGGTCCCTTCAAACCCAAACCGTTCCAGGATTCTATGACTGAGCTGGAAAGCACAACCCGTGACAGTGACTGGTGTCCAAGCAGCACAAATCCTGAGTTACTGGGTTAAAAAAAAAAATATTAAAAAAAATAAAAATAAAAAAAGACAAGCCACACTTAAATCTCTCTGAGCACTGAGCCTGGCACGAGTTACGCCTGGAAAAACCGATGTCGGAAACAAGAGTGGGGGGCGAAAAAGGGGGTTTGTTGCCCGGACTCTGGGGGGAAGACAGCGGGGGTCAGGCTCTCCAGCCTATGGAATTCTCCTGGCTCTGGGATTCGTGTGGCAGCCCGGCCGCTTCAACAACTTACCCAGGGTCTGCAGTATTATGCTCTCTAGAATGACCAGGTCTTGGGCTTGTTGCAGGTAAGCCTGGGGTTGAGAGGACAGGCAGGTTACTCACGGAGAGGCACTCGGATCAAGCCTGCACATTCCTAACACCCTCCTCTCCAGGGGAAAAACGGGAATCTCCCCGCACGGGGGCACCGGCACAGACCCCCTGGAAGTGCTCAAGGCCAGGCTGGATGGAGCTCAGAGCAAGCTGGGCTGGTGGAAGGGGAGTGGGACAGGAGCAGGAAAGGAATTAGCAGGAATCCGCAGCTATTCCTGCCTTTTTTTTTTCTTTTTTTTATTGGTTTGTTTTCTCTCGTTTTCCATAAGTTTCCCCGGAAAAAAGCTGCCCCTTCCAGCAGGACTGGCTGCCCAGCTCCGGGTGAAAATGGGCTGCCTGGAGAGGCCGGTGGGGGGTGGGGAGTGGGATCAGCAGCGTTTTTAACCCCCTGTGACAGCTGCGGGGACAAACTGCTCCCACCTCTGCTCCCCTCCGGCGCCCCTGCCCTCCTGGGCACCATTCCAGGCACACACACTGGCTCCCACCACACCTGGACCCAGAGCAGGGAAGCCCAAATCTCCCCCGCAGCAGGAGCCGCTGGACCGGGAAGCTGCCTCCCCACCCCGGGAAGGGTCGAGGCGCCGCGCGATTCCGGAGGCAATTCCCGCTCCTCAGAGCGCATCCCAGGGCTCCGTCCCCTCGCCCACCTCGCTCTTGGTGTCCAGCAGAGGCTCCTGGGGGTGCAGACAGGCATGTGCCACCTTGATGACGTGCTCCAGCTTGCGGGGCTGCTCCTCCACCTTGGCTGCCAGGAAAAGCGCCGCCGGCACCACGGACTGAGGGGAGAGGCACAGGAGTCACTTCAAAAAGCCACCGAACTCGACAACAAATCAAACGGATCAGGCGAATTCTCCACGTTCCTCCAGGAAGTCAAGCCTGCGTAAGTCCAGCCACCACCAGGAGGGAGAAAAGGGTCTCTCTTCTCATCCCTCCTCCTTCCCGAAATCTCTCCCCGGGGCCAGTCCCACCTCCCCAGTGCGGAGCTGGGGGAATTCCCAGTGCCCTCCTTTCCCCCCCAGATCCCAGCACTTACGTTCCTGTGGAACTGGGTGAAGGACTGCACCATGTAGAAGCGGTGCATGTACACGATGGCCGTGTTGATGGTGAGCTGGGAGCTTGGGAAGGGGGTTAAGGAAAAGGCACAGCCGTGACAGAGACCCCCGGGCAGGGGGTTCCTCCTCAGGAACTGATCCCACCCAGATGGGACAAGCTCTCTGCGTTCCTAGGCTGGGTCTTCCCTGTATCCCAGCACAGCTCCCCCCCGATCCTAAAACAGGATTTCCCAGATCCCAAAGCAGGCTCGGCCCTCCTCGCTCCCAGGCTGGACCTTCCGGACCGCCCGGCACAGCTCTCCCTGCTCCCAAAGCCCATTTTGGGATCTCCTCGATCCCAAAGCGGGTTGGGCACTTCCGGGCCGGTCAGGCGTTCCCGAGCCCTCCCAACACCGCAGCGCGGCTCTCTCCGCTCCCGAAACGGGATTTCCTCGATCCAAAAAATCGGAGCTCGGTTCCTGCCGCTCCCGAGCCGAGCCGGGCTTTCCCAATACGCCAGCACCGACCTCGCCGTTCTCGGGCCGGGCTCCGCTCAAACGCCGGGCCGGGCTCTGCTCAACCCCAAGGCCGGGCCGGGCTCTTCCCGCTCCGGGGCCGCCCATTCCCTTCCCTGCTCCCGGTTCTCCCCACACCCTCCCCCGTCTCTCCCGACCCTCCCGTCTCCCCCCGTCTCCGCGCCCTCCCCGCCCCGCCCCGCTCCCCCCCCCCCCACACACACACCCCGCGGCCTAGCGCGGCCTAGAGCGCGGGCCCGGATGGATACACGTTGAGGCGCTGCCCCATGTCCTGCAGCAGGTTGGCCGCCTGCTGGCGGTACGAGAGCTCCTTGTCCGGGTCGAGCCCGGCGCGGCGGGAGGGGCTGCGCTCCAGCTGCTCGCGGCTGAAGTACCAGCGGCGCCCGGGCCCGGCGCCGCCGCCGCCGCCGCCCGCCGAGGCCTCCATGGCGGCTCTGCGCCCGCGCGGGGGACGCGGCGGCGTGCGCACGCAGCGCGGTGACGTCACAGCGCCGGGGGCGGGCGGGGTGGGGGGGAGCGGCCGTTGGGGAGCGCGCGGGCGCGGGCAGATGGGAAGGGGGCGGGGCCGC
>JAWMRA010000067.1:1106254-1116666 GCA_035584735.1 Pseudotriccus pelzelni
CCGCCGCCCCGCACCGCTTCCCGCACAACGCAACACCCCCCACCCCGCACCGGGACCGGGGGCGCGCGCGGGGAGGGGGGGGGGACGGAGGGGGTGCGATCGCGAGAGCAGCGAGGCGTTACCATGGCAACGGATGCAGCAGTGCGGGGCGGGGGGGGGAGGCGGTGGGGGGGGGGGTGTCCCGCTGTCGTTCCCCGCCCACACCCCCCCCGCCGTGAGCCCCCTGCTTTGGGGAGACCCGCACCGGGGGGTCGGGATGGGGCGGTGGGGAGCGGGGGAGGTCCCGGGGCTCCCCCCTCGCCGCGGGGGCAGAACCCCGTTCGACCCGGGCGTTCCCGGTGCTTCACGGGGGGGGGCGGGGACCCCAAAACGTCACGGGGGTCCCAGGGATGCTCCCCCGCCAATATGGGAACCCCGGACCCGCCCGCACCGTCCCGGTACCGGCTGTAATGAGGCCGTCCGGGCGCTCACGGGCAGGGCAGGGACTGGTAGCGGGTGCGGGGATCCCCCGGGTCCCCCTTCACGTCCGTATGTCCCCGTTGTCCGTCCGTCCACCCCTGCTGGGTGCGACGATACGGGACGGGCGCCCCACCCCCGGATCGGTACCGGAGGCCGCCCCGGGGGGCACCGGCAGCACCGACCGCCCCGACGACTGCGGGAACGGTTCCATCCACCCCCCCTGGGCTGGGGGTGGTCCCGAGCATCGCCCGTCGGGTTGCAGCAGAGGGGATGGGGTGGGAACGGGGGCTCGGGGCACCGGCCAGGGGGTGCGGGCGGTCCGGAGGTCCCGGAGAATCCCGGGTTGTAGCGGGGGAGGCGCGGGCCGTGTTTGGGCCCCGCCGCTGGTGGCACAACCCCGGGCAGGGCCCTCTCGGCCGCGCCCCGGGGCCTCCCCGCGGCCGCTGACCTCAGCCCCGGGAGCCCCGACGGGGCGGCGGCTGGAGGGCGCGGACACGGCCCGGCCCGGCCGGGAACCGGGGCGGGGGGAGGCGGGAGAGCCGTCCTGGATCAGACCCCGGGGCGGCCCCGAGCCCCTCCCGGACCGGGGGAGGGGGTGCGGGGGGTGCTCGGTGAGAGCCCCCCGCCGCCGTCCTGGGCTTTGTCCGTCCCTGAATTGAACCGCTGATCGGCGGCCCCGGGCCGTGACGGGCGAGCGGGGCTAATCCGGCCCCGCATGACTGGTCCGGGGAAACCGCGGTGGGGGGATTACCCCCCCCGGCCCCCGCCCCAACGGGGGGCTCAGCTCAGCCCCCCCGGCCCTCCCGGTTCCGCACCGGGGACTTCACACTCGCCCGGGGACAGCAGGGACAGAGCCTTGTCCTGCGTGACCGTGCCCTGGCCGTGGGCACCCCGGACCGTCCTCCAGCGTCCTGGCAGCCCCTGCCCTTCATTCTTCCATCTCCCTCGGTCCCTCCGTCCCCCCGGTTCATCCCTCCCTCTGACACACGCAGTACTGGCCCAGACCGGGCGCTCCGGGGCAGTGGGAGCCGTGCGGGGCCGTGCCGCTCCTATGAGGGTTGTGCACTCCGTGGGTGTCCACGGGCACGTTCACGAGGCTGCGGGGTGCCGCCAGGGCAGCCCGGGACAGCCCAGGACAGCCCGGGACAGTCCGGTCCCGAGCGGCGGAGGACGCGGCCGTCCCGTCGCGCCGGGCACGGACCGGGGCAAGAGAGGGTTCTGGGGGTTCCGGACCAGCACAGTCACCGGCGCAGTCCTGGTGGTCCTGCGTCCCGGGGGCTGCACATCGTGTCCCCTCAAAGCCTGTGGCCCCGGGACGGGGTTCCCGGGCTGTCCCGGGACTGTAGTCCCCGTGCGCCCCAGAGTGTCCCGAGATTCTGCCTCTCCCGTGCACGCCGGGCTGTCCGGGGAGATCCCGGGCTATCCCCACTCCCCACTCCCTCCGTAAGCCCGAAGCCTTCCCGGACTATTCCGGGACCGGCTCCTCCCTGCGCCGGGAGCTGTCGCGGCCGTGCCGGGCTCCCGCCGCCGGTGCCGGTCGAGCGTGTGCGAGGAGCGGCGGGGAGGGCCGGGGGCGGCAGCCGGGGGCTCTGGGCACGGGGCCGGGGCGCAGCCACCCGCCGGGCTAATCCTGCCCGTGACGGACAGCCCCGGCGCCGCCGCTCCCGCCGCCCCGTAAGAGGTGCCGCGGCTCCGCCGCTCCCCATTGTTAGGGCGAGGACGCGGGGAGGCCCCGCGCGGCGGGACCGGCCCACGGGGACCCTCCGCGCCGCCCCTATAAGAGGGAAGGGGCTGGAAGATGCTCCCGGGTGCTGAGCGCTGCGCACCCGCCGCGCCGAGCCGAGTCCAGCCGGGCCGCCTCTCCGGGGAGCCGCCGGCACCGAGAACCGGGCATCGGCACCGGGTCCCGCGAACGGACTGCCGAGAACCGGTACCGACACCGGGTACCGCGCCCGGACTGCCGAGCACCGGGCACAGAGCACCGGGTCTCCAGCGACGGCAGCGCGCACGGAGCGCCCGACGCCGCGCTCCAGGGACCGGGCAGGGAGCGCCGGGCACCGCACCCCCGACGCCGCGCCCCGGCCACCGGCTGCACCCCGGTGCCGGTGCCGGTGCCGGCCCGCCCGCCCGGCGCTCCCCGCGTCCCCCCGCGGCCGTCCTGTTCTCGGAGCCGCCCCGCGCGTCCGGAAACACGCGTGGATGTAGCGGCCGGGTCGGGGGCTCCGCGGCACCATAAATACCGGGACGGCCTCTCGCCCGCGCACTCTGCCGGGGCTCCCGGGGCCGGAGCCATGCGCGCTGCCGCGCTGGGGCTGGCGCTCCGGGCGCTCTGGGCTCTGGCCCTCTCCTCCCTCTCCAACACGCTGGCGGTGAACAACAGCGGGCGGTGGTGGTGAGTCCGACAGCACCGGCACCGGGGCAGTGGGGTGGGAGACCGGGGCTGGCACCGGCACAGCAGCAGCTGCCCCGTACCCAGGGATGGGGCACGTGGGGGGGGACACAGGGCTGCGATCCCCGGGGTGGGATCCCTGCGGGGGATACCCAGGGAGGAGGATGCTCCAGTAGTTCGAGGAGTCCCCGGGGGAGGCTGAGGTGAGGAGAAAGATGCCGGGGACCCCCCGCTGGTGGTCACCGTTCCCACCTGTGCCACAGGGGCATCATCAACGTGGCCTCGTCCACCAACCTGCTGACGGACTCCAAGAACGTGCAGCTGGTGCTGGACCCCAGCCTGCAGCTGCTGAGCCGCAAGCAGCGCAAGCTGATCCGGCAGAACCCCGGCATCCTGCACAGCGTCAGCTCCGGCCTCCAGACAGCCATCAAGGAGTGCAAGTGGCAGTTCCGCAACCGCCGCTGGAACTGCCCCACCTCGCAGGGCCCCAACATCTTCGGCAAAATCGTCAACCGGGGTGAGGCTGCGGGGCAGTGCGGGGGTCCCCGGACCCCCTCCGTGCACCCCCGAGCTGGGGTGCTCGGCAGAGTGCCCCTGGTTTGCTGTGAGGCATCACCAGCCTGCCGTGTTGGAGGGCAGGGGGTGCTGCTGGGTGCCCCCTCCCCACCCTGGCAGCACCCTGAGGCCCCGCTCCCCTCCGCAGGCTGCCGGGAGACCGCGTTCATCTTCGCCATCACCAGCGCCGGCGTGACGCACTCGGTGGCCCGGTCGTGCTCCGAGGGCTCCATCGAGTCCTGCACCTGCGACTACCGGCGCCGTGGCCCTGGGGGGCCCGACTGGCACTGGGGGGGCTGCAGCGACAACATCGACTTTGGGCGCCTCTTCGGAAGGGAGTTTGTGGACTCCAGTGAGAAGGGCCGAGACCTGCGTTTCCTCATGAACCTGCACAACAACGAGGCCGGGCGCATGGTGAGGGCACTGGGGGCATGGTGAGGGCACCGGGCGCATGGTGAGGGCACCAGGGGCATGGTGAGGCCATGCCCTGGGGGCTGCAGGCAGCACTGGTGTGGGCACAGGGATGGGCACAGCCACCGAGCCCCCCAGCCTGTCCCCATGGGGACTGTCAGACAAGAGTCTCCCACTTGGCTTTGGGAGGCTGAGCGTGATGTGACGCTGTGGGGATATGGGGTGCAGGAGCTCTGTGGCACCCAGGGTGGGCGGGGGGTGGTCCAGGCCGCTCACAGCACCCCAACCCCCTCCTCTTCCCTTCCAGACGGTCTTCTCGGAGATGCGCCAGGAGTGCAAGTGCCACGGCATGTCGGGTTCCTGCACCGTCCGCACCTGCTGGATGCGGCTGCCCACCTTCCGCGCCGTGGGCGACGTCCTGAAGGATCGCTTCGACGGCGCCTCCCGCGTCATCTACGGCAACAAGGGCAGCAACCGGGCGTCGCGGGTGGAGCTGCACCACCTGGAGCCCGAGAACCCGGCCCACAAGCCGCCCTCGCCCCACGACCTCGTCTACTTCGAGAAGTCCCCCAACTTCTGCACCTACAGCGGGAAGACGGGCACGGCGGGCACGGCCGGGAGGTTCTGCAACAGCTCCTCGCCGGGGCTGGACGGGTGCGAGCTGCTGTGCTGCGGGCGCGGGTACCGCACGCGCACCCAGCGCGTCACCGAGCGCTGCAACTGCACCTTCCACTGGTGCTGCCACGTCAGCTGCCTCAACTGCACCAACACCCAGGTGCTGCACGAGTGTCTGTGACCCCCTCACCCCCCCCCGGGACCACCAGCCCCGGAGGGGGTCTGCGCCGCACGCCCCCCATGATGGGTGCCCGGCTGGATTGGAGGCGCCCGTGGGTGGGGGTATGGATGCGCTCCCAGGGACGCCCATCCTGCCACGGGTGGGCTCGGTGCCACGCACCTTCCCGGCCACCCCCCCCGGCGCCACGGGGTCCCCTTCTCACTGTAAATAAAATATTTATTGTGGACGGTTTGACGCCGTCGCCCCCTCCCTGCTTCGCTGGCCCCAGGCCCCGTTTTTTATAATTAAAGTTAATAATAATTAATAATAATTAATAATAATGATGCTTTGTTACAGGTGTCACTGATAGCCTTTAGAGAAGAATAAAGAATATATTTTTATCAGTCCTGCCCTGATTCGTGTCTGGGGGGGCTGAGGAAAGGAGAGGACAAGCTGGGGGGGGACACACCAATGTCCCCCACACTGTGGGGTCTGCTGTCCATGCCCTTCTGTCCATCCATCACGTCTCCATCCCCTCATCTCCCCATTCCGTGTCCATCAGGCCCTGTCTGTCCATCCTCCTCCTCCTTCCCTCCCCTCTCCGCCATCCCCTCCCCGCAGACCCCCTTCTTTCTCCCGCTGTGCCCGTCTCCAGCCCAGCCATCCCGGCCGGTCCCTCCGCAGGGCCGGGGCGCCCATCACCATGGCACCTGGGCTGCGGCATCCCCGGCGCTGGAATTCGCCGGGGCGGCGGGGCTGGTGCCGCCGAGGCCGGGCGTTGGGAGCGGCCCCGGGAGGTACAAGACGGCAGACAGGGAATGAGCATCGTCCATCACCGCTCCCGGCCGGGGCTGACGGCTCCCCTCGGCTCCGGGGGAGGAGGGGGGCCGGGGAGGGCACTGGGGTTACCGGGGCGGGGGCCGGAGGGGTCGGAGATGGCCACTGGCCCCACACACAGCCCCACATCCATGTGTGGGGTCTGGCCACAGCCAGAGAAAGGCTGCGGCAAAGGTGGGGCTCAGTTCTGTGGCTGGCAGGTGTCCTGCTGGCACGGATATCCCCCTGGGACGGGCATCCCACTGGGACAGGCTTCCCAGCTGAAAGAGCATCCCCTTGGGACAGTCATCCCACTGGAATGGGCAGCCCACCGGGACAGGCAGCCCCTTGGGACGAGCATCCCACTGGGGTGTGCATCACCCTGGGATGTGTTTCCCCCTGGGCTAAGCATCTCACGGGGGTGGGAATAGGCCCAGGATGGGCATCCCTGGGGAGGGCATCGCTCTGGGACAGGCATCCCACTGGGACGGGTTTCCCCCAGGGTGGGTATCCCCTGGGACAGGTTGGCACAGGGTCCACATGCCCCCCCCACCCCCCCCGTGACGTCACACCGTGGGGACCTCACAACCCGCGTGTCCGGGGGACCCCCAGCCCGGTGTCCACCTGCCCCGGGGGTCCCCGCAGCCCGGGCTGCCCTCCGGAGCCGGGAACCTCGCGGGGCCCCCGGGGCTCCGCCGCATCAAAGGCTGCGGGATGACGCTGCCACCACCCGAAATATCCCGCGGAGCCGATAGTGGAAAAGTTGATGTTTAGACGCAGAGGAGGGGGGGGGGAAAAACACCCCGGGGGCCCCCGCTGCCAGCGCCAAGGTCAAAACACAGCCCAGCGTGGGGAATAAAACACCGAAATGCGAGGAAAACGCCTGGAAAGGAACACAGCCCGAAATAACCCTCCGAGCATCTCCCGCCTGCCGGGTTATCTGCCTGCTAAATTCTGCTCCTGCTCCGGCATGAAAATAGCCTGTTTTCCTGCGGTAGGAGTCAGGAATATAGATAATGACATTCTTATAAGTCACCTCTGTTACTCAGCTTTTCCTGCGTGCCGGTGACCGCCGGGCACCTCGGGCAGCCACGACCCCCGGGCGGGCAGGAGCACCCCGGGCTCAGGGCACAGACCTCCCCGGCTTGGACAAATATTCCTGGGTGCTGGAAATAGCTGCTGCGGGCAAGCACAGGGACAGGGATAGCGAGAGGGACAGGGACAGGGCAGTCCCGCCCCGCGCCAGCCCTTCACATCTGGGGAGCCAAGTAACAACTGGATGGTGGTCACAAGCTGGGCCTGATGAGGGCTGGGACACCCCCCAGCAGGGTATGGGGTGCAGGGGGGCTCTGCCTGGGGGCGTGGGACGCAGGGACAGCACAGTGCCCAGAGGTGCAGGACACAGGGACAGGGATGCTCCCAGAAGTGCAGGACAGAGAGATGGTGCCATTCCCAGAAATGCAGGACAGATGGACAGGACGGTGACCAAAGTTTCCTGTCAGAGGGACAGGATGACACGCAGAGGTGCAGGACAGAGGGACAGAGACATGCCCGGGGGTGCAGGACAGAGGGATGGTGTCATTCCCAGAAGTTCAGGACAAAAGGTCAGGACAGTACCCAGAAGTGCAGTGCAGGACAGAGGGATGGGACAGTGCCCAGAGCTGCAGGACAGACGGACAGAGCTGTGCCCTCCTGCACTGGCTCTCTGGTGGCCCCATCCCGCCAGCAGGACCGTCCCCATCCCATCCCGTCCCCACGGCCAGCGGCACAGCCCCGTCCCGGCTCCCCTCGCCTCCGGTCTGCGCGGACCCGCGACCCGCCCGCTCCCGGCTTGTCCGGCCGCCCCCTCCCATCCGCCGCATTCCTCCGGCGCGGGGCCAACGCGCCCAGCAACGGTGGCAGCGCTGGCCTCTAATCCCCGGGCATGCCAGCCCCGGGGGGACCGTCGCCGTCACCCACTCCCTGATAGGTGACCAATGCCCGAGACGAACAATTAGGGACAAAGCGGAGCCGCCGGGGGCTAACGCCGGCCTTCACGGGTGCCTTGTGCGGCATTCGGCGGGTTTAATGAATTGTCCATCAATCCTTTCAGCTCCGCTCGCCCGGGCTGGATTAATCTGAGAAGCCGCAGTGGGGAAGGAGCCGCTAAGCCTGTATTTATTACTCTGCCATTGTAACTAATTGAGGTAATTATCTGTGACTCCAACCCCGCGCAACAATGCCGCATTCAGCGGACCCTTCCCACCGGCTCCTCGCGCGGCCTGGGAGAGCCGGCACCGCGGGCAGGACGCGGGGACACGGTGGGGATGGTGGGATGAGGACGGGCAGGGATGTGGCGTGGCCGGCACCACGGCTGACCAGGTGACACCACGCTGTGGGGACACGGATAGCGCTGAGGGCACCCGTGGGTCGTGGCATGGCCAGTGCCAGCTGCACACGCGGGTCACGGCTCTGCAGGGACACCAACAGCACTGGCACGGACACGGGCACGGATCTCGGGACACCACTGTCACCAGTGCCACGCGAGGGGCACGGCTCTCAGACACCACCAGCATCCAGACACGCGTGGGTCACAGTTCCTTGGGAACGCGGTCAGCACTGGCACATCCATGACCACAGCTCTCTGGGGACAGTGCCAGCACCGGTGACACACGCGGGTCACGACTGTCTGGGGACACCAGTCCCCAGGTGACACCGCCAGCCCTGGTGACACACGGGGGTCACGGCTCCCTGGGGACACCACTGTCACCGGTGACACGCGGGGCTGTCGTGACTCTCGGACGGCACCGGTGGCACACGCGGTTCGCGTTCCCCGGGGACACCGGCGACGGTGCCGGGGCAGGACCCGGTGCCCCCCGGTGCCCCCCGGTGCCCCTCTGTGCCCCCCGGGGCTGTCGGTCACCGGCTGCGCGGCGACATCTGGCGGCCGCGAGCGACACCGCGCCCCGGTCGGGGGCCACCGGTACCGGGGGGACCCTCCGGTGCCTCGCGTGGGCACCCCACGGGTCGAACCCCCCGCGGGGACCCCGGGCTGCGGCGGGTCTGGGGGGCGGCGGGTGCCCGGGGGGTGCCCCCGGGGGGGGGGCGGTGCTGGCGCCGGCGCAGCCCGAATTAGAAGGTGATTTTCCCGGCGGGGAGCGGGTTTGGGCAGGAGCTGATCCCACGGGAGGGGCCGCGTCGCTGCCCCCGCGTCTGGGACACCCCGCGCCACGCCGGGCAGGGCGCCGAGCCGTGACGTGCTGTGCCGAGCTGTGCCAGGCTGCAAGAGCCTGTGCCAGGCTGCAACGGGCTGTGCCGGGCCGTTAAGGGCTTTGCCAAGCCGTGCGGGGCTGTGCTGTGCCAGGCTGAGCCGGGCCAGGCTCCATCAGGCTGTGCCAGGGTGTGCCAAGCAGTGTGGTGCTGTGCCGGGCAGGCTGGCCCGGGCTCTTCTGGGCTCTTCAGGGCTTTGCTGGGCTGTGCTGGGCTGGGCTGCTGTGCCATGGTGAGCCGCGCCAAGCTGTGCCAAGCCGTGCCAGGCTATAACAGGCTGTGCCAAGATGTGCTGAGCCACGCCAGGTCGTACCGAGACGTGCCGTGCCATGGCAGGTTATGCCAGATGGAGCTGTGCCGTGGGTCTGTGACAAGCCAAGTGGACCACACTGCCCTGTGCCAGTCTTCCTGTACCGTGCCAGGCCATGCCGAGCCGTGCCAACCCTCCTGTGCCATGCCAGGCCATGCCGAGCCGTGCCAGGCACCACTGCAGCACCACAGCTCGTGCCATGCTGGGCTGAGGTCACCGTCGGGGCTCGGGTCAGGCCCAGGTGTGGGACGTGCCAGGACGGGGGACACTCGGGGTGACGTGGCCATGGGGGTGCCCCCCCCGGCCGGATCCCCCCGGCTGCGCGGGCTGCCCCACGCCGTGACCTCCGGGCCGGTGTCACCGCGATAATGACAGGGTCGCGCAGGGGGGCGGGGGAGGAGCCGGTTTTAAATAACGTGCAAATTGGACACGATATTTGTGCGGTTTCCTGGGGCCGGGGGGATCCTCCCCCCCCCCAGCAGCGTGACTAAGAGGTGGTGGCCGCTCGGGGGGGGGGGGGGACACGGCACCCCCACGGTGAGTCACTCGGGGTCCCCCCCCGGCCGTGACGTGGGGCCAGTGGCCGAGGGCCAGACCTGCTGCACTCACCTACTCATTACGGGGGACACGAGGGGGGGGTGGCACGTCCCACTCGTTGTTGTGACACGCTGCGGTGCCCAGCGGGATGCCCGGGGCCTCTGACTGACCCCAGAACCGTGACGGGGGGGGGGGGTTTGGGCACCTGGGTCCTCATGAGGGGGTCTCCAGGGGCCTTGCTGGGGTGGGTGGGGGGTGCAGGGGCCTGAGGAGGGTGATGAGCCCCCCTCGACCGCACACACACACAGGGGCTGAGGCGGCACATGGGGATCCCGCAGCCTTTATTGGGGTCAGCCCGCGGGAGCTCCAGCCCTGAGCCCCGCCCCCAGGACCACACCCTGCCAAGCCACACCTCCGATGGACACACCCAGCCAAACCCCGCCCTCGAAGTGTCACACCCCACCGAGCCCCGCCCCTCAGGCTCGGGTGGGGCTGGCGGGGCTCGGGGGGACCCCGGTGCTCTCCAGGCTGCTGCTGCTGCTGCTGTAGGCACGGGGGTCTCGGCAGAGCCGCCGCCGGGACCCCCCCACGCTCCCCTCGGCCTCCGAGTCGGAGTCGGGCGCCGTGTGCCGGCGGATGCGGGACACGGCCTCCCGCAGGGCCTGGGCGTACAGCACCGGCCGCCGCGGGGGGGGCCGGCCCCGGGGACCCCCACAGCCCCCCGGGCTCCGCCACGGACTGCGGGGGCTCCCGGCGGGCTCCCGGGGGGGCGAGGGTGCTGCCCTCGGGGGGGTGAGAGCCCCGGGGGGCGCAGGAGGGCTGCGGGGAGGGCCGGTGGGCCCCGGGGACCCCCCGGCGTAGCGGACCTGCTGGCGCTGCGGGGGGGGCACGTACTGCGCCCGGACCACCAC
>JAWMRA010000067.1:1123260-1145373 GCA_035584735.1 Pseudotriccus pelzelni
GAGACGGGGGGACCCGCACCCGGCCCCGCAGACCCTCCCCCAGAGCGGGGGGAGCGGGTCGGCCCCCCCCCCCACCCCATGCCCACCTCGCACCTTGGCACCGCCACGGCTGGGACCTCCCTGAGGAAGGGGGGAGGCAACGAGGAGGGGGGGTGTCCCCGTGTGTGCCCCCCACCCCTCCAAGGGGTCCCGGCGAGGGGTCTCCTGCAGCCACATCCGAGGAGGAGGATGGGGAGAGCCCGAGGGAGAGAGGGAAAGACCCCCCCGGGGCAGGGTGGTGGTGGTGGGAAGCGGAGGGCGAGGGGAAGGAGTGGGGGGGGGGGCTCACATTTAAAAACAACAACAAATAAAAGAAACAAATCTAACACTTAAAATGAGGTAGGTTTGGGTGCAGAAGCTCCTTGTGTCTGTCGGGGTCTTGGCCTCATCCCGCCGCCGCTCCGGGGTCTCGTCCACACGCACAAACAAAAAGAGATCAAAAGGAACCGAGCGAGCTCTGGCCGCCCCGGCACGGGCGGGGCAGAGCCCGGATTGTCGAGCTCAAGGAGTCTGTGTTACCTTGGTAATTAGCGAGCAAATATTATTAGTTTCTAAAAAAAAAAAAAAAAAAAAAACCAAAAAAAACAAACAAAAAAACAAAAAAAAAAAAACAAAACCGAGAAAAAACAAAAAACCAAAACCAAAAAGAAAAAACGAAAACAAAACAAAATAAAATAAAATAGAATAAAATAATCGTTATATCCGGGCCGGCTCCGCGTGCTGGGCCCGGCGCTGCTGCTCCCCCGTGGCTCCCCCACGAGGGAGGCTGGCGGGTGTGGGGGGGGATGCTGAAGGGGGGGTTTCCGAGCCCCCCACTCCGTTCGTTCGTTTGTTTGTTTTTTTCCTCGCAGGACGAAGCAAAGAAAACCCTGAGTTGCCAGTTCGTTCGTCCGTCCGTCCGTCCCGCCCGGGCAGGGCCGGCGGCGCCGCGGCCGCTCCTCCCTCCGTGCCCGGCCGCCCCTGGCACCTCCCGCGGCCCCGGGGAGGGGCTCGGCGAGGTCTCCCAGGCGGGGGTGGCGGCCCCCAGCCCCGTTTTTCCCAGCTAGTTCATCCACTTCCTGCAATTCCAGGCTCCACAGTGGCAGGGGATCTTGTGCTGATCGTCCTCGAAGTCGAACTGGTAGTCGTAGGTGAGCTGAAAGGGGAGAGCGGGGAATCACCTACGGCTCAGAGCTCCTGCCACCTCCAGCAACCCCCTCCTGGCCCCTTCTGCCGCCCCCCGGCCCCCTCAGCCCCCCACCGACCTCCTCCCCCTTGGGGATGCGCCGGCTGGAGATGATGATGATCTTGTCCTCCTTGTCGAAGGTCACGACTTCGGCCACGCAGTTCGGGGCACACGAGTGGTTGATGTACCTGGGGAAGGAGGAAGGTTAGAACCGACCCAGGGGCGGGACAGGTGGACACCACGGCTCCCTCCGGGGGGCTGTCCCACCACCCCGAAGCCCCCCACCCTGTGCTCACCTGGCCGGACCCCCCGTCAGCGTGGCGTCAATGACGTGCTCGTTGTTGATGCGGAACATGTAGATGCCGCGGTTCTGCCGTGGGGGACAAGAGGCCGTCAGGGGGTGCACCGAGGTCCCCACACCCCACCTGAGCCCTCAGCATCCCACCTGAGACCACACCCCACCGGAACCCCCAACATCCCACCCGGGTTCCCCTGCCAGAGCCTTCAACGTGCCCCCCCGAGTCCCCCCAGAGCCCCACCTGCTCCTCGTAGATCTTCTCCCGCCGGTTGGCCACCTCGTTGCGGATGATGGTGCCGATGTACTCGATGACCATCGTGTGCTTCTCGATGTCCTTGGCCGCGTAGAGCCCCAGCCCCTGGATGCGGGACCGCGCCAGGTACACGTTGTTCTTCCACTCCGTCTTCAGGCGCCGGTACTGGGAGGACTTGGAGTGCACGAACTGTTTGCTGTAGGGCGTGTTGGTCTCGCCCGTGAACGTGCTCTGGTAGGCCTTGGACATGCTTGTGCTGTTCAGGGTGTGGGGCCTGCCAAGGCGGGGGGGAAGAGAGGGGTCAGAGCCGAGGGATCCCCGGGGATCCCAGCTCTCCTGGGGGATCCCAGCTCTGTTAGGGGCTCCTGGCTCTCCTGGGGGATCCCAGCTCTGTTAAGGGACCCTGGCTCTCCTGGTGGATCCCAGCTCCGTTAGGGGCTCCTGGCTCTCCTGGGGGATCCCAGCTCCGTTAGGGGCTCCTGCCTCTCCTGGGGGATCCCAGCTCTGTTAGGGGATCCTGGCTCTCCCGGTGGATCCCAGCTCTGTTAGGGGATCCTGGCTCTCCCGGTGGATCCCAGCTCTGTTAGGGGCTCCTGGCTCTCCTGGGGGATCCCAGCTCTGTTAGGGGATCCTGGCTCTCCCGGTGGATCCCAGCTCTGTTAGGGGACCCTGGCTCGCCTGGGGGATCCCAGCTCTGTTAGGGGATCCTGGCTCTCCCGGGGGATCCCAGCCCCCCTTACCTCTTGTAATGGGTGAGGATCTTGGGCTCGGAGCGGGCGCAGCCGGTGGGGTTGATCATGAGTGGCAGCTCCATCAGGGGATGGCGCCCGTAGCGGAACAGGTAGTTCTGGCAGCTCTCGACGCCCGGCAGCTGCCGAGGGGACACGGAGGGGCCGGGGCTTGAGTGCCAGCACCAGGGCAGCCACCAGACCCTTCCCCAGCAGGGCTGACCCCCAGTATGGAGGGGAGACCCCCGTCCTCCCCCCGGACCTACCGACTCGGCGATGCGCAGCACCGCGTGCACCGTGAGGCCGAAGAGCTCCTCGCCCTTCAGGTACTCGGGGAAGAGCCGCAGCATGTCGGCCTCCTTCCTCATCATCGCCACCGGCTCGATGATCCGGTTCCAGACGGCTGCCGAGGGAAGGGACAACCACAGAATCCCAGCGTTAATCGTGATGGAAAAGACCTCTGAGATCACTGAACCCAACCTTTAACCGATCACCACCTCGTCAACCAGACCAGAACACCGAGTGCCACGGGCTGGAGATGGGGACCCACTGGGGACCCCCCAGCTCGAGTCACCTCCCATCACCCCATCCTCTGTTGCACTGTGGTGTGGCTCAGCCACTGGGACAGGCACCAAATGAAGCCAGCCCTGGTCCAGCACCGGCATCTCCCAACTCCTCACCCTGTGGCGAGGAGTCGGAGAAGACGAGATCCTCCAGGCCCTGCTCGATGACCTGCACGACGAACTCGGGGCGCCCGTTGTTCTCGCAGATGGTGCAGCGGTAGCAGCAGCGGCGGTTGTTGGTCCGCAGGCTCCAGTAGATGCGCGTGGCCTCGTAGCCCACGGGGTAGAGCGCGGTGACGCTGTGGAAATCGGCCATCTGGTGGGGCAGCAGCTGCCCGATGGCGTGGAAGACCAGCCCGCCCACACGGAACATGTGGAGCCGCTCCCCGCGCTGGATGATGCTGGCGATCTGCTTCACCTCGTCCCGCTCGATGTACACGCGGCGGAACACGGTGAAGCTGCTGAGCTCCTGCTCGCAGGGCCCCTTCAGCTTGTGCAGGGGGCACAGCATGGTCTTGTCCTTGAAGAACATGCACTTGGCGCGGATGGCGCAGGCGAAGTGGTACACGCTGGGGCAGCGGATGCGGTTGCAGCTGTTGGTGGCGCCGGTTTTCTGGCACAGGGAGCACTTGGTGAGCAGCCCGCGGTGCAGGGCCACCTCCACGTTGATCAGGGCCCCGCCCTGCGTCTCGTACACCTCCGTGGACCACAGGGCGCAGTTCAGGTGGACCCAGAGGTCGAGGTCGAGGTTGAGCAGGCGGGCCGGCCCGTCCGTGGCCCCGTCGCCCTCCTCGTGGCAGAAGCAGCACTTGCGCAGGTCCCGCGGCACCTTCTCGGGGCGCAGGGTGGTGCCCAGCTTGTCGATGAACTCAGCGATCTCCTTGTCGCCGTCGCGCTTGGCCCCCCCTTTCTGGATGGTGACGAGGAAGCGCAGCCGTTTCCAGCGCACCCCCTTCCACTTCTTCAGCCGCGGCCGCGCCTCGTCCCCATCCTCGGGTGGCCGCGAGCGCGGCTTGAAACGGGGCGGTGAGTGGGGGGCTGCGGCCCCTTCCTCCTGGGGGGCCGGGGAGGGGGCCGGCGGCAGCGGCGACGGCGGGGCCGGGGTGGCCTCGTGGGCCGCCTCGGGGTCGGGGACCCTGGTGGGCTCGGCGGGGCTGGACGGGGAGGGGACGGAGGGGGACAGCGGGGGCGAGGGCTCCTGGGGCATGACGGAGAGCTGCCGCACGTCCAGGTTGGACACGTTGTTGACGTAGCAGTGGTGAAGGGTCTTCTCGGGCGCGGGGCTCTCCTGTGGAGTGGGGAGGGGGTCACGGGTCAGAGGGTCGCAGGGAGGGGTCCTCGGACCTGCAGGGACCTCAGAACACCCCACGTGCTCCCAGCCCTGCAAGGACCACCTCCACCCCTTCCTAGAAGACTCAGCACCTCTCCATGGGGAGACCCAGCCACCCAGGAAACCCCCTGCGATCACAGGGGAACCTACAGGGAGCACCACGCACCTCCACGTGGTAACACCTTGTTGCAAAGAGCCACCCCCCCCTTCCTGCACCCCAACACAGTCACGGGTACCCCAATACGCCTCTCTCAGTGCCCCAGCAGACCCCCACAGCCACTGACCTGTCTGAGCAGCGTCAGGAGGTCCAGCTCGCCCTTGAGGCTGTAGCCGGGCAGCACCGCGTCGAACTGCTTGAGCCACTCGGAGCTGCTGTCCGGCACCTTCCCAGCCAGCGCCTTCTCCTTCCCTCCGAGCATCCCTGGAAGAGGGAGACATGGCCCATCACGGGGTGGGTCCCAGCCCGGGGCTGCGGGGGGCCCTCGGGGACAAGGAGGACACTCACCAGCCATATCGGCCTCCACCTTCTTGGCCTCGACCACGGCCGCTCGCACGGGGCCGTCGGGGAACAGCACCTCGTAGGAGCTGGGGATCTTCACACTCAGCAGCTCAGCCATGGCCACCATCACCCCGTTGAGGTTCTGGGATAGAGGAGGATGGGATGGGTCCAGGGTGCCCCAGATACCACTGTGTGAGGTCACCGCTGGGACCCCAGAGGGTCTCACATCCCCCCGTCCCCTCGCTCACCTTGGCGGCCGCCGCGGACACCGTCAGCATGACAGAGACCTCACTGCTCTTGCCCTTCTCCCACGGGGCTCCTGGGCCTGCTGCCCCCACCTTCCCTGGGGGGGCCCCAAAGGGCTCCGCGGCCTCGTAGGGTTTCGTGTCAGGGAACACTGGTGTGGGGACAGGGAGGGGTCAGAGCTGCACAGACCCAGACCCATCAAAGCCATCTGTGAGCCCACCCAGCTGGCCCAAACCCCTGCAGAAACGCTGCAAGGAATCCATCACCCCCCAGACCCATTTCCCTCAGCTCACACACCCCAAGGACCCTTCCCCTGCTTCCCAAAATCCCAGGAAGCCCCTCCTGCCCCATCCATATCCCTTTCTACCCAACACATGCTCTCCAGATCCCTTCCCTGCGCTGTACATCCCACTAGACCCCTCCTGCTCGGTCCATACAGACCACAGACCACTCCTGCCCTGGTCCATGCACCCTCCCCAGCCCATCCCACCTGGGATACTGGCCCGGGGGATGATGGGGATGATGGGAGACAGCACACGCTCCTCCAGCTCTGGCTTGGCCTCGCTGAGCAGCGGGAACCGGAGCAGCTCCTCGCCCAGGACGCTCTCGGGGGACGAGGCAGGGACGATGCTGTCGGGGGAGTCGCTCTCGTCGTCGCTCTCCATCCTGAAGGGAAGGAGGTGTCAGGGGCCAGCAGGGCTGGTGTCACTCCTGGGAGGTCACCACGGCCGGGAGTCTCACCTGACGTCCTCGGTCTGGTTGTGTGGAGGGGTGGGCAGAGCTGCCAGCAGGTCCAGGCTCTTCACCTCCACGGCCGGGGTGTCTGTGCAGAAGGGACGGGTGTCACGGAAGGGGGTGACAGGTGGTGGCAGGGGCTCTGCGCCACCCCTGTGCCAGCCAGGCTTACCTTTCTGGCCGTGGGGCTCCCGGGCTGGGTCAGTGTCCTTGGGCTGCTCACCCAGCTCCTCGGGGGCCGTGACACCGTTCACCATCTTCTGCTGCACGGAGGGAGGGGGCGTGGGGGGCAGCGAGGAGGGCGGCGTGGGCGGGTTGCTGAGGTTGTTCTGGGGGGAAGACAGCGGGGTGAGTGTGGTGGGGTGGTCCAGCACCCCCGGATTGAGGGGACAACAGCTGAAGAACCCCTTCCCTCACCTTGGTGAGCAGCTGGGAGTAGTAGTCGGGGACGCTGTCGAGCACGGCGCTGCCGAAGGCGCCCCGCAGTTGGCTCTTGCCGTTGATGGGGCTGCTGCCGAAGGGCGCGAAGAGGCTGAAGTTGGCTGTGATGGTCGGCTCCGTCAGCGGCAGCAGCGACAGCTCCTGGGGGCAGAGTGGTGAGTGGGGCACGGGGGCAGAAAGGCAGTCCCCACCGTCCCCCGGCCCGTGGCCCGTACCTGCTTCAGCTGCCTCATGAGGGCCTCGCCGGGACGCAGCCCCTCGTCCTTCCGCAGCTTCTTGCGGGACGCCGGGATCCGCTCGTTGCCTTTCTGCACCCGCTTGGGCTTGGTGGGCGCCGGCTTCCTGGCGATGGAGGGGTCCTGGGGAGGCAGAGGGGCGTGTGAGCCGTGCTGACGCAGCCCCATGCCCATCGCGCCCCGGCCTGGCCCGCCCCACTCACCTCCCGGCCCAGCAGCAGCGGCTGCGGCCGCGGCTCCATCCCGGCGCTCCGGCTCTCCGTGTGCCCATTGAGCTCGCCCGGGCTCTGTGCCGAGAGCTGCACGTTCTTGGCCCGCAGCAGCTTCTGCAGCAGCAGGTGCCCGGCCTCGGAGCGCCCGCCCGGGGCCAGCAGGCTGTTGGCTTGGCCGGCCCCAGGGTCCCCGCTGGCCTCCGGTTTTGCCGTCTCGTCTCCGTCCAGTTCACACTGTGCCGCTGCTGCCGCCTCCTCCTTCGGCTCCTGCTTCACCAACACCTGGGGGCCTTTCCCTGCCGCAGGGGCCCCCTCGGGCACCGCCCCGTTGATGTGGATCTCACTGGGGTCGGCCGGGTCCACCCCGGGTGCCTCGGGGTCCCAGGGACCCTGTGCTGGGTCAGGGAGGGCAGCGCTCGGCGTGGGCGTCAGCCCTGGCTCTGTGGGCACTGCGGGGCTGGGGGTCGAGGCCGGGACCCCCGGTGACGTCTTCTTTGGCTCTTGGGGGCTCTTCTCGGGGCTGGCCAGGTGCTGGGGGGCACAGCCCAGGGGCGAGGGGGCTGGTGGAGTGGGGAGGCGGACAAGGCTGGGCTGGGGTCCGCGGGCAGCCAGGGCTGCCTGCACCAGCTCTGCCAGGGGCTGCTGTGGGGGCTGCTGAGGGGGCTGCCCTGGCAGCGCCCGCCCCAGCTCGGCGGCAAAGCCGGTCTGTGCCTCCGCCGGGGTGCCCGGCCGGGGCTGGAAGAGGGACCCCATGGGGCGAGGGGGCTGGCGGGCGGCAGGCGAGCCGTAGTCCGGGGCCTGCCCGGGGAAGGGGCCGGGGGTCCGGAGCGCCTGGCTCTGCTGCAGGAGGCTCTGCTGGTGCCGCTGCACAAGGAGGGCCTGGAGCTGCTGCTGCTGCTGCGGCGTCAGGTGCCGCAGCTGCGGGTTCTTGGCCAGGACACCCTGGAGCTGCGCCCGGATCTGGCCCATCACCGGCCCTGGCACCTGCCCTAGGAGCCCCGGGGGGAGCGTGGCCGTGCCCGGTGCCGGCCCTGCTTTGTGCTGCCCGGGGCTCTGGAGCCGCTGGGGCTGGGGCTGCCCCTGCAGTGCCCCCGCCGGCCCCTTGCCCGGCTGTTCCGGGGGCCGTGGCGCTGGCACCATGCCCTGTGCCGGGCCCGCCCCGCAGCCCAGCGGAGGCTCCGCCACCCCGGCCGTGTCCCCGTGCTGCTGGGACAGCTCGGGGTGGGCTCCCCCGGGGCTCTGCAGCGGCGGGGCGAGCAGGGTACCCTGCTGCCCAGGGGCTGCCCGCAGCATTCCCGGCTGTGGGGAAGCCAAGAGGAGCTGCTGGCCCTGCCCCAGCTCAGCCTGGTGCTTGGGGGCCACGGCCTCCGGGCCCCCCAGCCCTTGGGGGTTGAGGGGTCCCTGCTGCTCCCCGTGCAGCTGCCCCCCGCTCTCGCCGCCCTCGGCGGGCAGGACGCTGCCATCCACCCCCGTGGGCTGGTCCTTGGCAGCCAGGACCGCCGGGGCCGGCTGCATTCCCTGACTCAGGTGCAACACAGAGGGGGCCTGGCCCCCCGCCCCGTGCTGCGGAAAGTGCTGGATCGAGGGCTGCCCCTGGCCCAGCCCCAGGAGGCCTGGCTGGGCGGCCGCCGAGTTCTGCTGCTGCTGCTGCGGGGTCAGCAGTGCCCGCGACTGTCCCAGCTGCTGGGACAGCACGAGCCGGTGGCTCAGCATCCCCGGAGTCTGCGGTGCCAGCTGGGGCGAGCCCAGCACCCGCTGCTGGTGGGGGGCCAGGAGCACCTGGCGCTGGGGCGGGGGGTGGCCCAGCACGGGCTGGTGCTGCAGCCCCGGTGCCGGCGCGTGGCCCAGCACGCCCGGCTGCTGCTGGGGCGAGAGCTGCTGCACCAGCAGGCTCTGCTGGCTGCCCAGCAGCCCCCCCGCCTTCGGCACCATGGGCTGAGCCCCTGCGCCGGGCTGTGGGGTCGGGGGCTGCTGCTGCTGCCCCAGGAGGCCGGGCTGCCCCGCCACAGCCGTCGGCTGCATCGGGGCCTGGCCCAGCACCCCCGGCTGCTGCATGGACGCCTGGCCCATCATGCCTGGCTGCTGCATCGACGTCTGCGCCATCACACCTGCCTGTTGCATTGAAGCTTGTCCCATCACGCCTGGCTGCTGCATGGACGTCTGGTCCATGATGCCCTGGGGCTGCATCGAGCTCTGTCCCATCACGCCCGGCTGCTGCATGGACGCCTGACCCATCATGGCCTGTTGCTGCATCGCCGTCTGTCCCATCACGCCTGGCTGCTGCATGGCTGCCTGGGCCATCACACCCTGTTGCTGCATGGATGCCTGTCCCATCACACCGGGCTGCTGCAGCGACGCCTGTCCCATCACACCGGGCTGCTGCATGGAGGCTTGACCCATCACGCCCTGTTGCTGCATCGACGCTTGTGCCATGACACCTGATTGCTGCAGTGACGTCTGTCCCATCACACCTGATTGCTGCATTGATGCCTGTCCCATCACACCTGATTGCTGCACGGACGCCTGTCCCATCACTCCTGGCTGCTGCATGGAGCTCTGTCCCATCACACCCTGTTGCTGCATGGACGCCTGTCCCATCACCCCTGGCTGCTGCAGCGACACCTGTCCCATCACACCTGGTTGCTGCATGGAGCTCTGTCCCATCACACCCGGCTGCTGCTGCTGCTGCTGCGGCAGTGACACCTGTCCCAGCATGTTCTGCTGCTGCAGCTTCTGCGCCAGCTGCATCCTCTGGAGCTGCCGCTCCTGCATCAGGCGGCTGTCGGCGGCCAGCCCGCGCAGCGCGGGGTTCCCGGCGAAGAAGGCGCTGGAGGAGCCGGGTCCCGGGGCGTTCCCCATGGCCTGCTGCCCCATGAAGGACAGGCCCTGCTGCACGGCCATGGACACGCCGCCCTGCGACAGGCGCAGCCCCCCGGGCTGCCCCGGCTGCTGGCCGAGGCCCTGAGCTCCCACCACGGCGCCCCCGGGCTGCTGCACCCCGTGTGCCGAGAGCAGCTGCCCCGGGAGCTTGGACATGAGGCGGGGGCTCTGCGAGGGGCTCAGGGCCATCACGGCCGAGGCCTGGTGCTGGTGCTGCTGCTGCTTGTTGCGGTACTCGGCCATGAGGTTGGTGTGTTCCTTCTGCTGCTTCCGCACCTGCCGGGGACAGCGGGGCATCAGCGCCGGGAACGGTGGGGCGTTAGTGCTGGGGATGGCACGGCATTAGTGCCCAGCATGGAGGAGCGTTAGCGCCCAGGGATGGTGGGGTGGGGAGCACCGGGGATGGCATGGCATCAGTGCTAGGGACAGAGGAACATCAGCACCAGGAATGGCACAGCGCTAGTGCCCGGGACAGCAGGGAGTTAGTACCAGGAATGGCACGGCAGCTGTGGCCAGGAATGGCACATTTGCACCGGGGATGGCACAGGGTGCCATGGACATCGTGTTCGCACTGAGGACGAGGCTCCCACCCACGTGCAGGGCCCTACCTGGTCCAGCTGTTTCTGGATCTTGCTCTGCTGCTCCGTCACCAGCTTCAGCTTCTCGGCGTCGGCCTCGGGGAACTCCCTGCCGGCCTTCTTGGCCGTGCGCTGCTTGGCACAGAGCGCCTTGCGCGACTTGCGGTGAGCCCCGATCTGCTCCTCCAGCACCTTCAGCTGCATCTGCAGCAGCTGCTGCGTGTGGAACAGCCACTCCTCGTACTGCCGCTGGTCGGCCTCGTCTGTGGGACGGGAGAGGGCTCATCAGCAGGGACTCGGGGTCAGCGGGGCCCCGGCTCCCGGGGGCAGGGCGAGCCCACCACCCCGACCCCCCTGTACTCACTGATGACACCCTGCGCAAAGGTGGGCGGGTTGGGGCGAGCCTGGGTTGGGTCTGTGCCACTTCGCTCCTGCCAGAGAGAGGAGTGTTGGGGACATGTGCCTCCCTGTCCCCTCCCCACAGCCCTCACCTCCCCAGACAGAAACCCACCGGCCAGAGCGGCTCTGGCCTGGCATGGGCCTGAGCACCAAGCCAGGTAGACCTAAGGGACCCCTGTATTCCCCCAGCCCGGACACCCCACTCACCTGCCCGCTCCCTGCCAGCAAGTGGTTCTGCATCTCAGAGACTGCTGGGCCCCCTGAGAGCCGCTGGGCCAGCAGGGAAACCTGTTGCCTTTGGGGAGAACACAGAGATGAGGGTGAGCTGGAGCCAAGGCACCCCATCCACCCCTGCCCATGCCCCATGGACCTCTGTGCCCCTTACCTGTTCATGCCTGGGGCCACCCCAATGCTGCCCTGAGCCATCACCTTCTTGATGCCCTTCAGTGCCACCATCTTGGCCTTGGCAATGGGGTCCATGATGTCCTCGGCCGCAAACTTGTCCAGGTCTGCCGGGAGACAGGTCACAGCACACTCAGCCCTACGCCCCCCATCAAAACAGCCCCACATCTCCCCCAGACCACCACCCACAGGTCCTACCTGTGTCTGGGAAGAAGCTGTTGGCCAACTGCTGCTGCATGACAAGCTGGGGGGGCTTCAGGCCCAGGGTGGGGGGCTGCACCCCAGCCATCGGCTTCTGCACCAGCACTTGCTGCTGGCTCTGCTGCGGCTGCCCCAGGGCCACCTGCACCCCGTGGGGGGACGCCAGCACATGGGGCTGCCCCGAGGCCATGCCCATGTGGGGGGCCAGCGCCGGGCCCTGCTGGGGTGCGCCGAGCCGGGGGGGCTGCGGCGGCATCAGCGGCGGCCGGGCCACCAGCCCCAGCTGCAGGGGGGTCTGAGGGGCGCCCAGGCGGGGCGGCTGCCCCTCGGGGGGCTGCCCAGCCGCCCCCGTGTGCAGCATGGGGTGCCCCGGGGCCGGGAGGTGGGGGGTGCCGCGGGGCAGGTGGGCCGACATCTGCTGCTTCTTCTGCAGCTCCTTCTTCTCGTGCTCCAGCAGGTCCTCGATGAGCAGAGGCAGCTCACTGGCCACCAGCGAACTCTCCATCTTGTCCAGGTCATCCGCCGGCGAGTGCCGGGCGCTGCCCAGCCCCAGCGCTCCACTGTCCAGCTCGAACTTCTCCAGCAAGGGGTTGCTCTGGCTGCCCAGCTGGGCAGGGGCCAGCCCGCGGCCGGGGGCAGCGTAGGGGTCCTTGTCCGGCACGGGGACACCGGCGTGGCCGCTGTTGGGGAACTGAGTCAGGCCGAGGCGAGCGGGGCCAGCGCTGGGGCTCAGGAGGGTCTGGCTGGGTTTGAGGCTCAGCCCCAGCGAGGCAGAGATCTTGTCGGTGCCCTGCAGCCCCTCTGACTTGACGGGCACCGGGAGCCGCTCGGGGCCGGCGGCGGTGAACTGGCAGGGCGAGGTCTTCAGGCAACCATCCTCCAGCTTGGGCTTCACCTCGGTGGGCAGCGAGCCGGGCTTCGCCTCCGCACCCTGCACCTTGAAAGCCGGGTCAGGGGCCAGCACAGTGCCCGTGGGGCAGGCAGAGGGTCCCAAGCTCGCACTGGGCACCAGCCCTTCCTTGGGCACCTCCTGGTTCTCCGCAGATGGGGTCACATCTTTGCTGTCCCCGGGGTCGGGGAGCTTCAAGGTGGGCGCTGGCGGCTCCGTCTTGAGCTGGGCCTCGCGCTCGGCTTTCTCGTTGGCCGACTCGACCAGGCGCAGGTGCTCGTTAAAGATGTCCTTCTTGTCCCCGGTGTCCAGCTCGGGGTCGGTGTAGGCCAGCAGGTCGAACTCGTCGCCGTTCAGCAGGTCGTCGAGGTGGGGGTCTGCTGTCTCCAGGCTGTCCAGGTTGTCCAAGTCATCGTCCCCTTTGGCCACGTCCGGATCCAGGCTCAGGTTGGCCAAATCGTCATCATCTTCCAAGTCCTTGTGGGAGCCGAAGTCGTCGTCCAAGTCGGGCTCCACGGGCACCTCGCAGGGCAGCCGTGCCCCCTCCAGGCTCAGGTGGCTCTTCCCTGGGGCCGGCGCCGGGTCTGGAGCGGGGCCATCCTTGAGACCCTCGGGGCGCAGGGCAGTGCCCGAGGACAGCGGGCGGGGGGGGACGTGCTGCAGCTCCAGGGTGGGGGCCGGCAGTGGCGGGGGGGCCGCCTTGGCGTGGGGCTGCTGGTGGCTGTTGCCCATCTCTGCTCCCTGCGGGGACGCGGGCGGGAGCGGCGCCGGAACCTTCTGGGGCGGCAGCGCCTGCATGGGCACGACGGGGGTGCAGAGGGCCTGGGGGGTGCCCTCCTCCCCGGGCAGGAAGAAGCGAGGCCGGGGTGCCTGGGGGGCGAACGGGGACCCCACGACCCCCCCGGGTCCCTTCTGCACGTTGTGTCGCAGCTCGATGAAAGGAGCGCCCAGGGTGGTGGACAACGGGGGCACGGCCTCGGCGGGGGCGGGCAGGCGGGTGCCCAGGCTGCCCATGGGGGTCCCGGCGGCCGGGGGGGCGAAGCGGGAGGTCACAGGGAGCCGCAGGGCCGCCACGGCCGCCTGCTGCTGCTGCTGCTGCTGCCAGAGGTGCTGCTGCTGCTGCTGCTGCTGCTGCGGGGACGGCGCCGGGAAGACCCCGCGGGGGTAGAAGGCCTGGGGGGGCCCCACCGTTGCCCTGGAAGACACCGTGGTGTTGGCACCGGCTCGGCACTGCCACAGCCTCGATGCACCGAGTCCCATTCTCCTTGGACCATGCCAGGCACCCAAAAACGCACAGCCACCCACCCCTCCAGGGCGATCCCCACAAACTGGGGACACACACCCCACTAGGGTAATCCCTGCTGGCTCTCACCCCACCACGCTGAGCCCCCCACCCTGCCACAGAGCACCCACCGCCCATTGATGTCCAGCGTGGCCGGGGTGGCTGCCGGCGGGGGCCGGGAGAGCCGCTCGTCCTGCGGAAACGCCGCCTGCACCATGACGGAGCCGGGCAGCTTCCCGGCGCCAGCCGCCGTGGCCAAGGTCCCGAGGAGCCCCTTGTCCTGGAAGGAGGAAAGAACGAGATAAAGTCACCCCTCCATTCGCTGTGTCAGCCCCCCTGAGCACGCCGGGGCCCAGCTCTCCCACCTGTGCTGGCTGGTAGGGGGCCATGCCCCGGCTCAGCTCAAAGCCCTGCCCGCTGGTCTCGGGGGCCCAGGCGGCGGGCGAGGAGGTGGCGGCGGCGGCCGCGCTCTCCTTCTCCTGCCGCAGGCTGTTCCGCTGGATCTGCTGCCGGATGAGCAGCTCCCGGAGCCGTTGGCGCTGGGAGAACCAAGTGTTAGAGCCGAGAGTGAAACCAGCAAGACCTAGGCGGCCACCAGTGCCTCCGCAGGTCCCAGTTCCTCCCTCACATCCCCTTCCAAACCCGGACAGACGCAGCGGGATCACCAGCGAGCCCTCACCTGCCGCTGCTTCTCCAGCTCCGACTGGCTCATGGTGCCGAGGGCCCCGTCCTGGCTGCCGGGCAGCTCCGCCAGGTCCCGGTTCGGGGGTGCCGAGAGCCCCACGGCCGCCTCCTCCCTCTTGTCGGCCGCGGGTCCCAGCGCGGCGCGGGGCAGGAAGGCTCCGGAAGGGTCCTGCTGCTGCGGCGGGGCCGGGGGCTGCGGCGGCAGCACCGACGGGGGCCGCAGGGGCGAGAGGCTGTAGGTGTCGGGGGCAGCCGCGCCCGGGCCCAGGGGGCTGCCGGCCTGGTGGAAGCCGGGGGACGAGGCATAGGCCGAGCTCTGGGGCTTCCCAGAGCCATAATGGCTGTTGATCCCATGGGGCTGGTGGGACGGGGAGCCCTTGAGCGGCTCCGAGACGGCCGGGGGGAAGGTGAAGCGCATGGGGGTCTGGCTGCCCGGGAAGACGCTGGCGCCGGGGGAGCGAGCGAAGGGCGGCTGCGGCCCTGCCGGTGCCTTGACGTGGGGCTCACCCGCCGGGGCGCCCCCAAAACCCCCACCAGACTTGAACCCCGGCTCCGGCATCTGAGGCCGGGGGGGCTTGTGCAGGGGGGTGAAGGGGTCCCGGGACTGGGGCCGGGAGGGCGGTTGGGAGTACGGATCCGGGGACTGGAAGCGGGGCGTGACGGGGGACTGGCAGAAGGCTTCGTTGGAGAGCGGGCGGGGGGTGAGGGGGGACTGGGAGCTGGACTGGGACTGGGGGCTGGCAGGGACGCGGGAGAAGGGCTCGGAGGGCAGGGAGCGGGGAGGGAGGGCACAGCAGGCCTCGGGGGGCTGCAGCCGGGGCGTCAGCGGGGGCTGCGAGTAGGGGTCCAGGTAGGGGGACTGGCGGTAGAGATCGGGGTGGCCGGGGGGCGAGGGGGCCAAGGGGTGGGGGTCGGGGGGCCGGTGCCCCAGCCCCGGGCTCTGCGGCTCTACCTGAGAGACCCGTGGGGTCATGGGGGCTTTGAAGACGTCGGCCGCCTTCAGCTCCCCAGCCGAGAGGTGGGGGCCGCCCGGGGAGTCCCCGTAGCCCATGGCGGAACCGTAGCCGGGCGAGCAGACCCCCAGGCTCCCCCCTTCCTCCTTCTTCACCTCCAGACCCTTCTTCTGCTCCCCGAAAGGCAGGGGAGACAGCAGGGCCTCGGGGGGCCGCGCCCCGGGGCTCCCCGGCATCGAGAGGTTGTCCAAGGAGGGGCACCGGGGCTTCAGGAAAGGGTCTGGGGTGCCGGGCTGGTGCCGGGGGGTCCCGGGGGGCGTGGGGTGGAAGTCGAGGGGGGCACGGGGGGCGGGGAGGGGCTGGGGCTGGCCAGGGAAGGGCTGGAAGGCGGCGCCCGCCGTGGGGCTCTGGCCCAGGGGCGAGGGGAAGCGGGGCTCCAGCGCGTAGGCGCCGTAGGGGTCGTGCGAAGGCACTTGGGCGGGGGACTGGGGCGGGAGCTTGAGGAAAAGCTCGCTGGGAGACTCCGGCCCCGCTCCGGCACCTGCCGGGGGCTTCAGGAAGCCCTCGCCGGCGGCGGGGGGGCTGCTGATGTAGACGGGCTGTGCCCCCGGCGGCACCGGGATCCGCAGGTGCAGCGAGGGCCTCTCCGGCTTGCGCAGTCCCTCCCCTTTGGTCTGCTTGTTGATCTGGCTCTCGGCCTGCTGCGGAGAGAGCCGGCCCGTCAGGGCTGCGGGACCCCTTCCCGCCCTCCCTGCGGGCCGGGCACGGGGCCGGGGTGGGCACTCCACGTCCCCCCCAGGGCTGGGCCGGGGCCACCGGGCACCTCCCCGCGCCTGACGTACCTTCTGCACCTTGTTGATGCGATGAGCCGCCCGGTTATCTTTGGCCTTTTGCTAACAAAGACACGAAGCCAGCTGACTCGCAGCCCCCGGCGCCCCGGCCCCCCCACCCTGCTGACCCCCCCGGCACTCACCAAATACGGGGCTTTGTCCGTGGCAGGGACCTTCCTCCAGAGCTTCATGATCTGCTTGCAGCGGCTCGACCAGTCTGGGAGTCCGGTACGAGCAGATGGAGGGGACAAAAACAACCTTAGCCCGGACCTGACGCGCCCACCCACACCCTGGGTGGGTGATGTTGTCCCCTGTGCCCACACCCTGGGTGGGTGACGTTGTCCCCTCTCGTGTGGGGACAGCCCCGTGCCCAGGAGCTGGTGAAAAGAGCCCCTCCACGTTGCTGCAGGGAACACTTCAGTGCCAGAGCAGCTGGGATCTCCCCTCCAAACAGGGACTGGGGGGGGGTGTCACGCTGCTCCCAGACACCCCCCACCCTCACCCCAACAAGGCGGCTGCAGCTCCCCCAGAGCCCTACCTGGATAATCCTGCTTGAGGTTGGGGAAGTTCATGTTGGCGTAGAGGACGGGGGAGATGGTGGAGAGCTCGCCCAGCTCCTCGTCCTTCTCCCAGCGCTGGAGGCTGCGCTGGTTGTAGGACAGGCCGTCGCCCTCCCCCTCTGTCGTGGGCGTGGTGGGGGTCGAGGGGGTGGTGGCGGCCGAGCTGCTGGCCCAGGGGCTCTCGGGCTCGCAGTGGTCTGGGCTGAAGAAGCCGCTCCGCTCCCTGCGTGGGAAGGAGAGCGTCGAGGATCGTCAGGGTGTGAGGGAAGAGGGGATCCCACAACCCCCCAAGGGTTCAATCCCTGCAAGGAGACCACCCCCAGCTCCCCCAGGTACCTGTTATCGAGGAACGGGGACTGGCAGACCCCTGAGTACGAGTCCAAGGAGACGGACCCAGAGAGTGAGCCCAGGGAAACGCTCCCTGTGGGGAAAAGGAGACAGGTTGGAAGGAGGGCAGGGTTGGGGCTCGAGCCTGTGCCTGCCCCGGGGTCTCAGCAACCCCCAGACAACACAGCACGTATTTCCACATTCACCCAGGAGCCCTGGCACTGTGCTGCTCTCTGAGCAGCTCAGCCCCACCAATTCAGCTTTCTGGGGGAAAAAAGCGAGTCCTGCTCTTCTCCCCACCATCCAGGGCACCCCCCCAGCCCCCGGGGCTCTGCCAGTTCCACCCACCCTGCCCCGAGAGCTGGAGGTCTCCTTGCAGAAAGGGGCGCTGTGCCCGGCCGGGGTCCTGCCCGGCCTCCATCCCCCCGGCCACGCAGTTGAGGGGCTGCTCCCCCCGCTCCGCCGAGCCCAGCACGTCCTTGAAGAGCTGCTGCACGTCTTTGCTCTCCATCTTGGGCAGCTCTGCAGGGGCAAAAGGAAAAAGGCTGAGCCGTCCCAGGGTGCAAATCCCACACTGGTGGGAAGCGGAGGAGAAATCTGGGGGGGGGGTCCTGGCCCTGGGACCACCCTCGCTTCAGTGGATGAGGGTGGTCTCACCTTCCGTGGGGATCTTGTCGAGGTCAGAGCTCAGCGCTCCCTCACCCGGGGTGGCTGGTTTCTCGGCGTCCCCAGGGTCTGGGGAATCCTTTGGCTCATCGGCCCCTGCGAGGAGGAATCAGGAGGTGCCCTCAGCCCCCTGAGACCCCAGGCTCAGGGCTGGGGACCCCCATGTGGACCCATCACCCCCAGACCCCAATAAGGGATTGGAGTCCCTCGGTCCTCCAAGGACCCCGAGCCACGAGGGGGCGCTCTAGGCGCCACTCTATGGTCACCAGCGCCATGGGAGTCTCACGGGGGAACCATAGAGTTCAGCCCTTGCCTAGACCGGATCCCCTCAACCATAGAGTTCCGTCTCGATGGTTGCGGGCGCTCCAGCCTCCGTTGGAGGACTCGGCTGTCGGGGGGTCCCGCGGGGGTCCCAGGGGCTCACCCAGGTCCTCGGCCTTCGCATCGTCCTTGCCATCGTCGTCGGGAGCGGCGGCGCTGCCATCGGTGCTGTCATCCCCTGCAGGGCACCAGGACTCAGAGAGGGGCGAGCCAGGACCCCCCAGCCTCCCCAGGGTCACCCCTCAACTTCCCCCCCCCCCCCGAGGTCGCCCCTGAATCCCGGCTGTGGTTTGGCCTCCTGGCCACACTCACCTCGGGGGTGGGTGGGGGTCTCCCTCCTGTCCGGGGGGACTCCCTGCAGTGCCCCAGCCAGGTTGGGGTCCCCCTTGGGCCTTGGGGCGCCCTGGCCCAGGGAGGGGCGGGCGGCCCCGTCCCCCACCCCGCCCGCTGCCAGCAGCGCCTTCCGGCTCAGGTCCATCAGCGCCTTCCCAAAAAACGCCTCCTGGAACGGGGGGATTCTGTCAGCATCAAGGGGTCCATTCCCCCCATCCTCAGGGTCACCTCAACCCCCTCATCCACCCCACCTGCAGGTACGGGGGGAACATGTCCTCCAACTTGCTTTTCTTCCGTCCCCGGCGCTTCTTCTTCTCGTCCCCCTCTCCCGAACCCGGATCCAGGCCGGCCTCGGCCGGGACATCGCCCGGAGCCCCTGCAACAGCCCCCCAGGAATGAACACACACACCCCAGAAAGGGCCTGGGGCTGTTCCCGGGCCACCAGTACCATCACAGCATTGTGGGTCCTCCATATCTCAGGGGATGAGAAGGGAAAGGGAAAACAGGGGAAAAAGGGAAGGGGAAAGGGGAAGAAAAGAATGAAGAGGGGAGAGAAAACAGACGAAAGGGTAGAAAAGAGAAAGAAAGGGGCTGAAAAGGGAAGAGGAAGAAGGGAAAAGGAGGAAAGGGGAAAAGGAAAGAAGGGGTGCCTACCGTCCTCAGGGTGCCCCTCAGCACTCAGCCCCTCACGCCCCACGTCCGCCAGCACCGCCGGCACCTTCTTGAGCCGCGTGTGGGACTTGCGCTGCCGCACCATGAACCCGCCGATGCCTGGGGGGCAGAGCAGGGGGGGTCACACTGCGCCCAGGGAGGGTCACAGCAGGGCCTGAGGGGGGGTCAGGGCTTGGGGGGCACCCACCGGGCCGGTACGGCTTGCGCTTCCTCTTCTTGCACTCCTCGGGGTCCTCCAGCCCCTTCCCCGAGTCCCCGTCGGCGCCGACGTCGCGGTCGGGGGTGGCCGGAGCCTCCAGCTTGATCTCGCACTCCATGTGCTCCACACCCACTGCCACGGGGCGGGACACTTCAGCGGGGTCCCCTGGCACCCCCACCCTGCACCCTCCCAGCTCTCCCGCCAGAACACCCACCCTCAGCCTTGAGCAGCTCGTCGGTGTCCAGGTCACCGTCCTTCTTGTCCTCGGGGCCCAGGGGGTCGCCCCCCTCGAGCCCCCCGTCCCCGTTGAGGGCGCCGGGGCGGCCCTTGCGCTGCCGCCGCTTGTGCAGGGGCGACAGGGTCAGGTTGCGCAGCACGGCCATGCCCGTCTCCGTCAGCCACACGCCCTCGAAGCGGAAATACTGGGGCTCTGGGGGGACAAACAGCACGTCGGGGACAAATGCCAAGGCCGGGTGCGCAGCCAGAAGCGGGCACAGCCCCGGGGACCCCGTGGCACTGTCACGGCACCGCACATACCCGGATCCTTGGCCTTGGCCATCTCTGCGGGAGGCACGGGCGCTGTGTAGGAAAGCAGATGGCCAGGTGAGTCCCCACGTCCCACAGGCGTCCCCCAAACCTCTCTCTGGGCTCCCCGCACCCCGTGAGCTCACCAGGTTTGATCACGTAGGGCTGGCAGGCACTGCAGTCGAAGCCTTCATCCGCGGCCTGCTCCACCTCCTCCTCGGTGAAGAGGCTGTCACACGCCGCGTGCAGCCACCTGCGGGCAGGGGGACCTGTCACACACCACGGCCACCCCGGGGACCCCAGCTTTTACAGAATCACAGAATATGCTGGGTTGGAAGGGACCCACAAAGACCATCCAGTCCAACCCTCAGCCCTGCACAGGACACCCCAGAATCCCACCCTGGGCCTAAGAATACCATCCAAATGCTCCTTGAGCTCTGGTAGCCTCGGTGCTGCGACCACCGCCCCGGGGAGCCTGTTCAGTGCCAACCACCCTCTGGGGGAAGAACCTTTTCCTGACATCCAACCTAAACCCCCCCCGACACAACTTCAGGCCGTTCCCTCGGATCCTGTCACCAATCACCACTGAGATGAGACCGCGACGAGTCTCCCCTCGGCCTCCTCTCCCCCAGGCTGAGCGGCCCCAGCGCCCTCAGCGTCGCTCACCGATCGCAGTGCCGGCACTGGATGAGCAGGTCGTCCTCCACGTACTTCTCGCGGCAGAAGGGGCACACGACGAGGCTGGCACAGGGCGCGCAGTGGGTGTAGTTGTTCTGCCACTCGCAGTGGAACCCCGGGGACGCGGCCCCGCACTGCACGCAGCACACGCACCTGGGGAGGGAGCGGCGGCCGAGGGGTCAGCGCCAGCTCAGGGACACCCTCAGCGCTCCCTTCGTGTGTCGTCGTCCCCCCACAACGCACCACTTGCACTTCCAGCCGCCCTTGGGCACGGTCTGCAGCGGGGGGTCCAGGCAGTACGTGTGGTAGCTGATGTCGCAGTCGTCGCAGAGCAGCAGGCGCGAGGGGTCCGAGGCTTTCCCGCACACCTCGCACACGATGCACTCCACGCAGCGCCAGCCCTTCAGCAGCATCACCTTGGTGATCTGGGGACGTCAGGGGTGGTGGCCACGTGAGCCCTGGGCATGGCCACGGGGGTCTTTGGGCTCAGCGTGGCCACAGAGGATGCCCGAGTGGCTCGGCACGGCTGGGGGACACGCCGGGCGTGACCTCGTGCGTGTGTCCCATGGGCCAGTCCCCTGTGGGGACAGGGGTCCCGGGCCCCCTCCTCACCTTGCTGTTGACACAGTAGGGGTGGTAGCACTGGGAGCACTGGGAGCAGGCGAGGAGGTGCCCCTCGGCCCCGCGCCCGAAGCTGCCGCACACCACGCACATGTCCTGGGGGAGAGGTCAGGAGTGAGGGGACAGCAGCTGGCAGTGGCAGGGACACAGAGTCTGTCCCACCCCGTCTGTCCGTCCTGCCGTGCCCCAGTTACCTGCATGAGCACAAACTTGTCGGTGTTGGAGAAGAGGACGACCGTGTTCTGCATGGTGTCATCGTCGTCCTCGTCCTCCTCCTTGCTGGGCGAGCTCTCCACATCGGCGAGCTGGGGACAGAGTGGGGGGCTCAGCACTGAGGACCCTCTCTCTGTGCACTTTAGGAGGCACCAGCCAGCCTGGTGCTAGACTGAGGAATGCAGGAACACGCAGGGGCAGCAGAGCCCCTCCCCAAGGGGAAGCTCCATGCCTGCCCTGGTTTTGTAGGGTGAAGCCCCCAGACTCAGTAAAACCACAGGCAGTCACACCTCCCATGAGACCCCTCACCCACCCCACCACAAGGGCTCCCAAACCTTTCTGAGGGACTGGGATGGTGGGGAAGGAGATGGGGGAGACTCTTGGCCTTCACCCCTATCACCTAACAGCTCAGGGATCCCCCGGCCCCCCACCCCTGCCCCAGCCCAGCCTTACTGCTAAAGTGTCAACAGACGAGGTGGTCGACTTCAGGCGCGCACGGCCCCGGCCCCGGCCCCCGTGGGACCCACCTCGGGGGCGCCTCCGCCCAGGGAAGCTGCTGCTGCGACCCTACAGCGAGGAGAGAGGGGGGGGGTTACAGCTAAGGGGGGCTCGGCCAGACCCCCAAGCAGTGGAGGGGCACAGCCCCCATCCCACCCCACCGGGCCCGGCCCTCGCCTACTCGCCAGCTTTGGGGAGCGGTCACAGCCCCGGGGGGGCCCTGAGAGCGCGGGGATCCCACTGAAATCACGGCAGGCGGGGTCCCCCTGTACCTGCTTGACCCGGGAGCGCCCCGGGGAGCTGCGGCGCCGGGCCTTGTCCCCGTCGCCCTTGGCTGCCGGCTCGAAGAGCAGCGAGTCGTCGGTCTCGGCGCCCAAGGGCAGCGACCCCCCGTCCTCCTTCTGCAGGCTGGCGTCGGCCGAGGCCGGGCCCAGCTCGGGGGACAGCGACCCCCCGCCCTCGGGGTCCGGGGAGCACAGCAGCGGCTCCGAGCCGGGGAAGCTGCTGCTCGTGTCGCCCTGGCTCAGGTTGGAGATCTCGTTGAGGATGTCGGGCCGCGGGCGCAGGGCGGGGGGCTCGGGGCACCCCTCGTCCCCGCGCCCCAGCAGCTTCTCGCCGCCAGCGCACACTTCCATGGGGGTCTCGGGGCCCAGCTCC
>JAWMRA010000067.1:1201581-1222776 GCA_035584735.1 Pseudotriccus pelzelni
GGTTTTGGCGGGGGGGGGGGGGGGGCGAGGGGGGCAGCAATTCTGCCGCATGAGTTGCCCCTTTGAAAGCTCGTCTCGGGGCTTTGTGAGAGTGTCAGGCAGGAAGAATGGAGGGGGGGGGCAGCGGGGCAGGCAGAGGGGAGGGGGCTGCCCGGGAAGGTGGTGGAACTGGGGAGGCAAAGGGGAAAGGGAGATGAGGAGGAACCGGGGGCGGGGGGGCGGAGGAGGGGGGGGTCTCACCTGCCTGCTGGACCCTGGGCCTCACAGGAAGGTTTGGGGATTAGCCCCAGGGGAGCCTCCTGCCTGACCCCTCACCCTGCCCGGGTTGCTCCAAGCCCCGTCCAACCTTGGACGACACTTCCCTGGCTGGGCACACGGAGCACACGGAGCACACGGAGCACACGCGTGGGCACGGCGTGTCACCCTGCACGGGGAACACACACAGATGTGTGTCACCCTCAGCACCCCCCCAGTTCTCACAGCACCTCCCTGCCCAGGCCTGTGTTCCCCCCGTGCCCCCTCCAGCAGCTCCTGTGCCACACAGGGGTGGGTTTGGGGGGCTCTGGTCCCCAGCACCCACCGAGACGCAGTGATGGGTGAGGGTCCCGCTGTGCTGGGGGCAGGCAGGGAGGGGTTCGGTGAGCAGAGCCAGCCCATCACGGTGGGTGCCAGGAGGGTGTCAGGCGGGCACGATGCGGTGCCACGACCCCCCTCAGTCCCCCACATCCCCCCACCGAGTGCCAGCACCGGGACACCGGGGGGGGGGGGCTACCCAGCAGCAAACCCACCCAAACCCCACCGCTGTCGGCCCCGGGAAGCTCCCCCCCAACTCATGGGGTCCTCACGGGGGCCTCGGGGAGCCCCCCCACCATTCGGGGAGGCTGGATGGGGCCGGGAACGCTGGGAGCCAATGGGAAGCAATGGGAAGCAACGGGAAGCAATGGGAACCATCCGGCGTCTCGCCCACCGCCGCGCTCGCCTCCCCCGCCGGCCGCACACCGCCACGGCCCACCCAAGTCGCAGCCTTTGGGCATAAATTTGAGAGCCAGGCGCAGGCGGGATGAGGGGAATCTTCCCTCGCTCTCCTCCTGCCAAGAAACTCAAACTGAAACACATTCCTGCTCCTCTCTGCCAAGAAAACCAGGAGCGCAGCCAGCGGCGGGAGCTCTCGGAGCAGGGCTGGCTCCAGACGCCGAAACGCGGCGCGGGAGGGGGGTCAGGGCTGGCCGCCCCCCTCCCTCCCCCTCCCAGCTCCTCGCCTTTTATTTCCTGCAAACACATCTAAAATCTGTCATCTGGCTCCAGTTTCCTGAGGACACTGGGGAACGGGGTGGTGGGGGAGAGGGAAGGAGACGGAGGAGAAGTCGGGGAGGGAAAGGGGATGGAGGGAGGTCGTGGAGCAGGGTAATGTCGGGACGGTGACACCGAGGGGTGGTGGGAGCAGAGAGACCCCAAAACTGACGGGTGATGGAGCAGGGATGGTGGGAAGGAGGGAGAGGCCGATGGGGGCACGGATGGCCTTGGGACAACACCAGGGGAGGAGGAGGAGGCGGCTGCGACCTCCCACCCTGTGACGGGGCAGACCCCCACCCTGGCACCCCGCTGCACCCCGGGATGGGGCAGACCACCCACCCCAGCTCCCCATGAGGGTGCAGACCCCCACCCCAGGTCCCACACGCACCGGCCACGCTCCTGCTCCCCCCAGCCCGCGGTGGTGGGTGTGGCAGGGCCCCCTCCCCAGCCCAACTCCCGGCGGTGACGGGGGGTCCCCGAGCCCCCCATCCCTGGCAGGCTTAACCCCCCCACCCCCCGCCCGGAGCCCCACCGTGGAGGAATGCGATGTCAGGGCTGGATTAGCCCCCGCGGTCCCAGAGCCCGGCCCCGAGCTGTGTGTGGCACAATCCATCACCCGCCGGCACGGCCCCCGGCGTGGGGGGGCCGGGGGGGCTGCGCGCGTGGGGCGGCCGCTGTCGGTGCCTGTGTGAACACACGTGTGCTCTGCGTGTCCGCGGGTGTGCACCCGCCTCTGGGGTCACCCGGGAGTTGTTTCGGGGGCGGCGTCGGTGTGATGGTGACGCCGACGGGTGGTGGGAGCGGAGACACCCCAAAAACGGTGGGTGGTGGGGGTAGAGAGCGTGGGAAGGAGGGAGACACACGTGGGCTCTGACACCTCTGGAGTGTGTGGACACACGGGTGTACGTCCGTGTGCTGGGGCATGTTGCATACATGTGGGATGTGCACACGTGTGTGTGTGGGGAGCTCCAACAGCCAAGGGAGGGCCCAGTCACCCCAAATCCTCACCTAGGGAGGAGCAAGGGAGGGCCAGAGCAGGGAGAAGAGGCAGAGCAGGGAGAAGTGGCGGTGTGGCAGGAGCCGGGGTGGGGAGACACCTCAGAAGACCCCTTTGTACCCTTTTCACCCCCTCAGGAGAGCCAGAGTCTCCCCTGGAGTAGGTAAATCTTCGAGCCCACTGTAGGCACAGCCCCGAGACCTCCTAACCCCGACCCCAGCCCTGGGCTGCAAGTCTCCCAGCTGGCAGAGACCTTCCAGCTCCCCCGGGCCAGAGACAGTCCAGGATCACGGGGACACGTCCCAACCCCCTGGCGGGTCAGGGGGGCCTGGCAGGGTCACCCCACTCCTCCCGGCTGGGATGTCCCCCCAGTGCTGCACAGCCCCAGCCAAGGCTGGGAGATGCCCGCCCTGGAACAAGCCCCAGGACCCCAGTCTGTGCTCAGAGCTGCTTGCCCTGACCCCACACGTCTCCGCCTCCAGCAGAAGCAACGCGCGGCCCCCCCGTCAGGCCGGGCTTTAGGACCAGCCCCAGCCCCTCCGCACGGGGCAGCTAATCTGCCCAGCACTGCGGCTCCACAAAGCACATCGCTTCAGGTTCAGGGGGTCTGAAAGGGGACGACTCAGGGTCACGATCCCCCGCTGCTGGGGGCTGCCGAGCTCGTTCCAAGGTGGTCCCTGGCCTGGAAAAGCTGAGACGGGGAAGAACCAGCTCCGAGGGACGTTTACGCTCGTGTGGAGGGAAAAGGGGCAGAGACGTCCCTGCCGGGACAGACTCAGGACATCCCCTGCTCCATCCGCCCTCCCCCAGCCCCGTCACACATCCTCACTCCCCACCCAATCCCCAAATTCTGCCCTGCCCTTCGCACCACTCCCAGGGAGGACCAGAGGTCCCTCCCCAGGCCACCACTCACCCCTCCAGGTGTCCCCCAGCACCCCAACGCTGCATCTCAGGGGGCAAAACCATCCACCCCGCGCTCCCACGTGCACCCACACCCACCCAGGGCCGTGCCCTGACACGTCCCTGGACATGTTCACACACGCTGACACACGTGTGCCTCGGGAAGGGGAAGGCGGGCAGGGATCCTGCGTATCCAGGGCAGGGATAACCCACGGAGGGGGCTTCAGGCTCCTGTTCCCCCCGGGAAGGAGGGACCCCCCGGCCCTCCAGCCCGGCGGAGCCGCTCAGGAAGCCGTGGCAGGCCAGGCAGGGGCGGGGGGGGCTCCATAGGTGGTCCCTGGGCAGGCGGGCGACTCTCGCTGCACGTTGTTTGCTTTGGCCCCCAGCACACTCTGCCCCCCCAAACCGCTCCCCTCGAGCCACTTCCCCGACCCCCACCTTCCCCAAGCTGGAGGCTGGGTGGGGGGAAGGTTTTGGGGTGAGGGCGAGGGGGGCACACACATGGCAGCAGCTGCTACGAGGAATTTTTATGCTTCCCTCTTCCTCCCCGGCGCTGGAGGGAAGCAGCAGCACGGAACATGTGGGACCCATAAAAGCTCTGAGTCACGGCTGTGGGAGCCCCTGGCAGGCACTGCTCCTTCCCATGGCATCGAGCATCATCCCATCCCAGCACGGAGGGACACAGTGGGGACATCCTGGACATCCTGCCAGGCCCAGGGATCAGAGTCCGGACAGGGCAGGCAGCGGAATTCATCCTCCTGCTGCAGTCAGGGGACTCACACTGAGCCTCTTCCCACTCCAGCAGCTCTATCCTGCAGGATTCCTCCAAAGATGGGAAGAGGAGGATGTGCAGGACCCGGCAGGGACTCCGGCATCCATTAAAGGATGGGATATATGACAGGAATCCTGTTAATCTGTGGGAATGCCTGTGGCTTGATGTGCTGAGCACGGAGCAAAGCAGCACCCTTGGGCATTTAGGGAGCTTCCTGGGGCAGGAGACCCCTCTGCCTGCTGGGAGGTGGCGGAGTGAGTGTCCTCGGGCTGTTCCCGAAATCCCCAGCCATCCTTCTCCTGTTGGGATACATTTGTCTCTCCTGAAGCATCTGCCCTGAGTGGTGGTGGCCTGTTCCTTGCCTGGAGACCTGCTCTGTTCCCACACAGCAACCCCATCCCCTGGAGGACACCCTCTGCCCTCCCTGGGGGCACCAGACAGGGCTCTGTTTCCCTAAATCCGGGCTGGGAGTTGGACACTGGGGTTTCCACATCTGGAAACACCCCCCAGCCTCACCCCGCGTGCGGCAGAGCTGAAACCCGACTCTGCTTTGCTGCTCGTTCCCCCTCCGAGGCAGCTCTTTCACTTCATTTTATTTTATCAGCTGTTCACCCTCTCATCCTGCAGCTTCCCAAGGGGTCGGATGTGCCTTAGGGATTGAGGTGGGCACACCCTCGGTCCCATGACCAGCCATCCAACTCCTGGCCCGGGACGGGGAACCCCGAAAATCCCACCAGGAGCGTGGGAGCGTCACCCAAACAGCCCTTGAGCCGTGCACACGTGAACACACGTGCACACACGTGTACAGGGGGGCACCTGTGCAGCTGTGTGGATGGGCAGGGTGTGCACGCACGTGCAGCGGGTTGGAGTGCTGGGAAGGGCAATATTCCCCAGGGAAAAGGGGCTGGAGCTGCGGGGTGTCACGAACAGCAGCGGCACTGGAGGCAGGGCCCTCCCTTAGAATCAGGGAATCGTGGAATCCTTAAGGCTGGGAAAAGCCCTCCAAGGTCATCGAGTCCAACCGCTCAGCCAGCGCTGACAGGGCCACCACTAACCCGTGTCCCCAAGTGCCACATCCACACGTTTTCTGAACAACTCCAGGGACGGCGACTCCACCACTGCCTGTTCCAGCGCCTGCTCAGCCTTTCGGGGAAGGGATTTTCCCGAATAGCCAACCTAAACCTAACACGGTGCGACTGCCCAGGTTCTGCACAGCGAGCCACGGATCCCGCTCGGAGCCCGAGCTCCGCAGCCGCCTCTGCACAGCCTGTCCCACCCGGACAGCGTCACAAGGTGTCCGCGCTGACTCACTCCCAGGATGGAAACTTCCCTGCTCCAGGGAGATCCTCGCAGCTCAGCCGGCTCCAGCTCGGAGTTTGTTCCACCGCCTCCCACCAGACCAGCCCTGGGGGCCCGGAGACGCTGGGCTCCCAACCCGCTCCTGACTTTGCGCTTGGCTCTGTGATGGAAAAGACCTTGGAATATCGGGGGGGGACATGAGGATCCCAACCAGGCAACCGTTCCCTGTCGCCCACAGAGGCAGCGCCAGCCTCGGCTGGACGCGACAGGAAAACTGGGAAGTTTTCCTAGGTCTGAATTTCTGAAGGAGAAACTTCATCCAGCTGCTTCCTCTTCCCTTCCCCCAAAACCCAGTGCCCACCCGCATCCAGCGGCTCAGGTTTGCCACACACAGCCTACGGAGCAGAGAGGGGGGAAAACTCCTGGAATCAGGGTATCCAGCAGCATCTGCCCGGCCCCCAAACTGCTTCCAGGGCTGGGTGCAGGACCCCAGCTGTGCCTGGAGCAGCCAGTGGTTTCTCAGACCCCAAACACAGCCTAGGAATGCCACAGATACCCCTCAGCCCCATCCCCTCCGTCCTCACCATCCTCCCCGGAGAGCTGCAGCCCCCAGGCCGTCACCGCAGCCTTCAGGGCCGTCTCAGGGCCTGGCAGGACATCAGGGGACCGGGGCCACCCACTGTCCCCACGCCAACCCCCCGGAGCTGCGCCAGGGCCGCGGGAGCAGCGGGTGCTGCCGGTGGGGTCCATCCGGCTGCTCCGGCCGCGGGGCCGCCCCCGTGCCCTGCCAAAGCTCCTGGGTGTGTGTGGGGGGGCCCACGAGGTGGGTGCCGGAGCCCCGCGGACACCCCGGCTGGTGGGGTAGGAGGCTCAGGGTGGCCTGGGGCTGGCAGGGTGGGTGGCACAGCTGGCACAGCCCCCCCGGGACAGTCCTGCGGCTGCTGCGTCACCGGGGCCGGGGCAGCAACTTCCACCCAGTCGCTGCTCCCGGTCCAACACCCCCAATCCGGGCAGAGCCGGCAGCACCCAGGAGCCCCCAGGAGCCCCCAGGAGCCCCCAGCCCCGAGCCAGCCTCCCCTCGGCGGGCTGCCAGCGGCTCCACCGGCCCGGTGCGGCCGTCCCAGCCCACCCACACGCACCGACCCACCCAACCACCCACCGGGCGCTCAAAGCTCGGCGGGAGCGTGCGGCCGTGGGCGGGAGCACGAGGGGACGTGACGGGGCACGCGTGGGGCCGATCCCCTCTGCCCGCCCCGCGTGGCCGGTCCCCCCGGCTGGGATCCCCGGTGGAGGTCCCGGTTCTTTCCCCCCCCTCCCGGAGCTCACGGGACGGCCCGTGGAGGGATCGGCGCCATCCCGGGAGCGGGGATCCCGCGGCCCGGACCCGCCCGACGGCTCCTACCTCCGGGGGGGCTCCGAGCGGACCCGGACGGGGCGGCGGTTCCGCGTCCCCCGTTCCTCCGGCGGCGGCGGCGGCGGCGGCGGTTCGGTCTGGGAGAGAAGCGGCGCATCCAAGGGGGACGGCGGCTGCCGGGCTGGGGCGGGACGGGACAGGACGGGACGGGACGGCTCCCCCCGCGCTCCCCCGGCCCGCCCCGGGCGCCCGGAGAAAGTTACCGGAGGCCGGCGGGGGCGGCGGGTCCCGGCGGGTCCCGCTCCGCCAACTGCGGCGGCGGCGCCGATCGCGCTCGGGACGGAGACCCCGGCCGGGAGCGGCGGCCCCGAAAACCCGGGATGGATCCGGGACACGCACGGCCCCGCGCCCGCGCGCGCACCCCCCCCCCCTCCACCCCCCCCGCCCCCCCACGCGAGCACCGCTCCCGCACGCTGAGGGCCCCGCAGCAGCTCACGCGTGTCCCTGGAGCACCCGAGGGTCCCGCTCGCGGGGGCCACACGCGCACGGAGCTGGGCACACGCGTGGGCACCTGTGCACGCGGGCACGGGGAGCAGGCGGCGTGTGGGAGCCCCTGCGCGCACACCCGTGCGCCCACCCGTGTGAGGGGGTCACGCGTGTAAACACGCACAGGCACACCCGCCGCGTCCACCGGGCACACGTGCGGGCCCAGAACAAACAGGCGCGGGGGGCACAGCCCATGAACACGCAGGGGGGGACAGACACCAATCCCGCATCCACGGGGGACACAGCCCACAGACACGCGGGGTCACACCCCGCGCCAGCCCACGGCGGGGGACACAGCCCGTTTACACGCACACGCAGGAGGCACAGACACACACACACACACACGCGGGGAGTGCAGCCCACGCACACGGGGAGGCGACACCCCCCAGCCCACGCACACGGGGGAGGCACTGCCTGAACACACGCGGGGGGGCACAGCACGTGCGCTTGTGGGGGGCAGAGCACACGCACACACCCACGGGGGGCACCCCCCTCAGCCCACGCACCCACGGGGAGCGCCACACACGGTCAGGAAGCGCAGCCACGCGCACGCTGGGGGGGCACATCCCCTCCAGCCCGCACACGCGTGGAGGGAACACACTCGGGGGTCCCGTCCCACGCAGCCGGAGGGTCCGGGGGGGGTTCGGGGTTAGACAGTGGGGGGGGGTCACGGCCAGGCAGCGCCCCCTGGTGGCGGCGGGAGGGGCCCGTTGTGCTCCCCGCGCCGGTACCGCCGGTGACCGGGGCGAGCCCCGAAGGTGACGGGGCCGCTCCCCCCGCTGACCCCGGAGCCGCTTACCGGGATTACCCCGCGGGGGGACTCTGCTGTCCCCGGCGCTGACCCGTCCTGCCCGAGCAGCTTCACAACGGGGTCCCTGTCACGGCTGCGGGACCCCCGGGGCAGAGGGACATCACGGGGACCACGGCAGGACGGGATTTCAGGACCCCCCCAGCTCCCAGACTGCACAATCCACTCCCTGCCTCAGTTTCCCTCCCCACTGTCTCAGCCTGAGATCAGCTCCTTTCCCTGCTGCCCCCCCCAGCACACCCAGGGTGAGGAGGGGTCTCTGCTCCCCTGGACGCCCCCAGCGCTCAGGGGAGATGGCAGTGCCGGCAGGGCCCCCCCTTTCCTCTGGCAGGAGAAGGGAACAGCCAGTGGGGTCTCGGGGTGCCCCCAGACCCTGCCATGGCTTGGGTTCCACCTCAACAGCTCCGAGGTAGGGGCAAGGTGATGGGCTCAGGTGAGGGGGTGGGCACAGGTGAGGGGGTGGGCTCAGGTGAGTGATGGGCACAGGTGAGGGGGTGGGCACAGGTGAGGTGATGGGCACAGGTGAGGGGCTGCCTCCATCCCCGTTTTGTAACGAGCATTAAGCGGCTCAGCAGCTTTGCCCCTGAGCTGAGTGTGACCCCGGATAAGCTGCTCGGGGTCCGAGGACTCACCCCAAGCCCACCCTCCTCTCCCCACGGGACTGTCTGCGCGGCCAGACAACCCCAGGCCCCTTTTGCCACCAGCTCCGAGCCCCTGAGTGCAACCAACACCGCGGCAGCCCCACCACCAGCCCCCCGGCCCTGCCACGTCCCCCATCCCGCGGGTAATCCCGGTCTCCTGTTTGGGAAAGTCAAAGCGGCTCAGGGCAGGGCCAGCTGATCCCCCGGCTTAGGGATTTACCGGTGCCACCGCAGCCAGCTCGGCACCTTGGGCGCGGGGGCAGCGTGTCAGTGTGTCAGTGAGTCAGCACCTCGGGCACACGCGCGTGGACGCCCACCCCGCGTGCCAACGCACCCACCACCACGGGGGTCACAAAGGGAAACGTGCATGCCGTGTCTCGGTGGGGCGCTCCCCACGGCCGGCCGCGCTCCACGCGGGAACGCTGACCCCGGGGAGGGAGCCGGGGCGCCACAGACACCACACACCGCCCCGAGATCCCTCTCCTGGCCACACGCGCTGTGGGAACTCGGAGCGGGGCCGTGGGAGCGCCCAGGGAGGGTTGGGGTGCCCTGCGGGTGCCGTTGGCTCTTCCCCACGGCGGGATATTTTGGGACCGCTGCCCCGGGGGGATGCCCGCCGAGCCCGGCTGATGAAAGCCGCCCTTTGGCCGCTGGCAGGGCCGAGCTGGGAAAGCGAGGGGGGGGTTTTGTCCCCAGATAAAACAACCCCAACCTGAGCTTTGAGCGGCCGCTTGCGCAACGGGGCCTGCGTGTGGCATCTCAGCGGGGTGAGCGTGGCCTCCCACCCCAGGAGCATCCCACCCGCCCTGCATCCCGAAGGAGACTCCCCGTCACCCACCAGACCCTCTGGGGCTGAGACTGGGGTCACTGGGTGATGTTCAGGGGAGTGCACATGGGGCACTGGGGAGGTGAGACACGGTCAGGGGATCTGCAGAAGGGGCCCAGGATTTGGGGGTGGGCTGTGGCTCAGCATTTGAGGTCACCTCCCTGGAGCCAGAGTTCCCAGAGCTCTGTCGGGGATTGCTCCGGGTGGAGAACAGCATCTCCCAGTACCCGGCATACTGGGACAGTTTGGATGCTCCCATTACAGGCCACCCCTCTCCAGCCCCCCAGTGAGGTGACACCTGGTTCCCAGCCCCTGCCTGATCCCTGGGACCCCCATCCTAACCCTGCACAGCCCTTGGGAGCACCCAAGGAGCCCCCCAAACCTCACAGCTCCCCTCACCTCCCAGCAGAGCATCACAGTGCTGCAGCTCCTCTGCTGCTCCAGCTCCAGGGCCTGAGGGACCTGGGACATTCTGGACAAGCAGGATCCTCTGACCCACCCCATCCATGCAGGTGGTCCCAGGAAAAAGCAGCCAGAGCCTGGATATCGCATTTCCACCCATTTATTTGGGAAGCCACGGCAAAATATTACATAATAAATTAAAGCATAGGCCATGTGGGTGCATCAGGAAGGTGAGGGCAGAGCGGGAGCTTCAGCAGAGAGGATGGAGCACCAGGAGTCCCAATGGCTGCAGGAACCTCTACTGAAAAAGCCCGAAATAGCTGCAAAACAGGAGGCACAAACCAAATCTGTACCTTTAGTGTGATCTTAAAGGCAGAGTCTGAGCCAGAACTCCCTGTATGGTGGCACCAGGCTGGGAGAGACCCGGCTGGTGGGTGGGAGCAGAGGAGGAAAACATGAATGCAGGGAAAGCAGGAACACACAGGACCTGGAAGCTTGGCCCTCACAGCTCCGTGCACTCCAGGGAGCAGAGGACTGTCCAGTCATTGCTGGTTTGGGGTTCTGGATGGAGTCAGACCATTCACCCTCCTCTCCCAGGCCCATTCCACCTGTCCCCAGAAAAGGGCCTGAATTGGATGCAGGAAGGTTTGTTCCAGTAGGGAAACCAGCGGGGCTGTCTTGTCCTCCAGCTTCCCCCGGGGAGGAAGCCGACCTGTTCCCACATCCCACTCTGCTCCCAAGAAGGCTGAGTTCCAGACCGTCACTGGACACTGAATGTGAACCAAGCAGGGCCCCCTCACCCCACACCAGAGGGGAACACGACCACCAGGAATGTGTGATCAGCTTGGGATGCCCGGAGTCATCAACGCCCACAGTCCAGGCTCGGGCAGTCTGATACGGCCCTGACTCTGTCCGATGTGTCCCCAGAGACCCCCACTCCAGGCTCTTTCTGGAGGCAACCCCTGCTCCCTCTCCTGAGACCCTCTCCCTCCCTCCCAACCTTTCCAAAGGGGTCCACGGCACCAGGGGCTGACTCCAGCTCACGGGAGCTCTCCAGGCTCCCTCTCCCTCCACCACAGAGACAGTCCTGGAGAAGGGGGGGTCCCAGCACGGCTCCCCCAGCCCTAACTACAGCCACAGGCATCAACAATCATGTCGGGAATGTCAGTCTTGACTATGTTGCTGTTGCGATCGAAGTAGAGGACGGAGAGCGGCCGGCGCCGCGTGGGGACGCAGCAGGAATGCCCCGAGGCCTGGACGTTGTTGGCTTTGACGAGGTTGAAGACGGCCGTGTGGAAGGAAGAGGCCATCCCGGGGCTGCCTGCCACGTGCAGGGGGCACTGGCCCACGCAGTAGTTTATCTGGTAGCCCTCGGGCTTGATGATCCAGTCGTTCCAGCCGATGTCGCGGAAGTCCACGTAATAGTCCTTGCGGCAGCAGAGGTTGGAGTTGGGGCTGCAGCGGAGGCTGCGCTTGGCCACGCGGTGCTCGGGCTCCCTCACCTTCGCCTTGGCCACCAGGAAGGGCTGGTGGGACCAGCTGGCGTTGACCAGCGCCAGGACATCCCCCCGGTCCCCGCGGCTCTCCAGCTCCAGCCGCAGCGTCCGGCTCTCCCCGCCGAAGAAGCTTTGCAGGGCCGGCCGGAGGGGGAAGGAGTGCCAGGCGCTCCCCGCCGCGCTCAGCCGCCTCTCCCCCAGCAGCGTACGATTGCCCCCTGGCACTGCCCCGGCCCCAGTGGCCAGGAAGATGCTCAGGGTGAGGCCGGGCCGGGGCACTCGCAGGTAGAGCCACAGCTGAGCCTGCAGGATGCGAATGTCCTGGTCCTGCGCCTGGCTGAACTGGAACTGCAGCCCCAAACCGGAGGGAGACGTGAGATCTGAGGGGAGAAAGGGATGAGGAGGTGAGAGCTGAGGGATGCTGCCCCCCCACCCCGCAAGTCGAGGCCGGCATCCTTCAACTTCTCAGGAAGCACCTACAAACTTCCCTCCCTCCCTGTGCCCCTCCCTTCCCTGGGAATGCTACCGCTGGAGTGGAGGGGCTGTTCCACTCTGCCTGGAGAAGGGGTGCAGGAGAGAACCGGCATGCCCGCTCTCAGCTGGCCCTTCTGCGCTGGATGGTGGCGTGTTTCCAGCCCTCCCGGGCTAATCCTGCAGCTCCCGACTCCGACCACCCGGAGCCCCAGGCACCCTGGGATGCCCCATCCTCCAGGGCACCCTGTGGAGCCCCATTGTTCGAGGGAGGACGGGCATTGCAGCCCTTCGGCTCCCGACGGGCAGGAGCAGGAAAGGGGCCACCTGGCCCGTCCCGGGCTGAGCCGTCCCGCAGCAGCGGCTCCGGGATGTCACCGGTGCGGCAGGTGAGTCGCCTCCCGAGTCACCCGCAGCCCGCGTGGCTCCCGGTCCCCGCGAGGCCGCACGTCCCCGGGGGTCCCCAGGGCGCAGGACAGGGACCCCGCGCCCCGCCGGGGACCGCGTGGGCTCCCACGGGGGTCGCGCAAACCCACCTGTCTCCGCGAAGCTGATGATCTCGTAGCCCTGCTCCTCCTCCTCCTCCTCCTCCCCGGCGGGGCCGCGGCGGGCTCCTCCCGCCTGCAGCCGCCGCAGGGCGCGGGCCACGGCGGCGCGGGGCACGGCGTGGGCGAGCCGCGGGCGATCGCGGAGCCGCAGCTTCTCCAGCAGCTGCTTCTTGGCCACCTCCTCCAGCAGCCGCCGCTCCGCGGCCGCCGGGCACGACGGGCAGCGCGGCTCGGCCGCCGCGCACAGCACCGCCGCCAGCAGCAGCCACGGCCCCGCGCCGCGAGCCGCCATCCGCGCCCGCCGGACGGCACCGAGGGAGCGGCACCGGCACCGGCACCGGGGGAGCCGCACCGACGGCACGGGAGCGGCACCGGCACCGAGGGACCGGCACCCGCCGGGCGGGAGCGGGAGCGCCGGGACGAGGCGGCACCGAAGGGACGGGACCGGCAGCGGGAGCGGCGCCCACGGCTCGGGAAGGGCACCGGCACCGGGAGCGGTGCGGCGCGGCCCGCTTTGGGCACCTGCGGCCGGGGGCGGTCCCGCCGTCCCCCCCCCCCCGCGCCCCCGCCATTGGCCGCCGCTCCTGCCCGTCCCGTCCCGTCGGGGATTACCGGGATTAGCACCCCACCCCCGCCTCCCCGCGCCCGCCCCGCTGTCCCCGGCAAGGGGCTCGGTGGGCACCCCACCCATCCTACCCCTCTCCCCACGAACCGTCGGGAGCCCCGGGGGAGGAGAAAACAGCGGGGAGTGCAGAGGTGTGTGGGCGAGGGGCTCACAAACCCGTGGGCTTTGCCTGCGGCTCACCCTGGCATCTGCCCTGGCCAGCCCCTCAGCTCGGGCAGCTGGATACTGAGCTCCAAAATCTGCTCCAAAACCTGCAGGAAGCGAGGGCTGGGGCGAATCCTGGCTGGTGGAGAAGCCCTGACCGTGCAGCAGCCTGTTGGAGGGATCCCTGCTCTCCTGCTCGCCCAAGGATCCTACAGGCCTGCCCCCCAGCCTGGGTGCTGCTCCTCGGGCATCCCTGAGCCATCACAGCAGGTGCTGACAGAGGAGCCAGCAGGGATCAGGGGGCTCCTGAGATGAACACTGTGTCCTCTCCTCCCCACACAGTGAAAAGGGGATTTGTATGTGCTGGGGGCTCAGGAGGTGGCAGCCAGTGTCCCATCAGCACGAAGATGTTCCCCGGGCTCTTCGGAGCGGGATGTGCAGCCCGAGCCAGGGCAGGGGCCCGGCAGAAACCTCCCGAAGGTGCCACGTTGCCGGGGGATGGGCAGAGCCCGGCAGGGAGCCCGGAGAGCACGGTGGGAACTTGAAGCCCCGCCAGCGCTCGGCATGTCCTGTGCCCACCGTGCCACGACTCCGAGGTCTTGACCACACGGAGCCCCTGCCCCTGGCCAAGCCAGAGGTGCCATGTAAACACAGTGGGCTGTCTGGGAAAAAGCACCCACCGGAGATGATGCAACCGCCGAGCGAGGGGCAAAGGGCTCAGCTGGCTGGGCCCGCTGGCAGCTCCCAGAATAGCCCAGGAATGTCAACAGAGAGGAAAGAGTGGGCACAGGCTGGCGTGGGAGCACAGATCCCAGAGGGCCTGGGAGCCTTGGCTGCCGGCAGGATGGAGCTGGTGGCATGTCCAGCCTGGCACAGGTGCCCGGAGCACAGGCGCTCGTGGGCACGGATGGTCCCACAGGGCCTGGAGGGACAGGACAAGGGGAAATGGCTTCCCACTGCCAGAGAGCAGGGTTAGGTGGGGTATTGGGAAGAAATTCCTCCCTGTGAAGGTGGGGAGGCCCTGGCACAGTTGCCCAGAGATGCTGTGGCTGCTCCATCCCTGGAAGTTTCCCTTGCCAAGTTGGACAGGACTTGGAGCAACCCGGTCTAGTGGAAGGTGTCCCTGCCCACGGCAGGGGGTGGAACTGGATGGGCTTTAAGGTCCCTTCCAACCCAAAACCATTCCACGATTCTGTGATGCACATCTACACACTCCCTTGCAAGCACGTGTCCAGGCCCACTCCCAAATTTTTGGGTGCCGGTTCTGTTTTGGACTCACTTCACATCCACCACAAGCCCATTCCCCCGCTGTGCCGAATTTCTCCATCCCTGCCAGATCCTAGAGCCAGGAGCAGGCCTTGTGGCACAGCGGGAAACGGGAGACCAAGCGTGGCAAAGGCGTGAGGGGCTCTCCTGCCACCCACCCTCCATCCCAGGCTGGAAGGCGGGGGGTGTCCCTGAAGGGATTAACCCCGTTGATTCCTCCAGGGTCGCTGTGCTTGGTGCAGGATCCCCGTTCCCCCTGCAGCTCAGCGGCAGCGCCCGAGGCCCCTGGCGCCCCTCGTGCCCCCCGGCACGCAGCAGCCCCCCGAAGTAGGGCAGGGGTCAGCGCGGAGCCGCTCTTGCACCCATTGCATAAGTGCGTTGTTGATTAAGCGGTTCCCAGAAAGCAAAGCCCGGGGGACTGACCTGACCAAAATACCCCCCCGGGCCCAGCACCTGTTGCACACCCGGGGCCTCCGACCCCGTGGCCGGTGGGACGAGCGTGGCACCCGCTGACCCGACCTGGAGGTGACATCGGGATGGGCTCAGCGTGGACCCCCCGGGAGCTCGGGCACCGGAGCCTGAGCGTGGCTCATGGAATCGTGGAGTCATGGAGTCATGGGATCATTAAGGCTGGAAAAGCCCCTGGGACCATCGAGTCCAACCCAGGCCACCGCCGAACCGTGTCCCCACGTGCCACATGTTTGAACCCTCCCAGGGATGGTGACTCCACCACTGCCCCGGGCAGCCCGTTCCAGGGCTTGACCACCCTTTCCATGAAGAAATTTTCCTGAATATTCAATCTAAACCCCACCCTGGCCCAACTTGAGGCCGTTTCCCCTTGTCCAGTTGCTTCTTCCTTGGGAGAAGAGCAACGGTCACCGCGCTGGTGCCACTGGCTGGGAACGGGCCTTGAGACTGGGAATTAAACATTAACTCCTCTCAAGGCAAGGGAAGGGGCTGTCAGAAATTCCCACCCCTCCCGGGAGCTGGCCCTGCCCGGGGGCACCTGGCACAGGGCGCTCGGACCTTTGCTTCGGGGGCTGTTGATCCTGGCAAGGGGTCCTTCCAGAAGGCGCCAGCACATCTGTCCTCTCCTGCCACGGAGACCGAGGGGGCATCGTCTCTGTCCCCGTCCATGTCACGCCTGGCACGGCCCAAGTGCTGGGCTGATGCCGTGGGTGCCCTGTTCCCCTGGCATTGCCACGGTGGGAGGGGTGGGGTGGACTCCCCAGCAGCATTACTGGTCCCAGCAGGGTGGTCTCCTGGCACTGGCCCTGAGCCAACCCCTCCAGAGTCCCCCAGGAGATGAGGGGACCCCAGCAGAGCTCAGTGTCACAGCAGGGAAGGAGGGAGGGAGAGAGGGAGCATTCCTGGCTCCAGGGAATCACTTGTCCCTGACTGCGGCTCCCTCACCCTGCACGTTCCCCAGGTGGGAAGCGCTACCTTGGCGTTCCTGAGCCTTGGGCACCCCCGTGCTGCATCGTGGCTGCATCCAGGTGCCTGTTCCCCGTGGGAGTGGGCCAAGCCTCAGCTCAGGGGTTCGGGGTTGTGCAGCCCGAGCTGAGGGGTCTGTAGGGCCGCAGTGGCAGCCCAGAGCTCTCCTGCCCCTTCCCTCAGCCCCCGTGAGCCCGGGGCTGCTGCATCCCAGCTGGCTGCAGGGCAGGTGTTTGTTCAATAAATATAGCCCGTGAAACGAGGCGTTGGAAAAAGAGGGGAAAAAACAAACAGCAAACCCTCTGTGGGGTTGCGCAAGTGGCCTTGGGCCCCAGACAGGATCGATCCCCGAGCCTCCCTCCCTGCCCCTGCAGCGGGAACGCTGCGGGTCCGAGTCCTGGAGGCACCTGGACACCAGGATCTGGGGCCATGGGGGTCCCCGCTCGCTCAGGGCTCGGTGGGAGGGTGTGTGCAGTGTGGGCAAACACTGTCACCTGTTAGAGTCTGTTCTGCCCCTGCTCCAAGGTGTCCCAGGTGCTCCAGGACATCCTGCCCCTGCCCCAGCCAGAGCAGCTCATGGCTCATTGCCCTGGAGTGGACAGAGGATGCAGATTCAGGTGGGGAGAGGCTCTGGCACCACCTCCTTCCTCTGCCCACCCTCTCCCCACCTGGACCAGCCCCATCCCAGCCCCTTCGGGGGGACCACCAATGCCTGCAGGGCGAGCCCCAGGACTGAGGTCACCCTGAGGGCTCCCCTCCTGAATGTCCCAGCCCAGCCCCCTCTTCCCCAGCCCTCACACCCGGGGGACACGAGGGGAGCGCCGGAGGAGCCCGAACGCACCGTTACGTAAGGGCCGAAGTGTCGGAGCTGCCCTTTGCCCCCCGCTCTCACGGCCCTGACGTGGCCCACTTTGCTGCCACCGGGCTGGGGAGGGGCAAGGGAGGGGGCAGCAGCTCTGGCCATGGGACAGGGGCGTGACGAGGGGCTGGGGGGGCCATCGGTGGGGGGGGGGGTCTCGGGACCCACAGCTCTCACCTGGCAGTGTCCGCCCACTTCAGAAGGGAGAACGGAGTTTCTCTTGTTTGGTCCTGATTTGGGGCAAGAATGGCCAAATACGGGTGGTTTCGGTGGGATGGGTCATTGGCCCAAGCAAGGAATGGTGCCTTTCCTGTGGCAATCACAAGCCCCCTGTGTTCACAGCGGTCCCATGCTATGCCCTGACTCTGGTTGGGGTGAATCAGGGTGCCTGCATCCCCCTGGGAGAGGCAGCCGAGGGGCAGAGAGCATGGGAGGTCTTTGGGAACACTGTGGAGGTGCCCAGTCCTGCTTTCCTGGGCTTTCTGGGCCGCCTGTGCCAGGAGCACTGGAAGACGTGCTGGCTGATGACAGGGCACACGCGTGTAATGCACACACACATGTGCACACACACCAGGGCTGGGAGCCTTTATTGAACACCAGGGATGCTTGGAGAGGGAAGCACATTCCCCCCGCTGGGAGCGATTTCCCCTTCCTCGTCCCCCTCAGCCTCACATCCCGCTGAGTGAGGCCGCAGGAACGACCCTTCCCCTCCCCTCCCTTCCCCACCCCTCTGTCCTCACCAGCCCCGGCAGCCCGGGGTGGCCCCTGGTGGGTTTTTTGTTGGTGTGGCTGCACCATGACCTCGGGATGGGATGGCAGTGGGACCACCCTGAGCCGCAGTGTCCGGCAGGAGGAGGGTCTGGAGTCCATCAGGGCTGAGGGGCTGTGAGAGGAATCCAGGGGCGGATCCGAAGGGGGAAAAGAGCCGGGTGGAAGGCGAGCGAGCAGAGAACTTGCACACTCAGCATCGCCCTCGAAGCTTCACCCTGAGGAGGAACAGACCGCTCGCAGGGCTCCCGTCTCGCAGCCAGGAGCTGAGAGGAGGGAGTTGTGCCGCAGGGAGGAGGGAGGAGGGAACTCTGACCCAGAGGAGGGAGCCCTGCCCGTGGTGTCCTGCCCTGGCGCCCGCTCAGGTGCAGCCGCAGGAGTCCACGATCATGTCGGGGATGTCGGTCTTGACGATGTTGCTGTCGCGGTCGTAGTAGAGCAGGGAGAGGGGCCGGCGCTGGGTGGGGACGCAGCAGGAGTCCACGGCGGCGGCCGCGCTCGCGGCCTTGATGCGGTTGAGGACGGCGGTGTGGAAGGAGGCGGCGAGGCCGGGGATCCCGGCCATGTGCAGCGGGCACAGCCCCGCGCAGTAGTTCATGTGGTACCCCTCGGGCTGGATGATCCAGTCCTCCCAGCCGATCTCCTTGAAGTCCACGAAGAATTCCTGGCGGCAGCACATCCGCGAGTCCGCGCCGCAATCGACGCCGCGGCGGCGGACGCGGTGGGGCGTCCTGGCCCGGGCTTGGGCCACCACAAACGGCCGGTGGGAATCGCTGTGGTCAGCCAGGAGGGGCGACCCCCCGTCCTCCGGCGCCTCCAGCTCCACCGTCAGCCGCGGGTTCTCCTGCCCGGAGAGGCTCCGCACGGCCGGCCCCACGTCCAGCGCTGCCCACCCGGATCTCTGCACCTCCAGCCGCGTCTCGCCCGCCACAGTCGTGTTTGCCCCCGCCGGGTCCGGCCGCAGGAGCCTGACGGTGACAGGCCGTGCCCCGGGGCTGGGCGCTGCCCAGAACAGGTAGAGGGTGGCCTGCAGGATCTCCGTGCTCCTGGTCAGCTCCCGGGAGAAGCGGAACTGCAGGTGGACACTGCGGGAGGTGGAGGATCCTGTGAGCAGAACCGAGAGCAGGGTCAGCAGTGAAGGGCTGGGGGGGGACCCATCCTGCCACGGGCAGGGACACCTGCCACTAGACCAGGTTGCTCCGAGCCCCGTCCAACCTGGCCTGAAAAAGTTCCAGGGATGGGGCAGTCACAGCTTTTCTGGGAAATCTATTTCGGGGCCTCACCACCCGCATGGAGAGGAATTTCTCCCAATATCCCGTTTAACCCTGCGCTCTGGCAGCGGGAAGCCGTTTGCCCTTGTCCTGGCACTCCAGACCCTTGTCCAAAGTCCCTTTTCAGCTCTCCTGGAGCCCCTTTAGGCACTGGAAAGGGCTCTCAGGTCTCCCCGAAGCCTTCACTTCTGCCTTGGCTGCGGAGCTGCTGCACCTCCTGGCCGTGGAAGGGCTGACAGGGCCATGACAGCACTCGGGGCTCCTGGCACGGCTCTGCCCGTGAGGACACAACCCCCTCCCCGTGCTCCGAGCCTGGGTTCATCCCCCGGCTCGGTTCCAGCTGACGCTCCACCAAGCCAGGAGACAACCCCGTTGTCCTGGAGTGTGGGAACACAACGTGCCGTGGAGCAGCTTTGTTCCCGCAGGGCCTCGAGGACACGGGGGCCAGCGAGGGGAGCGGAGCCCCCCCCACCTCAGCACATGGAATTTGGGCCGGGAAAGGGAGGGTGCAGGATGCTCTGCGGGGTGGGGTGGTGAGTCTGTCCCTCCAAGGAGAGGTGGGATACAGGATGGGGGAGAAGTGGGATACAGGACCTTGTTTTTCCAGGGATGCTTCTCAGGCCCCCTGAGCGTGTTTTGGGGAGCTCAGTTCAGGAGAAGCGAATTCTGAAGTGAAATCGGGACAGGCCCCTCTGGGTGGGATGCAGAGGCACAGGGGGGTGCAGGGAATGGATGGGCCGTGCAGCCCTGAGTCCACACACTGTGGGCTGACAGGGAATCGGGGCTTAAAACCCCATCTTGGAGACCCCGTCCGTCTGACCCTCCCACCCCAGCAGAAACGGGCAGCGGGTGACACGACAGAGCAGCACCTCTGTGCCCTGTGCCGCCCTCCCACCCCAGCACGCCCGGGAGCCGCAGGGCTTGGATGTGCTCGGGACGTGCACGCGAAGGTCCGGGACGTGGAGCCTCTCACTCCTTCCAGCAGCAGCGCGACCACCGTCCCGCGTGCGCCTCCCACCACCCTTCCCGCGGCACGACCCCCCCCTCCCCACCCTTCCCTCCGTGCCCCCCCCCCAGCCGCGGGACGCGGGCCCGCACACACCTGACTCGGCAAAGCTCAGGATCTCGTACTCCTGCAGCCCCGTCCCAGGACGCGGGTGCGGGACGGGGCCGTCCCGCAGCACCCCGGGGAGCGCGGCCGCGTCCGAGCGCCGCTCCCGCAGCCTGCGGAGCGCGGCCAGCAGGGCCCCCCGGGCCGGGGGTTGGGGGGCGCTGGGACGGGCGGGCAAGCGGAGCTTGGCCAGGATGCTCTGCTTGGCCAGCGCCAGGAGCGCATCCCGCTGCGTGCCGGGGGCCAGCGCGGCCACCCCGCAGGCCGGGCACCGCTCACCCCGGGCAGCCGCCGTCCTCAGGAGGCTCAGGAGCAGCAGAGCCACCGGGACCGTCATCTCCGGTGGCGGGGGGGGGTCCCAGCGGTCGTGTCCGAGAGGCGGGACGGGACAGCGGCGGGGCTGGAGCAGGGAGCGAGGATGGGCTCGTTCTCCTGACGTGGCCGCAAATATTGGCTGATCCCGGGCGAGATAAAACGCCCCTGCGCTCCCGCGGAGCCGCCCGGGGCGCGGGCAGAGCGGCGAGGCCGCCCCGGTTAAGGTGGAGCCGGGCGGGTGGTGGTGCCGCTGCTCGGGGGGCTCGGCCCGGGGATGCCCCGGGGGGGGGCGCGGGGCGTGGAGACCGCGCCGGACCCACCCGGGGGGTGCCCGGGGTGCAGTGGGAACGCCCGGAGAGGGGGGATCGCCGCGGCATGGGGGGGGGGGGTCCCCGCTGGCGGGGGGCATCTCTGGAGGTGGGGGATCTTCAGCGAAGGGGGATCCCGGGGGGGATGGAGGACCCCGGGGGATGGGAGATCCCGGGGAATAAGGGATCCCCGGGGGTCCTGGGTGGTTAGAGAAGCCTGGAGATGGGAGATGACTGGGGAGAGGGGATCCCTTGGGGAACAGGAACTCCCAGGGAGATGGGGGATCCCAAGGGGACGGAGGATCCCCGGGGGATGGGGGGCTCCCCAGAGATGGGGGATTCCTGGGAGATGTGGGATCCCGGCGGATTGAGGATCCCGGAGGGTGGAGGACGCCGGGGGATGTGGGATCCGGGAGGGTGGAGGATCCCTGTGGACGGAGGACCCCGGTGGGGTTCGGGACCCCCATGGGGAGGGGGATATTACCCACGCTGATGGGCGTGGCCCGAGCCCTCCCGAGCCCCGCCCCTCGCCCCGCCCCTTTCCCAAATCGGGCTCCTTCCCGCCAGGGGGCGCCCCCCGTCCCTTCCGCCCTTTCCCGCGTCTCTCCGGTTGCCGCGGCAACGGCGGCGCGGCGGTAGCGGCGGCGCGTGTCGCGCGGCGATGACGCCAGGCGCGCGGTGACGCAGCGCGCACGCCGCGGGGGAGGCGCCGCCTCCTCTTGTTTCCCCCCTTTTTTTTTT
>JAWMRA010000067.1:1222876-1235111 GCA_035584735.1 Pseudotriccus pelzelni
AGCTGAACAACCCCAGTGCCCTCAGCTGCTCCTCCATCCCCGTGTCCCTCCTTTGCACCCTCTGCAGCAGCTTTAGACGTTTTTTACCCCATGGTGCCCAAACTGCCCCCAGGACTGAGGTGAGGCCGCCCCAGCTCAGAGCAGAGCGGGACAATCCCCTCCGTGCCCTGCCCAGCCATGCCCTCAGGACACAGAGACCCTTTGTGCTGCCAGGACACTCTGCTGACTCATATTCCCATCCCCAGGACCCCTGTCCCTTGTCCCTTCCCGCTCCGGGGCTGCCGGAGCTGCATCTTTAACATCTTTTAACGCCGTCTCGGCGGCGCGGAGGCAGCTCCATTGAAGATTTGAAGGAGAGCAGGAGGGGGTGTGGATGTGGATGTGGCTATTGGCAGAGCTGCGCTGCCATCCCTGGGAACAGCTGGGATCTGCCTGGCGGAGCCCCGAGCTCTCCGGAGCAGCCGCAGGGATCGCTTTGGCGGGGCTGGGACCTGGCGGGGGCTCCCCGGGAGGGATTTCAGCCTGGCAGAATTCCTCTGGAACTGGTCGTGGCCATGGAGTCTCCCTTGAAATCGGGGAACAGCTGACCTGCTCAGAGTGCAGAACCACCACGGTGAGTTTATTTTTAGAACGAGGCTTTAATTATTCGGGGCTTGAGAAACATTGATCGGAGACTTTTCTTTTCCCCTTCCCGGTGCAAAATGCAGTGGAAATGCAGGCGAATATTTCGGGAATGGGGACCTGACACTGTTCCTCTCCGGTTGGTAAGTGCCAGGATTTGTGCTGCTGGATGGGGTTAATTGAAAATGGAGCTGGACTAAGTGAGTGTGTGGCCCTGGGATCCCAGTCAGCACTTGGGAGCGTGAGAGGAGCTCTCCTCTCCCGTCCTTTGTGCTCTGGGGATGCACCTCCCGGAGAGAGGGAATCCCCGGCCGGCATCCTGTGCTCTGCCGTGTCATTAAGGAGTTCCCCTGACAGCCTCATGGATTCTCCTTGTGCTCCGGGTGCCTGCAGCTCCTTCCTGGGCAGCTCCTCTTGTTTTGCACAGTCAGGATCTTTCCCAGCATTTCTGCTGGCTTATATTTTAATGGATTTTACTGGTTTGGAGCTGGCTAGTTGGTGAGGAATGTTGGCTACTGAGTTGGCTGTGTGCCATGTGACGTTTTAGGGTTGGCTTATGCAATTTGGTGTTCTGTAGGACGGTGCTTGTGTTCCCATATACGTTAAACGCATTTTTAAATTATTTTAAACCTCTCACTGAGTTGGGTTTAGTGGGATCAGAAGGTTGGATTGACTTTTCCTCTTCCTCACAAGTGTCCATCATCTCCAGTTCTGGCTAAAAGCCAAGAAATGGTGCTCCCTTCATTCCAGCTTTGGTGCTGGGAGCTGATTTTCCTGGGATTGAGGCACGCTTACCCTGCTGCAGGATCTCAGGATCTCCCTGCCTGCTCCTCAGGCTCCCCCATCTCGCTCAGTCCCAATTTTCACCGCTGGCAGTCGGCAGATAAAGTTGATTTTTGGTTTTTTTTCCCCCCCTTTTTGAATCGTGATTTCCCCCTTTTCTCAATGTCCAAATCCACGCCTGGATCCCACCAGGAGCAGTGCCAGCCTCTGCTGTGTCCCCCTCAGTGACGGGGGTCTCCCTGCCCTCTGCCAGCGTGGGGAGAGCAGAAAGGGGGATGCAGGTACCAGCCCTGCCTTGTGCCTTCCTCCCGGGGAGGTTTGCCGGGAGCTGGGCTGCGTCTGGGGCGATGGTGAAGTCTGGGGGTGTGCTTTGCCGGGCAGGTGGGCTGGGGAAGGTGAGGGAAGATCTCATTCCCTCATCCAGCCTTTCCGTGCCGGTGCTGCTGCCCTGGCGCAGGCTCGGCATGGGAGCAGGTGCCAGCAAGAGAAGAGCTGTTTTCCATGTTTTCCCGAGCCTGGTTGTCACCTCTGTGGGCAGGTGCCTCCAACCTGATGAGGTGTTTCCTTATGGATGGATTCCCATGGAAGGAGTTGTGCCTGGGGCTCTCTGAACGAGCCGGGGGTGTGTCGGTGGGAGCCGTGCCAGGGTTTCTCTCGGGGCCACGGAAGGGTTAACAGAAATCCCTGTTCCGTGCTGTCCTATTGCATCCTGACACTGTGGAAAGTAGGTGGATAATTCCTTGCTCGCTTTTCAGGAAACCCCTGTGGTGGACAGCCCTCATTAATTGTTGCTGGGAAACTGCTTTGACGTCACCGGAGCAGTTCCCTGGTCCTTGGATGGATACAGGAATAGCTCGTGGTGGGGAAGGCAGAAGTGGTGTGAAATGGAGCAGGGAGCTCTGGCGGGGATCCTCATCCTGGATTTCTTCCCGTTCTCCCACGGCTCTGCCCAGGCACCCCCAGGAACTGTCCCCAAGCCCTCAGTGCTGCCTGGGGGTGGGTGTGAGCCCTTCCTTCTCCAGGACTGTGTTTCGGGTGGTTCCTGTGATCCTTCACTTTTTAATCTGTGTTGGTTTGGGGGTTTTCTGGTGTTGGTTAGAGGGGTGTTTTTTTCCTCCCTCAGATTTTGTAAAGAAGCGGTGAGAGGGTCCTTGCTTAGATCCCTGCAGCTCCCAAAAATCAAAGGAAGGGAACAGCAGCATCTCTGTTTTCTTTCTTTCTAACATCAAACTAATAATGTCCCTTTTCCCACTCGGGTGGAGAGCAGGGCTGAGGTGGCCCCTGGTGGTGGAAGCTCCAGGCTCAGGTAACCTGGAACTGAGACTGATCCCACCTTCCTTAGAGGAGTGGTCCTGAGGACCGTTTAACTCCTGGAATGTGTTTATTACATCTTTTCTAGGCCTTTATATTTGATTCCTGGGTGTCACATTTTGACAGTCCTGGCACTGGTTGTGTCACACTCCTGGAATACAAGGAGAGGAAGTCAACACCTCTCCTGAGTTCAGTCCTCACCTTGGTGGAGGGAGGTAACAAAACTTCCAAGTATTTTGTTCCCCCTGGCATCGTCTCGTGCCTGGAGATGTTCCTCCAGCAAAACCTGCTGGTGCTCCACAGAATTCACTCAGACTCTCACCTGCATTTCCTTTCTCCTTGTTTATATGAGGTTATTTCCCCCCTTTTCACCTGGAGCCAAACCCTTCCATCTGCATCACAGTTTCAGAATTTGATGTCATGTGGGGGTGGAGATTAAGACTTAAAGCCATGACTAAGCACTGGGACTCTGTGAGGGCAAAGACGTCCAGCCTCCCGTTGGGAATTCTGCTGCGTTTTGTAGGAAGTGTAAAGGCAGAGAGGAATTAAATCCTTCTCCAGCAACGGAGAGAATTTGGGAGGGCTGGTTATGAAACTGGAGCTTGTGGGTGTTGCTGGTTTTGGGGTTTCTCACCCTCTGACTGGGAGCTGCTTTCTCCACCAGGAGGGGAGGGAAGTGAACTCCAAAGGCTCTTTACCTGTTGGAATTCCAGCTGAGCCTGCCGAGTTTTCCCGGGATGCTGGGGCTGCTCCAGGCAGCCATGGTGCTGCAGTGATGTTCTGCCTGAGAGGAGCCCAGGAGAGGGAGATGTTTCGGGAGCTTTAGCAAATCCTTCCATCCCTCTCGCTGCACGTGGCCGGTGCTCCTGGGCGCGGCCAGGACTGTCCCAACCGCTGTTCCCCGGCCCAGGAAGAGCCTCTGGGATGATCCCCTGGGATGATCCCCTGGGATGATCCCCGAGAGGGACCGGCAGAGCCCGGGGGGGCTTCGTGCCTGGAGCGGCAGCCCCCTGCCCACCCCACGCCTCCACCCGCTCCTGTGCAAACCCTTTTCCGCAGCCTCTGCCGCGCTGGGGGGGGGGACCTGAGTCACCCCCGCCCTGTTGCTCCTGGCGACAGGACCCGTTGCCATGGAGCTCGGCTTCCCATTGGCTGCCGGGCAGCCAATCAGGGAATTGCTTGCCGAGAGCATCACTGGTACCCAGCGGGAGGGGGGTGGGGGGGTGGGCGCTGCTGCCCCCAAAACCCGACGCCGGGACGGGGCAGCGCTGGGGCGCTGGGAAAATCGTGGAGAAATTTGGGCTGGGAGGGACCCCAAAGGCCACCCCGTCCAACCCCCCCGTCGTGGGGACGCGGCCCTGTTGAATGTCCTTTGGAGTGAGCCTGGGAAAGCCAAACCAGACCTGTTTAATATCCCGGGGAAATGGAGGGGAGGGAGTCAGGACTGAGGTGGGAAGGCTGTAGCATGGGTGGCCTTGGCTTGGGCAGGGAAGGTGAAGCCCACTCACACTTGGAACCACAGCATATCCTGAGTGGGAAGGGACCCACACGGAGTCCAGTTCCTGGTGCTGCACAGACACCCCAGCGATCCCACCCTGTCCCTGAGAGCATTGTCCAAACGCTCCTTGAGCTCTGGGAGCCTCAAACCCCTCCATCCTGCCCCACTGGTGCCGTGTGTGGGCAGCCCACCCGGCAGCCATATGTCTCCTTTGCACCCTCATTTAGCTCAGGAGCGAGTCTGTTCCCTGAGAAACAAGGCCAGGAATGGAGTTTATTTAGCAGGAGCTTCCTGCCCTTCCCAGATTTGCTGTCGGATCCATCCAGGCTGGGAATGTGGGACTTTCTTGCCTTTATTCCCTGCCCAGCCGGGAGCTGCTGCTGCATTCCCAGGGCTTGGCAGCCGCCAACTGCGGGTGGCAAAAAGGCAGCAGAGGTGGAATCCCATGTTCCCCTTTCGGAGTGAAGAGGAGGATATGAATGTGTCCAGACTCCCTGGCCCCGGGCCAGTGCTCCCAGTATGCCATGGCTGGCCCAGTTGCTTTGCCAGCCCTCAGCTCAACAGCACCTCACCCACCTTCTCCCTTCCACCTTCTCCCACCTTTGCTTCGTTCTCTTCCCTGACACAGATTCTGTGGCTTCCCTGACGTCGCATCCGTGTCGTTTTTCCCTCTCCCAAGGCCCAGCTCAATCCCACCCACCCCTTTTTCCCCGAGTCCTCTGAACTTCCCCACCCTCTGCAAGCCTCTGTCTGTCACTGCCGCTCGTGTTTGCCGCCCCCTCGCCCCGGCCCACGGCTGCCCGAGGGAGCGCGGCTGATTCATTCATCCCGCCAGGAATCCTCCTCTGGAAAGCAGCAGAGCGCACATCTCCCCTGAGTTCTGCATGCAGGGAAATATCCTGGAGGCTGCCTGGCGGGGACGGAAGCTGCAGCAGGAGGGGGCAGCTGATAAATGTCAGTTCCGTGGCTCTGAGTTGTCATTTCTGGGAAAATCTGGTGATATTCCCGGTGTGGTGCTGGAGTTACGTTGCAGCAGGATGGGAGGAGATCCCGTTACCCTTCTGAAATTTGGCTGAGGTGTTTGGCTTGGGGGGAAAAGCTTGTCAGAGGGTGGGTGGTGCAAAGGGAGTGAGCTGTAGAAAACCTGCTCCTCTATTTGAGTGTCTTGTGTGCAGATCCGGTGCCACCTCCTCCTTCCCTTCCCCAAATCTGCTCCAGATGCTCCTGGATTGTTCAGGCCCCCGGCCTGGGCACGAGGCTAGGGCAGTTTCCTGCAGCGTGGAATATTTTGGGGAGGGGAGAGGCAGAGTTCACCACCGTCACCCCCTGCATAATCCAGACTCCCACAAAGCAGGCACATCAGGCGAGTGCTCCCTTTTCCCTTCCTGACCTAATTCCTGCCGGAGCGCTGAGCACAGCGGGATTCCCTGGGGTGGGACTCCTGTGCAGCATCCCTGGGAACACCTCAGCCTGCTGGGATGAGGCCAGGCCCTTGCAGCTGGAGGATGGATGCTTTCCCTGCGCCCTTTTCCCATGAATTTCATGGGATGTGTCCCACACATTGAGGTGCTGCTTTAGCACTCGGACTGGGACTGCACCAAGGGCTGAGGGGTGGGGGCTTCAAATGAGTGTTTGGTTCGAGGTCTGCCCACGAGTTGGGTTCTGAGGAAGTTACAACCTGGATGTGCAAGAGTTTGTGTCCAGGGTTAAACTCCCTCCACCCCCTGAATCCCTCCCCGTCCTGCCCCGTCCCCTCTCCTGCAGGTGCCCGTCGCTGCGTCGGAGGGCTCCGAAGATGTCCAACAGCAACACGGCACAGGAGTCCCTGGAAATTATGAAGGAATCGGAAAAAAAGGTGGTCGAGGAATCTGTGAACAAAACCAAATATGTATCCAGGTCACCAAGCAAGGAGGAGGTGGAGAAGGATGGGGGGGAGGAGGTCAACGTGCGCCAGGAATCTCAGGTGAGCGCGGACAAGGAGAATTGGGCCCTCACCTGCCGCTTCCTGTCCCTTCCCAGAGGGACACGAGGCTTTTCCGCAGGGACGCCACACCGTGCAGCCTTCCCAGCCTGCTCCCTGCCTCTTTAGCTGGATCTGCCCTGTCCAGAGTGGAATCATTGAAATATTCCCTGGGGACACTCGTGCTGAACCTTCCAGGTTAAGCTGCTCACCTCCCCTTTCCTTTCTCCACAGAGGCGAACGTCAGGTCACGGACACGCCAGGAAAAGAGCCAAGGTAGGAGCTTTGCTGACATCCTGATCTTCTTTGGGCTGTTCTGAGCTGAGCCCTGATCCCAGCCTTAGGATGCTGCTCCCAAGCCTTTCCTGTCTCCAGAAGCCACATGAAGCAGTTGATGGTTCAGGACAGGAATTTCCACGTGCTGGACAACGTGGAAAGGGGGGGAAAGGCTGGAATTGCTCTGGCTGAAGATCAGAGAGTGCAGGAATTCAGGCAGGGAACCTCTCACTTAAAGTGTGGTTCAAAGGCTGAGGGAAGAACGGAACTGGTTGCTCAGGGATTCCATTGCATATCCCTGTGTATCCCTGTGTGTCCCGTTATTGAGCAGTTTAACTGGCAATGGCTGCACGAGTGGCCTGGGAATGCAACTGCAGGAGCTCAGGTGGGCTTTGGCTGAGGTGTCTTAACCACCCTCTTTCTTTTCCTTCTCCAGTCTAATTCAAAGCTTAAGCTGGTCAGGAGTTTGGCTGTGTGTGAAGAGTCCTCGGGCCCCTTTGTGGATGGGCTGCTGGAGTCCCAGGTAGGCCCAGGATGAGACAAATTTGGGAGTGTGGAAGCCCAGAAAATCCACATCTTGAATTGATGTTGTGCCTGGGGCCGGTGCCTCGGAGGAGGGTGGGGAGAGACAGCTCTGTCTGCTCTCACAGAGAGTTTTCTTTTGGATTGCCTGTGACCTGAGAGCCTTCCCGTGGTGCTTCTCTCAGCCACCAGCATCTCCAGCCCAGCCAAGGCTCAGGGAATGTCTGAGGGACTCCAGCCTGCTTTGTTTTGTTCCAGGACATCATCCAGCTGCACGTGAGCTGCCCCTCTGACAAGGAGGAAGAAAAATCCACGAAAGATGGGGTGGAGAAAGAAGAAAAAGACAAAAATAAAGAGAAAACACCAAGGAAGATGCTCTCTCGAGGTCAGGTGCTGGTTTGAACTGGGGAGGTGCTGGTTTGGATGGGGCAGGTGCTGCTGGGACAGATTGGGAAATGTGGGAACATCATCCTTGTGCACATAAAGACCCGGAGACACAACCCTTCCCCTTCCCTTCCCTTCCCTTCTTCCTGTTTCCTTCTCCCTTCCCTTCTCCTTCCCTTCCCTCTCTGCTGTTGCAGTGCTTTGTTAATTTGTTCTGCTGCTGCTGTTGTTGTTTCAGATTCCAGCCAGGAATATACAGACTCCACTGGAATAGATTTGCATGAATTTTTAGTAAATACACTGAAAAAAAACCCACGGTAGGTCCTGGGCAGTAAAACAACTCCCTGAGGGGGGTGATGGAGGGGATGACTCCACACCTTGGGGTGGGGGGTGTCCCTGTCCATGGGTGTTCCCATATCCTGGGGGATTGCAGCACCTTCCAGACAGTGCCTGCAGGTGTGTTTGTGTTTTCCTTTTTGGAATTCCAAGAGCATTACCAGACCCGGGGCAGTGTAGGAATTAAAAGCACAGTGGTAATTTGTATCCTGTTTCATTCCAAACGTGGAATTTTGTGTGATGGAGAGGGAGGAGGAAAAACGGCTTGTTTGAATGCAAGGAAGGAGTCCTGACTGTGTTAAACCCCGTTCTGTAAGTGATTGTCAAATACCAACCTCCAAAGGAGCTGCTGTGGCAATAATCCACGGAATCAAGGGAAAGGCTGGCATGGGAATAGCAAAGCTGGAGCCACCACCAGTGGAGCTTCCAACAGAGCAGGGATTCAGGCTTTCCGAAGCCAAGCACTGTCAGCAAAACAACCTTACACTGAAAAAAATCTGCTGATTAATTTAGCATGTTTGAAAAGCATGGAGTGTTTGAGCCCGTTCCCGAGGGGATGGGCGAAGCCAGGTTAGGGGCGTCGCTTGGTCCCCGTGTTTGTGACTTTCTCTGTGGCAGGAAAGGGATTTGGGAGCAGGGGAAGCTGCTCCACTGTCCCTAAAGTGGCCCTTTCCTTTCTCTTTTCTTGACAGGGATAGAATGATGCTGCTGAAATTGGAACAGGAGATCCTGGAGTTTATCAGTGATAACAAGTAAGTGGCTCCCAGTTCGTGCCAGAGCAAACGGGGGCTTGTAACGTGGAGCTGAGGAATTTGGGCTCCCGGGGGAGAAGGGAACGTCCCGTGGTGGGGAGCTCCGTTCTCTGGTACATCCTGATATGGCACTGCTGAGAACTGTAACCCTTTCCCTGCCTCTTCCCAGCAATCAGTTCAAGAAGTTCCCCCAGATGACCTCGTACCACAGGATGCTGCTGCACCGGGTTGCTGCCTATTTTGGGATGGACCACAACGTGGATCAGACCGGGAAGGCCGTCATCATCAACAAGACCAGTAACACACGAATGTAAGGGGGAGGGAGCCTGCCCTTCCCCTCTTCCCTTGCCTTTTCCCTTCTCCTTTTCCTTCCCCCCAGCCCAGGAATGCTCCAGAGCAGGATGGGTCTCACACCACGCTTTCTTTGCCTCATAAGAGGGGCAGGTCCCTCTCTAGAAGGATCGGGTCGTGGAATGAATAAAGAAGGAAGAATCCTTCCCTTCCAGCCCTCCCTGGCTCTGCACAGTTCCCAGAGAAGGGCAGGAGCTCTCGTTGCCATCAGCCAGAGCCGGGATTTCCCACAGCCAACATCTCTGCGCGCTCTGTGCCCCTTCTTCCCCCTCCTAACAAGGGCTGGTTTTCCTGCAGCCCCGAGCAGAGGTTCTCCGAGCACATCAAAGACGAGAAGAACGCGGAGTTCCCGCAGAGGTTCATCCTGAAACGGGATGACACCAGCATGGATCGGGATGATAACCAGGTGAGGGGGGGCCGTGGGGCATCTGCAACCCTTGGGAAAGTCAGGTGTGACTGTCTAAGATGAGAACAATTCCCAAATTCTCTTGGGTTTCCTCCAGTAATATTTGATAGGAGCTCCCACCCCAGCCAGGCAGCAGCACCTCAATATGAAAACTTCCAAACACCACGGAAAGGGATGAAGAATTGGTGTGGATTCACTGGGGGTGCTTTTCTATACCCTGAAATCATCAGGGGGCTGGGCCAGGCTTTAAGGTGAAGCCTTTTGCCCTCAGCTGAGTGTTGCCAAGTGTCTCTCCCCACCTTTCCTCTAAGAGAACATAAAGCCCATCCAGTCCCACCCCCTGCCCTGGGCAGGGACACCTTCCACCAGCCCAGGTCACTCCAAGCCCCGTCCAACCTGGCCTTGGACACTTCCCGGGCTGGGGCAGCCACAGCTTCTCTGGGCAACCTGTGCCAGGGCCTGCCCACCCTCGCAGCCAGGAATTCCTTCCCAATATCCCATCCAAACCCAGTCCCATCAGCCCAGTGCTGTCCTGTGCTTTGGGACCTGTTCCTGAGTTTAAGTCGAGGTCAGGAGCTGCAGTCAGTCCCAGTCTGTGGTTTCCCTGTGGTGCCACTCAGGGTTGCAGCTGCCCACGGAGCGCAGAATCCGTGAGGGAGCAGGAATGTTGGCACGCGCTGCAGAGAATGGCCTGTAGCTTTTCTCCCTGGGAACAGGCTGTTGGTGATACCCCAGACCTCGGGATCAGGCAGAGTTCAGGCAGGGTGGTTGTGCTTTGAGGCAGGAGGTGGATGGATGTCCAGGAACGACCATCCCTGGACGCCTGTGGGATGTTCAGGAGGGCTCGAGGCTGGGTCGCTGCATCCAAGCACCACCGTCCACATCCTGCCCGAAATTCCCAGCAGCTGACTGCTCCCCCTGCTCCTGCTGGCAACCTCTGACCCCTGAGCTGTGTTTGTCCCTTCAGATCAGACTCCCCTTGCAGGATGGGAGAAGGAGCAAATCCATAGAAGAGCGAGAGGAGGAATATCAGCGGGTCAGGGAGCGGATATTTGCACGAGAGGTAAGTTTGGATCGCTCACCTGCCAGGAACCTCCCGGAGCTTTGGGGCAGAAGGTGGCCTTGAGCATGCTGAGAGGTCAGATCTCCTTGTTGCCTTTCCTACCAATTTCCCAGTGGTTTTGGGATCTGCCGTTGAACTCCATCTCCCAGCAAAAGGGTCTGAGATGTCGGGGTAGAGGAGCCACACCCCCAGCCTGCACCCTCCCTAAAATGTCAGGGAGCAGCAGAGGTGACAGAGGAGGCACTTCTGCTCCTTGCTGCCAGAAGGACTACAAGTTTATGCAGTGGCAGTTTTGGGATGACCAGAAAACCAGTTCCTGAACCCAAAAGGAGCGGCAGCTGCATCTCCCCAGTGCTGCAGCTTCCACCTCCTGACCCAGCAGTTCAGGGCTCTGCCTTTCCAGGAGGAATCTGGGCCTTTCCAGGAGGAATCTGGGCCTTTCCTGGCCTCAGTGCCTGCTCACTCTCCAGCCAGGGGTGGTCAGGGATTTGTTTTACCTGCACAGGCCCAAAGCCACGCAGACCCGTAGCCCTGGCTTGGGGCAGGGGCTGTAGCACAGCACAGAGTGGGGTGTCCTGAGTCCTGCTCAGTGTCCTGGCTGAGCCAGCTTTGCCTCTGCCTTCCAGAGACAGGGATGACCGGCAGGGCTCAGGCTGGGCTGGCTTTGAGCCACTGCCTGGGTTGTCATATGGAGAAAGGTACCCCCAGAGCTGCCTCAGGGCAGTGGAGGAGGGAGCTGAGGACTCGGGGTTGAGATCTTGGGGCGCAGCTGTCGGGGGAGGTTCCCAAGGGCCTGGACAGAGATCCACGGGGAGCAGGAGGCTCAGCACCACACCTGAGCCACCTGTACCTGCTCACTCCACACCCCACGCCCCAGCCCCACCCTCTGAAATCACCTGGGGTTGTTCTTTCGGAGCCACTAAGTGTCCCTTTTCTTTCCTTCCCTTTCCCGCTCCGTGGTCGTGCTCCCAGTCTGGCCAGAACGGATACCTCACGGACAGCAGGTGAGTGCTGCCCAGCGGCCCTGGGAGTGTCTGCAGAGCCCTGCACGGCTCTGAGGTGGTGTTTGTCCCTGGATTTCACTGGCAGACTCTCCACAGAAGGCCTTGCTTGTAGCTCTCCCACACAGAGTTTTTAGGTGTCTCTGTGCGGTTTATTTTGCCCCTGCTGGATCAGCCCCCCCATCAGTGGCTGCTCGTGGAGTTATTGAAGGTGGTTTTTTTGCAACATCAATTCTGAGTCCTTTTTTTTGGCTGATTCACTGGTTAAAAAGGAGGGTGGGAATGGCAGGGAGGAATTCCAGCAGTTTGCAAACCATTCCACCTCTTTTTTCCCAGAAGGGTAGGAAATCCCTGCCCTTACAGTGCCAGGATCAGCAGCAGGATCAGGCAGGGCTGCCCCTAATCCTGGATTATCAAGGCTGGATGACTTAATGGTGGCAATGAAGTGTCTCAGGCTCCATCTCAGCCAGAGGAGCTGCTGAGGGCACGGGGAACACATTTGAGCAGCGTGTTCTTATGAAGCAGTTTTGCCCTGGATGAAAGGGCCGGAGTCAGGCTGGGGAGTCACCTGGCACAGCCCCCGCTGCCAGAGCTGCCCAGGGGTGAGGGTAAAGAACGGGATGCAAAGGGAGAGTCTCTGCCCTGCTGTGCTCTGCCTTCCCAGCCAAAGCTCTGGGCATGAGGCAGCTCTGTGTGGGACAGGACAGGAGGATCTGACGGGTCAGGAGCAGCTTTGTCCCTCTCCTCAGGCTGTCCTGGCAAACCCAGTGTCCCCACCCTCCTGCTCTGGTTGTCCCCCACCCTCCTGCTCTGGGTGTCCCCCACCCTCCTGCTCTGGGTGTCCCCATCACCCTGCTCTGGGTGTCCCCACCACCCTGCTCTGGGTGTCCCCCAACACCCTGCTCTGGGTGTCCGAGCTCTGGGTGTCCCCATCACCCTGCTCTGGGTGTCCCTGCTCTGGGTGTCCCCAT
>JAWMRA010000067.1:1235211-1249903 GCA_035584735.1 Pseudotriccus pelzelni
CTGGGTGTCCCTGCTCTGGGTGTCCCCATCACCCTGCTCTGGGTGTCCCCATCACCCTGCTCTGGGTGTCCCAGCTCTGGGTGTCCCCCACCCTCCTGCTCTGGGTGTCCCCACCCCCTGCCCCGTCCCCAGAGCCCCCGTGTGACTCGTGCTCTCCGCAGGGGCCCCCGGGAGGGGCTGAGCCGGGCCTCGGGCAGCCGCCAGAGCAGCACCGAGAGCGAGCTGAAGGCCCTGGAGCCGCGGCCCTGGAGCAGCACGGACTCGGACGGCTCCATGCGCGCCCTGCGGCCGCCCGTCACCAAGGCCAGCAGCTTCAGCGGCATCTCCATCCTGACCCGGGGGGACAGCGTGGGGAGCAGCAAGGGCAGCGCTGCCGGCAGGACGTCCCGGGCAGGTACGGAGCTGCCGCTCTGGGGGGGCTCCTGGCGCTCGGGATTTGGGCTGGGCAGCTGGGGCTTGTGGTGCTCTGCTCATAGAGCTGGACGTGGCCGGCACCAGGATCTCGGTGCCTGGGTGTGGCTGATCACCTCCTTCCTCACCATCGCCTCTCTCGTCCCTTCATCGATCACCTGGGACGAGGGGCGGTGTTTGATCCCGGCCCCTGCAACTCAGACTCCCAGTGATCGTTGTTTTCTCTCCCCTGCTGTGCCCCAAGTTGTGCTGCCGTTCCCTTCTGCTCCCCAAATCCCTCCCAGCCCTGAGGATGCTCAGGGTGAACCTCCTGGCGCTGTGCCTTGCTTTCCAAGGAGGAGGGCAGGGAAAGGTGTCACCGATTAGTCTCAGCAGACACAACCGTCAGACAAAGACTCTGTTAATTGGGACCTGCCCACGGTGTGATTCACTGAACCCTGGGAGCAAAGAGCAGCTGGAGCTGGGCCTGAGCTCCGGAGCTGCTGGGGATAGTGCAAGGGTTTGGGAGCCAAAGGGAATTAGGATCCCAAGTCTCTCTGCTGCTCCTTCCTTGTCTGTCCAGGTACCACAGAGCACAGCCCACGGGGGATGTTCCTGTGGGGTGTCACAGGTGACCTGCCCCTGGCAGGGATGTGTGTCCTGGGTGTTCCAGGGAATGTCCATGCTCCCCTTGGACAGGGAGGAGCAGAATCCCTTATTTTCAACCTGCTGCTCGTGCAGGGTGTTTGTGGAAGGGGCAGCACAGGTTTTGCTCCCGTTTTAGTCTGGTGACAGCTGGGATAGCTGCTGACTGGTGTCAGTGAGCAGAATCCAGCGTTGGCCCACTGTCCTCCATTCCCACTGGTCGGCAGCAGGTCCCAAATCCTTGGGAACTCTCATTTTCCTGGGGAGGAGAGGCAGATTGTGGGTAATACCTGCTCTACGGGAGTCCTTTCAACCAAAAAGGATGCATTTGAGAGGCTCCCAGACCGTGTCCCAGCACCCAGCCCTTGGGACCACACCTTCGTGTCCCAGTTTGGAGGTGCCCACAGCGTCTCCCGGGATCCTGTTCCCATCATGCCAGGGCTGTGCTCGCTCTGGGTGTTCCAGCCACCTCCAGGACTGATTCATGGAGTGCTGGGAGCGCTTATTTGAAGATCTGTCCCAACCTGTGCAGAGCAGAGTGAGAGAGGAGCTGCTTTTTGGCTCTTCCTGTGATTTTCCCTCCAGGTCTCCCCTGGGAACAGAAACCAGTTGCTTTCCAGGCTTTAAATAAGGGCAAATGATTAGAAACATCCTGGGAGAAAATAAAATAGGCAAAGGAATTATCACTGGAGGGCAAAAAAATCACCAAACCCACCTTCCTCCATGTCCTTATGTTTATTCCATGGGATTGGAAGTGCCTGGGACCTGGGGGCTCTTTTCCCAGCACAGCATCCAGCCCCTGGGCAACTGTCAGTGGAATATTCCTTCCTTTGCAGCAAGAGGCTGCTGACAGAGCTCCTCAGCAGAATCCCTGGAGATCAGCTGTGGAAATGTGGGAGATCAGAGGCAGAATTGGTTAAACAGCAGCTACTGGGCATGAAGCAATAGTTTCACAACCCTTTTATTTCTGGAAGTGAGACTGGAATACTGAGGAGACCCTTCCCAGCTGGGTGCCAGCAGTGTGCATCTCGCTCCTTCCCAGCTTTTCCTGCCGGGGGAAGGGATTGCTTTCAGCTTCTCTTTTCCTCAGAGGAGGGGGGGTCTGTGAGGGCACGGAATGGGATCCCCCCACTCCCCTCTCTGCTCTGGGCACTCAGGTTGGTGTTGGTGTCCGAGCCGGGGCCGTGCCCGGAGCTGAGCTGGGACTGGAGCTCTCCAGCTCCTTCCCACAGTCTCTTGTGCTCCTGGGTTGGCACGGGGGTACCTGGCAGCTGCCTGATTTTGGGATCCCTGCCTGGTCTGGGGGTGGAGCCTCCACCAGGCAGGTGCTGCCGTTGGCAGCCGGATTCCTCTTCCCTGCATGGGGCTGGGGAGGAGATCCCGGGATCAGCCTTGGAGGGTCAGTGTGTGCCCCTGGATGTGGGGAGGAGGGGGATGCAATCCCTGCCAGTGCCAGCCCCTCGCTTTGCCGGGAGCAGAGGCAAACCGGTGCCTCAGCCCTCTGCCTGTGCCCGTTCCAGGTTTGGTGCTAGGAGCCCCCGAGGGGTGCAGCCAGTCCTCGTCCTCGCAGCCCAACCGTGGCCTCCTGCCCTGCACGGCCCCGCAGCCGCCGCCCCCGCAGCCCCCCGGCATCCCCCCACCCACCCAGCAGCCGCCGGCCATGAGCAACCCCATGATGTCCCAGGTGAGTTACCGCCCGGCCCCGGGCTCAGGGAGGGGGGGGAGCAGGGCCAGAGCACACCCGGGGGGCTCTGGGCCCACCCGTGGGTGTTGGGGGTCCCCGCGCTCGCGGTCCCTCTGTGCTCGTGGCAGAGCAGCAGAAAGGTCGGGGGCTGTGCCGTGCCTGAAAGATTCCGTGGGATATTCCCAGCCCCTTCTGATCTGCTCAGGCCAGCAGCCCCCCTGGGTAAGGGTCTGTAATCTTTGGATGCTCTGGGACAGGCCGGGCCGTGTCTGACCGGGATGGATCCTGCCCCGGAATGGTCTCCGTGCTTCCCAACCCCGCAGTGCCCCTCTGTGTGTTTGCAGTTGGCTCACTTGACTAACCTTGTTGTTCCTTCTTTCTCTCCTTCCTCCTCCTCCTTCCTTCCTTCCTTCCTTCCTTCCTTCCTTTCCCTGTCCCTCCTTTTCTCTGGATCTCTCTCCTCCGCTCCCTTCTCCGCTGGTCGTAGCCGGTCCCGGCGCTGCAGCCTGTTCCGTACTCTCCAAGCTCCTGCCCCCAAGTCCTCTTGCCAGTCTCTCCACCCCAGCAGTACAACCTGGTATAAACCCCAGTTCCTCTTCTGCACTGTCTGTTGTGCTCTGTGCTGTGTTTGTGTTGTGTGAGCTTGTGCTGATCAGGTATGTCCCGGACACTGACCCCGTGGGGTTGGGATTCACGGAGCTCTGTGCTGCAGTGGGAATCCTTAGGCTGTGGCACCACCGATCCCGGAGTGGCGATCTTGCAAAGAGCCTGGGGAAAGCAAACTCCGAGCCCAGAGCTCCCCAGCAAGCGATGCTGGTGCCCAGTGCTGGGGTTTGGGAGCTGTGGCTGCTCTGTGGGCTCTGCCCCCTGTGCTGTCTCCACGGGGATCTTTTGGGAACGGTGTGCCCCGTGGGACGTGGCCTGCGGGCTGGGGTCAGCCCTGCCTCTGTGGGGCCCCCCCGTGTCACTGAGTGCCCCCAGCAGGTCGCATGTCCCCCCGTCCTGCCCTGGCTCTGTGGCTCGTGCCTGGGGGAGCTCCTCCTGGAGCAGGGAGAAGGGGTCTGCACTCATCAGCAGAGCTGTGTGCCACGTGCTGTCTGTCCTCCTCCATCCTTCCCCTTATCCCCCTCCAGGCCGACGAGCTCAGCAGCCCCTTCGGGCAGATCAGCCTCAGCCGGCAGGGCTCGACGGAAGCCCCGGATCCTTCCTCGGCCATGTTCCAGTCATCCCTCATCTCCCAGCACCCTCAGCAGACAGGATTCATCATGGCAACCCCTGGGCAGCCCATCCCCACCTCCAGCTACTCCGCCTCGGGGCACACGGCCCCCACTCAGCAGGTGCTGCAGCCCCAGGGCTACATTCAGCCTCCCCAGCAAGTAAGGACACGAGGGGACGTCCCCAGGGCTGGCAGAGGCTGCGTGGGAGTGGGGGTCCCTCTTTTGCTGCTGCTGGTTGGGTGATGGATCCATCCTCAGGGGTTCAAGCTCCGGGTCTCGTGATAGCACAGGGTGATCCCAGCCCCCTCTGAGCCCACGAGGCTCCTGCCTGGGGACCCCCCAGGCCACTCCTGGCTCTCAGTGGTGAGGGAGGGACAGTGGCCGGACTCAGGGCTGACACCTCTAAGCTCTCTTTGGGGTCCTGCAGGGCTTTAGGACCTCTAGGATTGTCCCCTGAGCTGTGAGGAGAGTTGTGCCTACTGTGCTCTTGCACTACTGTGCTGGGATGAGGAGGCTGGGAGGCGCGGGAAGGGGCCGCGGTTCCCCACGGAGCCATCAGCTGGCCAGAGCCAAAGCCCTGGGTGGTTCCCTTCGGCAGAAGCCAGGCCAGGTGAGAGAGAAAACTGGTCCTGGGGGACCAGCTTTCTTGGAGCCCCTCCCTCCTGTGTTCTCACCGCCGTGTTTTCTTGCCCTTGGTAGATTCAGGTTTCTTACTACCCCCCCGGGCAGTACCCGAACTCCAGCCAGCAATACCGACCCCTCAGTCACCCAGTGGCCTACAGCTCCCAGCGCCCACAGCAGCTCCCCCAGCAGTCCCAGCAGCCAGGTAAGGGGCTGGAAAGGGGGGAGGGGGGACAGCTTTCCCTTTTCTGCTGCTTTTGTTGGCCTTAGGGATCTCCCATGCCCTGTCTGGGCCCAGGTCGCTCTTCCCTGTCTCCCACTCTTTGCTGGACCTGTCTCGGATGGGAATTTGGATCCTGGCCTGTAGAGGCTGTTGAATCCTTCCCCTGCCTTTCCTCACAGCTTGTTGGAGTGAGGATGAGGTGGATTTAAGCCCCGCTGAGGGGGTTTAGTGCCAGGAGCTTCCCTCAGATGGTTTTACATCTGCCCTAAGGAGGCCCGTTCCCCACTCTTTAGCAGGGGGTGGGGGCAGATCAGGATTTGAGCCCCTATATCCCAAATCTGGGGCTGTTTCCCACGTCCAGCTGGGAAGCTGCTCCACTGAAACCCTGTTCTGGCAGGTTTACAGCCAATGATGTCCAACCAGCAGCAAACATACCAAGGTGTGATGGGGGTGCAGCAGGCGCAGCCCCCCGGGCTCCTCAACAGCCAGAGGAACAACATGGGGGGCCAGATGCAGAGCGTGATGGGGGTGCAGCAGGCGCAGCCCCCCGGGCTCCTCAGCAGCCAGAGGAGTGGGATGGGGAGCCAGATGCAAGGCCTGATGGTCCAGTACACGCCACTGCCTTCGTACCAGGTGGGCTTCTGCTGCTCCTCCAGCGTGGGGGGCTGGGAGGGGACCCCCGTGGGCAGGGCGTGCCCCAGTCCTGTGCCTGAGTGTTGGAGCCAAAGGTGGAGATTACCCACTTGGAGAGCCCCCGGGGGAGGGCACATCCACGTGGGAATCTGTGGGACATGTCTGGAGCAGGAGGACTGGGAGGAGAGCTTTTGGGAGGGGCTGCCCCTGCCTGGCGAGGTTGCTCCGGGCAGGAAAACACCACCTGGAATCTCTTCCCCTTGCTGGTGTCTCCTTGGGCCAGTTCTCCCTGCTCCGTGTGACCTGCTGCTTTCCTCCCTGCCCAGGTTCCCATGGCCAATGAGTCCCAGAGCGTGGTCCAGCAGCCCTTCCAGCAGCCAGTGCTCGTGCCAGCCAGTCAGTCTGTGCAGGGGGGGCTCCAGGCTGGGGGGGTCCCCATCTACTACAGCGTCATCCCCACTGCCCAGCAGAACGGCACCAGGTAGAGCTCCTGCACCCCTGGCCTGCCCTGGGGACAAGGGGGTGCTGCTGCCCACGGAGGGAGTTCTGGGGCTGTCCTGTCAGGGCCAGGAGACAGCCTTGATGTTCCTTGTGGGTCCCTTCCAGTCGGGGGATTCCAAGATTCCGCTGGTTGATTCCATGCCCTGCTGAGAGGGGGGAGCGTCCTGTTCCTGCAGCTGGAGGTGGTTGAGCACCACAGGAGCTGCTCCTCCCCGGGTCCTGCCTCCCTTATCCAGGGCTTCCTGGCCACCAGCGTGCCAGGCTCCCGTGTGTCCAGCCCTCTCCAGAGTGTCCAGCCATCCCAGTACACAGGGAGCTGGGAGTTGCCTGCACAGACACCCCCCCGGGGTTTTCCCTCCCCGTGCCCGTCCTCACGCGATCCCTCTCTGCTCCTCAGCCCGTCCGTGGGGTTCCTGCAGCCTCCCGGCTCCGAGCAGTACCAGCTGCCGCAGTCCCCGGCCCCCTGCAGCCCCCCCCAGATGCAGCAGCAGTATTCAGGTACGAGGGGCCACGGGCAGGGCTGGCACCGGGTCCAGGTGGGATCAGCTTTTGGATCACAGGCGGCGGAGCTGCCGCTTCGCAGCCAAGTCTGGCAGCTTCTGTGCAAGGGGACTCCCAGGTCTGGGAATCCCACTGAGAGTGGTCAGGATGTGGCTCCAGGGTGGGAGTGGCAGAGGGAGCTGGGTGGGCTGTGGATTGGTGAGAGCAGGGAGAACTGGGGATATGAGGAGCCTCGGGATTCCTGCTCCCTGTCCCAGCCACTGGGAGCGAGGCGGGGCCTTGTGAGCTGGTGCAGGAGCTGGACTGGGATGCTGGAGCTCTGGGCCTGGTGAGCTGCAGGAGCTGGACTGGGATGCTGGAGCTCTGTGTCCTGCTCCATGCTCAGTCCTGCAGGGACACTCAGAGCAGCCACTGAGCTGCCATCCATCAGCTTGTCCCCCCTGCTCCCGTTTGCCCTGGATTAAACATCCTCGCTCCCCAGTGTAAGATGGCAAATCGGAGAGGGATCCCCAGGGGATCCTGCTGGGGCTTTCCCAGCCTGGGGAGGGCAGGAACGGCAGAGGAGAAGAGTCCAGAGCGGGATCACAGGGAAGGGCTTGCAGGGACAGGGACAGGCTGGTGCCACAGCAGCAGAGCCTGGGCCAGACGTGCCTGTGTCTGTCCCCAGGGGTGTCCCCGTCAGGCCCCGGTGTGGTGGTGATGCAGCTGAATGTCCCCAACGGCCCCCAAGCCCCCCAGAACCCCCCCGTGGTGCAGTGGAGCCACTGTAAGTACTACAGCCTGGAGCAGCGGGGCCAGAAGCCAGGAGACCTCTACAACCCCGACACCAGTGCTCAGGTACTGGGCGGACTGGGAGGGGCGGGGAGGAGGCAGCTCAGCCTCCGGGGCTGCCGGGGTGGGCTGGGGGGGTCACCCCGCGGGTGTGGGAGCGGTCACAAGCACTGTGGGGTGTCTGACACCGTCCCTCCCCCAGGCCAGCACTCAGCTGAACAGCCCCATCACGTCCCCCACCCAGTCCCCGACGCCGTCGCCCGTCACCAACCTCAACAGTGTGTGCACGGGGCTGAGCCCCCTCCCTGTCCTCACGCAGTTCCCCCGGCCCATGGGCCCGGCACAAGGTAAGGGGGAGGTGTGTGGGGACAGCCCAGGGCTGGGAGTTCCCTGGTGGTGCCCGGGGGTCCCCACGGACGTCGCTCCTCGCGCAGGTGACGGGCGGTACTCGCTGCTGGGCCAACCGCTGCAGTACAACCTGTCCCTCTGTCCCCCGCCACTGCTGCACAACCAGCCCGGCTACACGGCACACCAGGTACGGCCGGGCCACACGTCCCCTCCCCGTCGGGCCACCGTTGTCCCCCGAGGTGACACGGCGCCCTTTGTGCTCTTCAAGGGGCAGACTGGAATGAAACACGGGAACCGGAGCAAGAGACAGGCCCTCAAGTCGGCGTCCACCGACCTGGGGACGAGTGACGTAGGCAAGTGACCCCCTGGAGCAGTTCCCTTTGGCCTCTGACGGCCACACACACGCGGGGTTTGGAGACTCCTGATGCCCACACCAGCATCCCACGGAACCCTGTGCTGGTTCCGGGGAGCGGTTCCTGCCTGTCCCTCACCCAGGGGGTCTCCACAAGGTCCTCGGGGAGGGAGGGACCCGCAGCCCTCACGGAGCAGCCCTCACTGACCCTCTGGAGGCCTCGGGCTCGTCCCCCATGTCACCTCCAGGTCACCACCACAGCTGGTCACAGGGGGCCCTTTAAGAGCTGCCTGCCCCCTCCCTGCCCCTGGCACGGCCTGGCTGTGCCACGTTAATATTAGCAAAGAATCCTTCAGCAGCTCCGCTAAGCCTGGAGCCAGGGCTGGAGCCAGGAGCTGCAGAGGGGCTTGGGGACCACCGGGCAGGGACTGGGGCAGGAGCTGCAGAGGGATTTGGGGACCACCGGGCAGGGACTGGGGCAGGAGCTGCAGAGGGGCTTGGAGACCACCGGGCAGGGACTGGGGCAGGAGCTGCAGAGGGATTTGGGGACCACCGGGCAGGGCAGATCCACATGTCGCTGTGGGTGCAGCCCTTCTCCCTCACAGGGTCAGGGTGGGAGCACAGGGTTGGCTCCCAGTTCCTGGCCCTTGAGGTTTTGGGGTAGGAAAACAGGGCAGAGCCCCTGGGAGAGCCAGAACTGCCCAGCCAAGGCCATCCAAAGGCCACCAGAAGGACGTGGTGTCGCTGGAGCCCTGGGACACTGGGCAATAATAACCCATCTCCTCCTGCAGCAGGTTGTGTGCACGGGAAGGGATCGGGATGGGGCGCTGCAGGGAGCAGGTAGGGGCGGTCTGGGGGAAGTGACTGGCTTAGAGAAATCCCTGGGGGCAGCTTGGCCCCAGCGTTGCTGGGCCGAGGAGAGGTGGGTGCTCCAGCCCGGAGCCGGCGGGAGCCTGGCAGCGGCTCCCGGGGTGCCAGGACCCGGCGGGTGACTCGTCCTCCTTCCCCGCAGTGCTGGGCCGGGTGCTGGAGGTGACGGACCTGCCCGAGGGCATCACACGGACGGAGGCCGACAAGCTCTTCACCCAGCTGGCCATGGCCGGTGCCAAAATCCAGTGGCTCAAAGAGACTCAGGGGCGCCGCGGGGACGGAGGCGGCGGCGGGGACAACAGCGGGACTCCGGAGAACGGGCGGCACGGTGACCTGGCTGCCTTATACACCATCGTGGCCGTGTTCCCCAGCCCGCTGGCTGCCCAGAACGCCTCCCTCCGCCTCAACAACTCCCTCAGCCGCTTCAAGCTGCGCGTGGCCAAAAAGAACTACGACCTGCGGGTGCTGGAGCGGGCCAGCTCCCAGTAGGGCTCCCGCGGGCACCGGGCACCCCCCCGGGCCTCTTCTCCTCCTGCCCTCCCTTCCTCTCGCCCTCCTTCCTTGATATATTTATATGAACATAATTAAGAGACAAAAAGTTGATTTTTTTTTTTTGGTTTTTTTTTTTAAGTATTATTATTTTTGGAGTGACGCCCGTGCCCGCCCCCCTCCCCTGTGTCTCTGGTTTTGTTTAAGCACTGTGTTGGACCGCACATACAGGTGTTGATTGGTATGTTCACTGCACATTTTATTTAATCGGATTATTATTTGGGGGGGAGGGGGTACTTTTGGTTTTATTTTATTTGGGGGGGGGTTGTTTTTAAATAAAAAAAAAAAAAAGAGAAAATTGTCCATCAGTTGAACGTAACTTGCCCTTTCTCTGCCAGTGCCAAGGGCTGGGGGCTCTGGGCTGCCTCGGGTGGGTGAGGGGATGCTGGAAGGGGCACTGGCAGGGGGGGCTGTGTCCTGCCCAGTCCTGCCCCCGTGTTGCTGTGTCTGAGGGCTGCGAGCTTGTGGTGTGCCCAGGCGGGGAGCCCAGGCTGGGGTTGGAGTGCTCGGCCTGGGGCTGGACCCCTGAGTTGTTCACAGCCTCTCCTCTCGGGTGCCAGCCCCATCCAGCTGTGCCAGGGCAGGGATGAGGGCATGGAGTGTCCCCAGCCCAGCTGTGGCCCCTGCCGGGAAGCAGCACATTCCTGGTGACTGAGGAGCAGCACCGGGAGCTGGCACAAGTGCAGGTGGGGACGGGATTTGGGCTGGCACAGCCTTGGTGGCACAGCCGGAGCCTCCAGCAGGAGTGGGAAGCTCCCAAGGCAGGTAAGAGAAGCTGGGAAGGGGGGGCTCCAACTCCACACTTGTCCCAGCTGCCACCCACAGCTGGGCAGGGGCTGGGGGCACCCCAGGATGCCCGTCCAGGGTCCCCGTCCCCCACCACAGGCAGCCTGGCAGCACCGGGCTCCCAGCTCCCCCCGTCCCCTCGGATTTGGTGCCAGGGGGTGCCCCACGAGAGACCCTCAGCTGCCACTCCGCCCCGGGCCCCCCGCCCAGGCTCAGGTTCTCAAGCGAAGGAGGCACCGAGGCTGGAGCACAAGAGCCCTCGGTGTGCCCAGTCCCTGGTCCCTCCGCTGTCCCGTGCCAGGCTGGGGGGGGGGGGGGGCCCCCCTGGCACGCCCAGCAACCCACCAACGCAAATAGCCGGTGGCTCCTCCGCCCGCTCCCGCCCGGCGCTCGCTGGGGCTCCAATTTCCCGGCGTCAGCCCCCGGCACGCTCAGCTGTCGTCCCCCCTGCCCTGTCACTCCGCTGGCCACGGCACCGTGGCGGCTGCCGCCCTCCCCTCGCCCGCCGCGGGGGCCTGGGGGGCTCTGCAGCCGACGGGGCCCCGACACCGGCCGCCCCTCGGGGGGTTCTGCAGCGCAGGGCGAGGCTTCCGAGCACAGGGTAAGTGTGTTCCCCTGCCTGACCCCCCCCCCTGCCGTGGCCCTGACGCCCCCCCGGGTCCCCCGTGCTGCTGCAGGACCCCGGGGCGCCCCGTTCCTGCGCTGCCCCTCGCCCCAACCCTCCCCGGCCCCAGCGCTGCTTCCCGATGGTTTTCCTCGGTTTTCCCAAGGGCTGGGGGGGCTCGGGGTGGGCACCGCCAAAGGTAGCGAAGTCTGGGTGGAAGGGCTGCGTGGAGGGTTGTCAGAGGTGGCACGGGGATGGTTTGGGGGATGCTGGAGCAGGTCCTACCCCAGTGGCAGCCCAAAGCCGGGGGATGCCCGTCGGTGTCACCTCTGTGCTTGTCCTGAGGGGCCGAGAGCGGCACCCTTTGCAGTTGGATGGTGAGATGGGGATGCCCTGGCACAGGTGGGCACGTGCAGGTAGCCCAGGGCCTGGCTCGCAGCACTTGGCACCACGGCCCCAAGCCAGTGGCCGTGCCAGGGGCTGGGCTGGGCACTGACCTCCTCCAGCCTGGCCCTGGGGCTCCCCGGGCCAGGACCGGCCCTCGCTGGGGCAGGGGCTGCAGGGTGGGCAGTGGGAGTGACCCCAGGGCTCCCCACGGCAGAACCAGTCCTTGCCAGGACAGGGGCTGTGGGATGGGCAGTGGGACTGGGCACTGCTGGGGAAGGGCAGGCAGTGCCCACCCAACCAGGCTGCCCCCGCCGGGCACCTGCAGCAGGACCAGCCCCAGCCAAGGCCTTGTCTCTCCCTTCTCTCACAGCATGACCGAGAAAGAAGTGCCAGAGCCACCAGCTTCACCTGCTTCAGGTGGGAAACCCAAGAGCCGGGTAAGTGGGTGCCCACGGGGTGCCACAGGGGGAAGCCACCTCTCCCAACATCACCCTGCGAGGGCTGGGGGTGCTTGGTGGGACCCTGGTCCGCCTGGTGCTTGGGGGGCATTTCCCAGCTCAGCTCTTCTCTGGGATGCCCATGTCCCCAGGGTGCTCAGGAGCCACAGTTTCCCCTTCTGTGGGATTCTCACGGGGCCGGGAGGAGGGTCCCCATCCTCACAGCATTCCTGGGGTCTCCTTCCTCCTGGGGAAAGGGTCTCTGGGGCGAGGGGCTGGGCACGGGGTCTCTGCCCTCCTGCCACGCACCATCCGTCCTCTCCTGCCCCAGCAGCTGCAGAAGCTGAAGCAACTTTTCCAGCGAAAGCCCAAGGAGGAGCCGGTGCCGGAGCCGCAGCCCAACGGGGAGCTGGTCAGCCCCTCGGGGGGGCCCATCTACTACATCTATGAGGACGAGGAAGAGGAGGAAGAGGAGGAGGAGCCCGAGCCCCCTCCTGAGCCCGAGAAGCTCGTCAATGACAAACCCCACAAGTTCAAAGATCATTACTTCAAAAAACCCAAGTTCTGTGACGTTTGTGCCCGAATGATCGTCCGTGAGTCCCGACGGGGCCGGGGGCCATGGGCAGGATGGGGGGGGGGGGCTACGGGCAGGGCTGGAAGCCAGGGCTGGGGGCTACAGTCACGGATGAGGGTTGGGGGCCACAGGCAGAGCCAGGGCAGGGCCTGGGGGCCAAGGCTGCCCAGGGCTCTGTCCCGGCCGTTCCACAGCCGCAGTGTCACATTCCCTCTCCTTTCCACCCCCCCCACCACCGCCAGTCAACAACAAATTTGGCCTGAGGTGCAAGAACTGCAAAACCAACATCCACCACCACTGCCAGTCCTACGTGGAGATGCAGCGCTGCTTCGGCAAGATCGTGAGTGTGTGTCCCCCCCCACCTCGGGGCCGCCTCAGCCCCCACGGGCAGGACCCCGGTGCCACCACCCCTGTCACCTCCCGGTGCTGAGGGGGGCCCTGGCTTCACCTTCTCTGGGCCCCCCGGTGTCCCCCCAGCTCTGACAGGGTGGCCCGTGGGTCCGGGGGGGTGGTTGATGCTCCGACATCCCCCCCTCTCTCTCCTCCCAGCCCCCCGGGTTCCGCCGGGCGTACAGCTCCCCCCTCTACAGCGACCAGCAGTATGCCTGCGTCAAGGACCAGCTCTGTAAGTCCCCGCGCTGGGGTGTCCCCTCCCCTCAGTCCCACCCCGGGGTGCCCCATCCCCTCGCGGCCCACCCACGACCCCCCCCCGCCGACCCTGTGCCCCCCACAGCGGACAACAGGAGCGACCCCGTGTTCGAGACGCTGCGGACGGGCGTCATCATGGCCAACAAGGAGCGCAAGAAGGGGCAGGACGACAAGAAGAACGTGAGTGCGGGCTCGGGCTCTTCCCGAATTCCTCCCCAACCCCCGGCTCTGCACCCCCTGAGAGCTCTCTGTGCCTTCCAGCCCTTGGCTGCGATGATGGACGAGGAGCCGGAGGCCACGAAGCCGGTGGGGAGCAAAGCCGAGGGCGGTGAGCGCGGGGGCCGAGGGACGGGGGGCTGAGCCCACGGGGCACGGGGGGAGCCCCTGACTCTGCTTGGGGGGCCACCAGGGTGGGGTCTGCCCTGCAGAAAAGGGGTCTCTCACCTCACCCTGGGTCTTTCGCTGTCCCCCCGAATACACTGAGGAGACCCTCAGGAAGCACCAGCAGGGGAGATGTGACACCCCCGCCCTCCTCCCGTTCCCAGGTGCCTCCGAAGGGGACAAGAAGGCTGAGAAGAGCCCAACAGATGACAAGGTACGCACCCCACCCTCACCCTGCACCCCAAAGCCGTGGGCAGAGGTTGTGGGATCTCCCTGCTGGGACCCCTGCAGCCGTTTGCAGCCTCTGGGACCCCAAACTCCGCTGTGTCCCCCCAGAGCAAGAAGCCACAGCCGGGGGCGTTCCTGCAGTCCCACTATTTCGTGGCACTTTATCGCTTCAAAGCCCTGGAGAAGGACGACCTGGACTTCCCGTGAGTTCCCAGCTGTGTCCTGGGCTCCTTCCCAAGGCCCCTGAGGTTTGGCTCGATGTGGTTCCACGCATTTCTCGAGGCTGAGCTGCTCCGTACGGGACCTGCGTGGGCTGCGCTCGTCCCTCACTGTCCCCGGGGCTCGAGGAGCTGATCCCGTGGGAAGAGCAGCTTCCCTTGGGGTCTCCCACGGGAGGGGGCCCTGCCCACCCCCCTCACGGGGCCCTTCTTTCCCTTCCAGGCCCGGGGAGAAGATCACGGTGGTCGATGACTCCAACGAGGAGTGGTGGCGGGTAAGGCGGCTCCGCCAAGGAGGGACCGGCTGGGGAAGCACGTGGAGCTCCAAGAAGGGGGGACAGAGCTCCCCAAACCTGCTGTGCCCCCACGCCAGCCCTCAGTTTGGGAGGGGGTGGGTCTGGGACCCCTGGGCAGGCTCCCCCCACACACACCTCCACTCCCCACTCGCTGCCTCCTTGCAGGGGAAGATCGGTGAGAAAGTCGGGTTTTTCCCCCCCAACTTCATCATCCGGGTGCGGGCGGGCGAGCGGGTGCACAAGGTGACACGGTCCTTCGTGGGCAACCGGGAGATCGGGCAGATCACGCTCAAGAAGGATCAGGTGAGATGGGACCCCCCCCCCTTCACCCCACGGGGACCCCGGGCTCCCCCCGCTCTGGGGGAGGGGTCCCGGGGGTCTCACCCGCCCCCCCTCCGCCCCCCAGATCGTGGTGCAGAAGGGGGAGGAGGTGAACGGTTACGTCAAAGTCTTCACCGGCCGCAAAGTGGGGATGTTCCCCGTGGACTTCCTGGAGGAGATCTGAGGGGGCTGCAGGGGGGGGGGTGGGACACCCCCAGGATGGGGACGGAGGGACCCCGGGACAGGATGGGGGGTCCTGGCTGCGGTGCAGGGATGGGGACGGGGACAGGCACCCCCATCTCTGCTGCCCCAGCAGCAAAGGGGTCTCTGGAGGGGACTGTCCCCCCCCAGGACCGGGATGGGGGGGTGGGAGGTGCCTCTGGGGCTGTTCCCCCTTGGGGAGGGGGGGGTGGTACCTTCAGACACCGGCTGCGAGCAGGAGGCACCCCCAGACTCGCTGTGGAACCCCCCAACTTTGGGGGGGTGGGGGTGCTGGGGGGGATGTCA
>JAWMRA010000067.1:1250003-1271755 GCA_035584735.1 Pseudotriccus pelzelni
CGGCCCCGCGGGGCAGCAGCGGCCGGGCCGCGGCGGCGGCGGCGGCGGCGGCGGAACGACCCGCGAGCCCCAACATGGCGGCGCCGACTGAGCCGCGGGTCCCGCCCGCCCCTCACGGCCCCCCGCGGGGCGGGGCCTCTCCGCGCTCCCGCCGAGCCCATTGGCCGCCGCGCCGGCAGAGCCCGCGCTCCCATTGGCCGCGCTGTGGCGGCGCCGGCTCCGCACCTCCCTGCGATTGGGCTCTGGAGCCGTCCGTCAAGGCGCGCTGTGCGTCGATAGGGCGAGGCTGAGGGGAAGGGGCGGGGCCCGGGCGAAGGTCGCCGGAAGCGGTGGCGCACGTGGCTGTGCTTGTCCTTGGGCGGCAGCGCCGTGACCGCACCGGGCCCGGGGCCGGGGAGTCCCCGCTCCGCCCCGAGGGACCGCCCGGGGGTCACCGCACCGCCCGGGGGTCACCGCTGCGCCCCCAGGGACCGCCCGGGGGTCACCGCACCGCCCGGGGGTCACCGCTCCGCCCCGAGGGGCCGCCCCGCACTGGGCAGGCCCCTCGCCCCCGGTTGGCTCCCGCAGAGGAAAAGGCCCCCCCCACAGGCCCCACCGGGCCCCCCATGGGACGGGAACCCGCCCCCCAGGGGAGCAGAGCCCGCAGCACCAGCCCCCCAAATGCCCTCCCACCAAGAGCAGAGACCCCCCCTTAGGAGAGGAACCCACCCCACGGGCCCCACCGACCCCCCCAGGGGGGAATCCCACCCCACGAACCCCCCACGGGAGAGGAGCCCTCCCCTCTGCCCCCATAGGGAGGGGGTCCCACCCTCTGCCCCGCCGCGGTGAGGAATGCACAAAGGCCCAGGCCGAAGGGAGAGCCAGGGGAGTCTTCAACAGTTTATTAGAAAGAATGCAGACATTAAAAAAATCCCAGCTGCTCTGAACATAAATTGAGGTTTCTCAGCCCGGTCGCAGGCCCCACGGTCTGTCACTCGCTGCCAAACCCACAGTGCAAATACGATTTGGTCTAAATGTACAGATTGACAAAGCAAACAATGTACAGCCACTCACCCCGGGCGAGGAGGGGGGAGGTCTGGGGAGGGGTCACACGGAACCAGGGACAGGCTCCGGCCGCCGCGCGGGAGGCTCGGGGGGTGGGGGGGCCCAACACCAAACGAGGAGAAGTTTTAGGTTTTCCTTTTCAATATGAACTTTTAAGTGGAACAGACCTGAAGACACCACAGAGGGATGTTGCCTCGCCTGCTGAATTTGGGGAGCCAATGACAACAAGTTTTGTTCCCAGTACAAACAGACAATTTCAGGCCATGGAGAAGAAAGGGGGGTTGGAAAATGCTCATTAACCATTTGGTGTAAGTTCAGGGGTTCTCCCATTGTAATTACATCTGCTACGAGGCAAGGAGGCTCTGTAAACTTTATTGCAACTGTTCTGTACGGATTGCCTACACCTCAATTGGGGGTTTTGTTTAGTTTTTGTTTTTGTTTTTTTTTTTTTTTTTGGAAGTCTGGAAAACGGCTCATGCAAAACGTTATTGCCTCTCGTGGCTTAAGACCGCCCCGTGCCATGGGACACACCTACCATCAGTGAAGCCATTTAAAATGGACTGAAAATGGGTTAAAGAATGCAGGATCTCCCTTTAGGGCTATCAACTCAGGAATTCTTATCTCAATTATGAAATGTTGTGATGAAGTTCTTTCCCCAAAACCCTGAAGACGACAGTTTTCCTTACTCCAGATCCGGCATTTCTACAGAGAGAGAGAGAAAAAAGAGAATTGTTTTAGGGTTGGGTTGTGGGGTCATTTTTTTTTTTTGGTTGGTTGTTTCTTCTAAAAGCTACCCGAGCCCCACGGTGTCACAAGGGACACGAGCGAGACGACCTGGCCCTCAACCAAGGAGGGCACGGAGCAGTCCGGGGCCTCTGCCCTCCCTCCTGGCTCTCCCCACGGGAGATCCGTGCCAGAGCCGGCCACCCCGAGCCTGTGCTGCTCCTGCAGCCGCCCGGGAAGGTCAAACTGGTATTTGGGGCTTGTGTGGAGAGGCTTTCCCAGATTAGGCTGTCTCCCAGCACTTATCCCTGCCAGGACTCAGTGGGATGGACGGGGGAACATCTGCCGGCCCTGCCCGAGGCCGGGGCGATCAGCAGCTGTGAGGGCAAAACAACAACTTACTTTCATCATCACTGTCTGGCGAGTCCTGCGAAGGAAAAGAAACGACGTTAAGTGGAGCAGACGGCCCTGAAGGCACCTTTTCCTCCACCACCGCCCCCAGCAACGATGGTTTGGGGCTATTTAAGCCTCCTGCAGTGCTGGAGAGGGAGCACGAGACTTCTTAACCAGCCCTGCCCGTGTTTGCTCCAGCCACATACTCACATCATCTGCCCCATCTACTTCTGGCAAATCTACGTCGTCGTCTCCACCCATGTTGTTCATCATCTGCTCAGGGAGAGAACAGCCACGAGTCAGGGTGAATCCAACCCCCTTCTCCTCCCAAAACCAGCCTGGAATGGTTCTAAAGCAACAGCCCCAAGTTGCTTTGACAGAACAATGACCCCCATGCAGGAATTACGAGGTTAAGGATGCAAGAAAAACTGGGATTCACCACCCCGCAAACCCCGAACTCCAGGAATTCGTCAGCCCCTACCTCGGAAAAGCGATCAAAATTGGACATGTCTTCATCTGAATCATCTTCCCAGTCTTTCCAGTTGTTGAAGTCCACGCTGAGCCAGTTGAGCTGCACCAACACAAGGAGTTACTTAAGGACAAGGAATCTTTTAAGGACAAGGAAGTACCTGGCTGTCAGTCAGAACAGGCAGGTTAACGAGAGCTGCCATGGGATCGGGAGCAGGAAAAGTGCCCAAAACTGCTCCACATAATTCCAACGTGACCCAAATATGCACTAAGTGAAAAGCCAGGGGGGGCAGCAGGTGCCCAAACCCACCTTTGCCCTCTCTTTTGTTAACCTTGGCCATGCCTGACCAGACTCTCCTTTTCGTAAACAACATAAGATGGATCTGTCTGTTCTTTTATGCTTTGATTCCTGAAAAAGAGCAAATACCCATATTAGCACCATCAGGATGAGCTTCACCACCAACTGCTGACATCCCTCATTTGTCTTAACCTCTCCACTAATTCTTTATCCTGAAAAACACTTCAGGGTTAAGATACTCTGTCCCAAAAAACACTTCCACGGATCCGAGTTCAAGCATATTCTTACAGGCTAAGGAACTACGTGCCCCAAAATGCCAGGAGCAACCTAAAGAACAGATGGTATTTTTTAGGATCACAGAACTCCAGAATGGTCCGGGTTAAAGATCATCCCACTCCACCTCCTGCCATGGGCAGGGACACCTTCACTAGACCAGGTTGGTCCAAGTCCCATCCAACCCGGCCTCGGGCTCTTCCAGGGATGGAACATCCAGAGTTTCTCTGGACAACCCGTTCCAGTGACTCACCAGGTTCCAGCACTAAGAACACCCAAGAGCAGACTCAGGATACTCACATTTGGATCGATATTATTAAAAAGGTCGATTTCATTTAAATGTTTAAAGTTATCGCTTCCTCCAAGACAACTGCAAAGAGAAAAATAAGTTGTTGTTTAGCCCAGAATATGTCACAGAACAAATCTGCTTCTCCTCAGCCCCCGGGGACCTCCCTGCGCCCCAGTTACTCACCTGAACGTGAGTTTGGACTTTTCAAAATTTACATTAACATCTTTGCTGTCTTCAACACAGAACTCAACAAAGACGTAGTCCCTCCGGTCGTACCACTTTGCAGAGGCAGGCTGCCTGTGGGCACAGCAGGTTTGGGCATTTCAGCAATAAATTCAGCTAAAAACCTCCCTCCTGTGCTTCAAACCTGCATCTCGGGCTTATTATTCATCTTTAAAGGTGGTGAAGAATGAAAAAAGATGTGAATAAAACAAGTGATGCGCTCAGTGCGTAACACCCCCAAAGAGCTCCTGGGAGGAGCCACCGGAATCTGAGAGACTGAAATAAATGTTTCAGCAGATCAAAATTGTGATAAATGTTAAGATGAGCTACTACAGACGAGGCAGAAGCTCCACCACCTCCCACAGCTGCCCGGGCAGATTTCAGGGTGGTTTTTGTCACTCTGTGAGTTAAAACCAACCGAAAGCAAAACCACTGAGAAAATCTTTTTTTTTTTTTTGGGCACTGACACTATTAGAAAATAGGTTTACTATGATGAAGACCCAGCTGGTGTCAGCACAGGCACAAGAGCTGGAAAATCCTTCCTCCAGCCTCTTCCTATAACCTCCTGCATACTCAGACTGGAACTCCCAAGTACTTTGGAATTCTCCTCCCTTTCCAAAACCACCACAATAAGTAGCAGCACGTCCAAGGCAACTCTGGTGTTTGCAGTTCCACACCGAGGACTCACCTGCAACGCTCGGGCCGTGCTCAATGGACTGGGGAGAGACTCAGCTGGGCCTGGACACCCTCCTCCCCCCTCCAGTTATTCCCTGGCAACTGTGGCCAAGCCCAGGGAACGCCTGCATTCCAGGGGAGCCAAACGGCCTCCCAGCAGGGCTGTTGCTAAGGCACAGAGGCCAGGGGTGTTTCTCACACTCCTCTGTCTTCCTGAGATCACAGAACCACGGAATGGGTTGGGAGGGATCTCAGAGCTCGTCCCTGTGCACCTCCTGCCCCGGGCAGGGACACCTTCCAGGGATGGGGCAGCCAAAGCTTCTCTGGGAAATCCATCCCAGGGCCTCACAGGGAAGAATTTTTCCCAGCTGATGCCCCTGCAAAGACCAGCAGCGCGATGAGGTGGAAGGCTCTGAGATAAACGGGGACACGAGGGAGGCTGACGGGACACAGCCTGTGCCTGCAGCTGCCACCCCACTGAGCAGGCCCTTTGGGCTCAGTCCTGCTCTCCAAGCACCATTATTAACTTTTCAGACCGTTTATTAAGGTGACATTTGCTAAACTTTCAGGTGGGATTTTGACTCACCTGATCATCAATTGATCAGTCCTTGGAGCTGTGACACACTCAGTGAGGCGACTCACCGAGGGCTGCACGTTCCCCAAACGTTCCTACCTGTTCCCATCCACGTGTCCTCAGGATGAACCACAGCAGGGCCCAGCCCAGCCCCAGCTGAACCCCAAACCAGCCCGCTCTGATCAGCTCCCCAGTGCCAAGGGTACTGGGATACACTGGTGCCAGCTCAGGGAAAGGCTGGGACCAACCACCACGATGCCTCTGGCAGCTCCGACGCTCTTGTAGGTGCAAGAACACCTGGTCAGAGGCCAATATCCAAGGATTTAACTTCCAAGAACACAAAAACAAGTGGATTCTGAATTCAACCTCGAGTTGCAGCAAAATGCTGTTCCAGGAGAGAAAACCTGATGCTTCCCCTTGCAGCTGCATTTTAGGGAATGTTAATTATCACCTTACTCAGGTTAAGTGCAGCAGCACAGCAGGAATTTCCTTACCATGGTATTTTCAATTCCTTCTTGGGCACAAGTATCCTCTTCTAACACGGAATGAAAGACTCTCAGAGGAAAAGAGGAGGAGAAACGCCCCGCTCTGTTCCCTCTGCGTCGGGAGACAAAACCCCCCGGCGTGGGACACTGGGGACGTCACTCCAGCCCCGTTATCCAACAGAAATCTCAGTGTCCCTGCCCGGATGACGCAGGGGCTGAACAGTGTTAACACTTCCCAGTTCTCAATGTCAATGGAGACATCTCCAGCCTTCCCAGGGAGCCGCACACAGCCCGGCCTCTGCTGGCCGTGACCTCGGTATCCCTGCCCAGAGTGGGGGTATGAGGCACAGAAGTCACAGCACGTCCAAAAACCTTACTCGGCTCAAGGAAAAACACCCACACGGCTGAGCTGGAGAGGAATCAGACCCCAAACACATTTGACTCCGCCGTAATTCACGTTTCTAACCCTAAACCCGTGCTGCTTCCCCAGGAACTCAGCGCTCACCACCCTCTCCTTCTTTTATCAGCTTTTCCAATCTCGCCCTCCCAAAGGGAGGGGGGAAAACCTCCCCGTGAGCCTCGGTCAGAACTCACCGTTCCGACCAGTCGCGCAGGACGCGCCGGAGCTGCCGCCCAGGGCTGGGATGAGGCGGAAGCCGCGGCTCGTTTGCGTCTCCTGCCCACACGGAGATTCCCAGGAGACAAACCACACGCAGCAGCCCCGCACGTGCTCCCGGCGCTCCGGAGCCGTTCCCACACCCCCACGGAACAACCTCCTCCTCTCACAGACACCGAAGCACCCCCCCCCCCCCCCCAGCACTCGGCAGCAGAAAATCACCTGTCGCACGGAGCTCTGTCCCGCCCGGCCAAACCCCGCGGAGCCTCCCGCCAAGGGGGCCCTGGTTATCCACCAGCCGTGGGACCGAGAGCTTCGGGAAGGAGGAGGTAACTCCAACCTGCTCCCTCCTGCGCGGTTCCCAGGGAACGAGGCGCTGAGCTCCATTCCACAGCGTTTCCTCTGCCCCATCCGCCCGCATTTTGGGGACTTCCCGAGCTCCTCTGGCTCCTCCAGTCACCACATTCCGATGACAATTGTGATTCTGGCACCGTGGAACAGGTTCTAGAAGCTTCCCAGCAGCACTGATAGGCAAGGTGGAGGCTCAGCTTCACCCCAGAGCCCTCATGGCCCTGCCGCATCCACGGTGGCTCCGTGGGGGGCTGCTCTTCCAGCCTGAATATCCATGGATATCCCTGGATATCCCTGCCTCTGGTACAGCAGCAGCTTCTGACCTGCTGAACTCACGAGTGGAATCTCAAATCTCACTGTTTGCAGCGATTCAGGAAGTCTTCAAACCTGTCCTCGTGCTCCTTGTATCCTGTTCCTATGGAATCCTGCCTTTGTTTCCTGGGAGCATCCTGGCAGCTCCCACAGCCCGAGGACGCTGCAGGAGTCAGATTCCCAACAGGATTTACCCCCCAGACAGCCACAAAACCTGTTTTACTAAACTAGCTTTCTTTCCACTTATAAACCCTGGAAAGGTGCTTTTCTTAAATAAAAAAAGCCTCATTTTAGAGGACTCCACGCAGAGGCAACAGCGCTGCAGTTTCAGGATGATGAACTTTACAGAAATTAAACAAAAAAGTCCAACTTTATCTCCTCCCTCTCGCTTTCAGTCATGGTCGGATGAACCAGCTCCATCGTCTGGGGTTTCAGAACACAAATTCCTGACAAAATATAACCTCAGCAACTGCTACCACCTCCAGCGCTTCCAGCCAGACACGTGGAGGTCACAGAACCACGGAATGACCCGGGCTGGAAGGGACCATAAAGCTCCTGCCGTTCCAGCAGCCCAGGTTTCTCCAAGCTGGCCTTGGGCACTTCCAGGGACGGGGCAGCCTCTGGGAAATCCATTCCAGCGCTTCACCACCCTCACGGGGAGGAATTTCTTCCGGGTATCCCACCTACCCCTGGTCGTCTGAAGCCGTTCCCCCTTGTCCTGCCGCCGGAGGGAGGGGTGGGAACGGCAGCTCCGGGCAGGGCAGCACAGCCCTTCCCTCCACGGCCACTTTTTCGTCCTGAGAGTCGTCCTGCACGTGAAAAACTCCGGCTCGCCCTCCCCGCGCTCACACCGAACGGGAGCCGTGCCGCGGGCAGCTCACGCCGCTCCTGGGCGGCCCCGAGGAAGGCGGTTAATGAGGGTTAATGAGGGCTCCCCGGGAGCGCGGGATCCCGCCCGGGATGCACGTGGAGGAGATCGAGCGGCTCCCCCCGGGGGGTTCCGTGCGGGGTCCCCGCACTTCCACCCGCCCCCGAGGGGCTTCCGCAGTTATTCCTCGGTCTTTCACCGAATCGTGGAACGGTCTGGGTGGGAAGGGACCTTAAAACTCCTCCCGCTGCACCCCTGCCACGGGCAGTGACACCTTCCAGCTGCTGCGAGCGCCGTCCAGCCCGGCCTTGGACGTTGCAGGGCCGGGACAAGACCCGGCGATGGGTTTTACGTGGAAAAATGGAAGTTTGTAAACAAGATTGGCCCGTCTGCGCGCTCCGGGCGGCTCCACGCGCTACTTACCGGGAGTTTTCCGCGGTTTCAGCCGCTACCGACCGGCGGGTGCCCGGTGGCCACCGACCTCACCGGGCAACGCGCAACGACCCCCGACCCCCCCCGCCGCCCCATTCATTCCGCGCAGCCCCGAGCGGGGGCGGGACATCCCGCCCGCACCGCGGTACTCCGGGGCCGAGCCGGTGACCGACGGCGAGCGCTCCTCCCTCGCCCGGTAACCAGGGCCCGACCCACCGCGGTTAAACCGGCGGCAAAAACCAACGGGGACGGAGCGCCGCCGGGGCCGCCCCAAGGTCAGCGCGCGGCGCGGACCCCCCGCGCTCGGCGGCGGCTCCCGGTGCCGCGGCCCGGCGGGGCCCGGCGGGGCCTTGTCCGCGCCGCTCCCACTCCCCCCCCACCCCGGGCCTCACATGGCGGCTGGCGGCGGCGGGCGCTGCTGCGGGCGGTGCTGCGGGCGGTGCTGCGGGCAGCGCTGCGGGCGGTGCCGGCGGTGGCTCCGGGGCGGCGGGGGGTGCTCCGGGGAGGGCTCCGGGGCGCGGGGGGCTCCGGGCGGGGCTCCGGCGGCGGCTCCGGGGGCTCCGGGCGGGCTCGGGGCTCGGCGCGGCCTCGCTCCCACAATGCCCCGCGCGCGCTCGGCCCGTGGTGACGCAGCAAAATCCCCGCGCGCGCCGCCGCCGCCGCCTCCTTCTCCTCCTCGCGCCGCCGCGCCCGCGCCGCGCATGCGCCGGCCGCTACCCACATTCCCCCCCCCGCCCGCCCTTCCGCGCCTTCCAGCAGCTTCTGGCCGCGCGTGCGCAGTGCGGCCGCAGGGGCCGGAGAGGGAGGGGGTGCCGGGACCCCCCAATGGCCGCGGTCTGTGCTGAGCCCGAACCCTCCCACCCACCGTGAGAGCCACACTGAGAGTCCCCGGAGCCTCCTCCTCTGCGGGCTGAGCCCTCCCCGCTCCCTCAGCTCTCCGGCCCCTTCCCCAGCTCTGTTCCCAGCTCAGTGTCTGTCCTGTTGAGGGCCCAGAACTGGGCACAGCCCTCGAGAGGCCTCACCAGGGCCAGCACAGGGGGACAGTCCCTCCCCTGGGCCTGTGCCCACACCGTGGCTGGCACAGCCCAGGGGCCATTGGCCTCCTTGTGCACCTGGGTTCATGTCCAGCCGCTGTCACCAGCACCCCCCGAGCCTTTCCCATCTCTCCAGCCGCTCTCCCCAGGCTGGAGCGCTCCACGGGGTCAGTGTGACCCAAGGGCAGCGCTCGGCACTTGGCCTTGTTAACCCTCCCCTGTTGGCCTCGGCCCTTGGATCCAGCCTGTCCCGATCCCTCTGCAGAGCCTTCCTGCCCTCCAGCACACCCACATCCCACCCACGGCACAGTCCGTGAGCTGACGGAGGTGTCACTGATCCCCGCTGAGATCATGGGTGAAGGTGACCCTGACACGGCCCCGTGGAATGTGTGCCCACCCCTCTCTGGGTGGGTTTAACCCCAAGGAGTGTCCCAGCCGTGGGAAGATGCTGTGGGAGGCATATCAAAGGCAGACACATCCACAGCCTTTCCCTCTTCCAACACCACCCCAGTCCATCTACCACACACTGCAGGGGAACCAGGAGAAGCCCCCCAAAGGGAACTTCGGGGGGGACAAAGGAGGCAAGACCCTGCAGTGACTGAGCCCGGCACGGCACTGCCCCGGGCTCGTGTCCAGCCGTCCTTTGGGGCAGGAAGGAAATGAGAGAACGGGCAGGTGGTGTCAGGACGGGGTATCGGGGCCAGGATCTTCCCGAGAGGAAGCCTCCACCCTGGGGCCAGGGCTCCCAGGGAAGGGAGGGCAGCAAACCACCGACACGGAGCAGCCAGTGTTTCACCAACAATAAGCCACAACTTTTATTAACCGATAGAAATAGTACAAACTTTAAATTTAGCTGTATTTTAGTCTTCTCTGAAACACCAAAAAAGGCTCCTCCCTCCGGCGGCTACATCGTCAGCTCCTGCAGGGAGAAGGGGGGTCAGGAGCCAGCCAGGAGCCCCCCAGAGCCCCCCGGGACGCCCCAAAACACTCACCATTATCGCGTTTACGATGTCGTTGCTGTTGTTCTTGAGGGCTCGCACGGCCTTCGCCCGCGACACGTTCGCCTGCGACATCACCAGCTCGATGTCTTTCACCTCCACGCCCGTTTCATCAACCTGCAGGAGAGACAGAGCCCGGGATTGGCGCCAGCTCCGGGCCTGGCACAGGCTGGGACTGCCTGGATTGGGGCGGCTCCTGCTCCACCCACAGGGATGGGAGCTGGGAGGCCAGACCTGCCCTGCACAGACCCCCGGGGAAGGGCCCTGCTCTCCCTTTGCCACCACGGCAAAGACACGGATGAAGGAAAGGAATCCCAGGATTATCCCAGAGCAGACCCGCCCAGCCCCGCAGACAGGCTGGGGAAGGCGTTACCTCCTCTTCCTCGCTCTCCTCCTGCACGGTGGGGGTCTGTGTGTTTTCCTGGATGTTTGAAACAGGTTCTCCTTGCACTTTGAACTTTTCGGCAGCTGCCAGCTGGGCCTGCTGGGACAGGTCTTCGATCTGCAGGAGGGAAGGAGCGGAGCTGAGGCCGGTCCTGCGTGGTGGCAGCACATCCCACACGGCTCTGTGGCTCTGCCACACGGCCCAGCCGGGAAACCAGCCCTTGGCACGGCCCCCAGGGACACACGGCAGGAGCCACACGGGGCACAGGTGACAAGAAGGAACCTGCTGGCCCCCAGGTGCTCCCGGGGTGGGCTCACCTTGGCCTCGCCGAAGACAATGTAGGTGTCTGATGCCGGGCTCTTGTACACGTCTGGCTTTGTGATGACAAACAGGATGTTCTTGGATTTCCGGATGGTGACTCTGGTGACTCCCGTCACCTGGCGAAGGCCCAGTTTGGACATTGCCTGAAAAACACGAGGGGAAGGTCAGCGAGGCAGGGAAGAGCTCCAGATGCCCGGATGTTCCCACTCCTCTCTCCAGAGCCTGGGTCCAACGCTCGCCGTGCGGATACCCATGGAAATGTGCCTTTAGTGAGCAGCATTCCTGGGTGTCAGCTGGAGGGAACGCTCCAATCCCAGGACTGGTGAGAGGCCCAGCATGACCTCGAGCCCTGGGCCTGTCCAGCAGGGACAGGTGAGGCCCCCCCAACCTCACCTTGCGAGCTTTCTTCTCGCTCCGGCTCTGTTTTGCTTTGCTGACGGGTTCTTCATCTATTTCGGCTGCTGCCGCGAGCTGCAAGAGGAGACAACAACAGGGAGCCGTGACAACCCCGAGGTGACACAGGAAAGCACCCGCAGGGATCCTGATCCACCATGGATGGCCCGTGCCACCTGCCCTACCTGTGCCTGCTGTGTCGTGGCCTGTGTGGAGTCTTGCTCTTCGAGCTCTGGTACGGATTCATCGCTGTCGGACTCTGTTCCAGACCCTGCAGGAACACACACAGCTCACTCTTCCCTCCTCAGGCAGGTCCAGGGGACCCAGGTGCTCTTGCGCAGCCTTTGCTGCCGCTTCCCAGTGCAGTCACCAGTCAGCCCAGTTAAGTGGTGTGCCCCAAATGCCATCAGGAGTTGTCCCTGCACCCCAAACACCATCAGCAGGCTGGCACAAGAGCCTGTCCCCAGCCTCTCACCGTGGTGGGAGCCCCATGGATGCCTGGAGGCTCTGGAATGCTGAGCCCCCTGAGAAAGTTCCAGCCTGAGGCACCAGGAGGAGTGTGGGTGGCACTCCTGACAGCAGCCCAGTGTGACAGTCGCCCCCGACACGCGGTACCGAGGTGCCCCCACTGAGCCCTTGGGGCTCCTGCATGTCCACAGCTTCTCTACAGGGATCATTTGGGATCACCCCGATGCCCCCCTCTGGGCGCCCAGAGGGCCACCAGCTGCAGTGCCACCACCATCACTTGTGACCAGTGGCACAGCCGTGTCCAACCACGCGAGTGACCGAAGCAGAGCCGGGTGTCCCCGGCCTCGGAGGTGGCCGGGATGCTCCCATGCAGCCATTACCTGGATCCAGTCCCGTTTCCTGCTCTGGGAAGGGCATCTGTGCCCACGGCACACGGGAGCCCTGGCAAAGCCCTCTGCAGGTGCCGGGGTGTGCCCGGGGTTCCCAACACTTCAGGCAGAGCGCGGGGACAGCACCGGTGCTGCCGGCCGGACACGGGGACGCCACGCGGACAGGCCCGTGGCAGCTCTGCCCGAGCCTCCGCGTGCAGCCGCTCCGCTCGCAGTGCCCATGCCACAAGCCACACCGTGCTCCGTGCCCGAGGACACGCGTTAGTGACCCCGGGGCCGTGCCCAGCCCTGCCCCTGCTCGGGGTTAGTAGCCCGTGGGCAGCCAGTGACACTCCATGCACACGGCAAACCGCGGCCGCAAATACCCTTGTCATTCTTGAGGACCGGCTGCGGCGCCGGGGGGGCCGGGACCCCCGCGGGGGGCGAGAGGTCCAGCAGCACAGGCGGCTCAGGGGGGAGCAGAGGCGGCAGGTCCTCGTTGTCAGCGCCGAGCGGGGCCTTCGAGGGGGGCTTGGCTGGGGGTGGGCAAGGGGCCGCCTTGGCCACCTTGTTGGGAGGGGGCTGCTGCTTCTTCGTGGGGGGAGCAGAAGGGGTGGGGAGGGGGTGGTTCCCTGCCGGGGCAGAGCCAGGATGGCCGGTGTCTGCTTTTTGGGGGGCAGGGGGCTTCGGGGGGGCACCAGGAACACCTGGAGCTGGAGGGGCAGGTGCCGGGACTGCCGGAGGGGTGGCTTTGACAGGGCTCTTGGGGGGTGCCTTGGCCACAGCTGGGGTGGCCTCAACAGGACTGTTTGGGGGTGTTTTGGCTGCTGGGGGGGCAGTTGGAGCAGGGGTGGCTTTGACAGGGCTCTTGGGAGGCGATTTGGCTGTAGCCGGAGATGTTTTGGCCTCAGCAGGGACAGCAGAACCTGGGGTGGCTTTGACAGGGCTCTTGGGGGGTGCCTTGGCCTCAGCAGGAGCAGCAGGAGCTGGGGTGGGTTTTACAGGGCTCTTTGGGGAGCCTTTGGCCTCAGCAGGGCCAGCTGGAGGTGGGGTGGCTTTGCCAGGGCTCTTTGGGGGTGCCTTGGCCTCAGCAGGGCCAGCTGGAGGTGGGGTGGCTTTGACAGGGCTCTTGGGAGGCGATTTGGCTGTAGCCGGAGATGTTTTGGCCTCAGCAGGAGCAGCAGGACCTGGGGAGGCTTTGACAGGGCTCTTGGGGGCTGCCTTGGCCTCAGCAGGAGCAGCGGGAGCTGGGGAGGCTTTGACAGGGCTCTTGGCAGGTGCCGTGTCCTCAGCAGGGGCAGCTGGAGGTGGGGTGTCTTTGCCAGGGCTCTTTGGGGGTACCTTGGCGTCAGCAGGGGCAGCTGGAGGTGGGGTGTCTTTGCCAGGGCTCTTTGGGGGTGTCTTGGCCTCAGCAGGGGCAGCTGGAGGTGGGGTGGCTTTGACAGGGCTCTTTGGGGGTACCTTGGCGTCAGCAGGAGCAGCAGGAGCTGGGGTGGCTTTGACAGGGCTCTTTGGGGGTGCCTTGGCGTCAGCAGGGGCAGCTGGAGCTGGGGTGGATTTGACAGGACTCTTTGGGGGTGTCTTGGCCTCAGCAGGGGCAGCTGGAGCCGGCGGAGCCACCGGCACTGGAGCTGCAGGACCAGAGGAGACAGTGACAGGACTGCCCTTGGGAGGCTTTTTGGCTGCTGGGGAGGCAGCCGGAGCTGGGGAGGCTTTGACAGGGCTCTCTGGGGGTGCCTTGGCCTCAGGAGGGGCAGCTGGAGGTGGGGTGGCCTTGACAGGGCTCTTTGGGGGTGCTTTAGCTGCAGCGGGGGCAGCTGGAGCTGGTGGAGCTGAGGGAGGTGGGGTGGCAGGAGCTGGGGCAGCAGCACCAGGGCTCTTGGGAGCAGTTTTGGCTGCAGGTGGGGTGGCTGGAGCTGGTGTGGCAGGAGTTGGGGTGACACCAGGGGCAGCACCTGGGCTCTTGGGAGCCTCTTTGGCTGCAGGAGGGGCAGCTGGAGCTGCTGGAGCTGCCACAGCCGGTGTGACAGGGACAGAGGGGGCAGTGGCCGGGCTCGTAGGAGCTGGTTTGGCCACAGGAGGGGTGGCTGGAGCTGCCATGGCCAGTGGGACAGGGACAGAGGGGGCAGCTGGGGCAGTGGCTGGGCTTGCAGGAGATGGTTTGGCTGCAGGAGGGGTGGCCAGAGCTGCTGTGGCCGGTGTGACAGGAGCAGTAGGAGCTGGTTTGGCCACAGGAGGAGTGGCTGGAGCTGCCATGGCTGGTGGGACAGGGACAGAGGGGGCAGTGACTGGGCTGGTAGAAGATGGTTTGGCTACAGGAGGAGTGGCCAGAGCTGCCATGGTTGGTGGGACAGGTGGGGAGCTGGCAGAGGGGACAGCAGGCACAGGAGCTGCTGGTGGCAACAGGGGACTCATTGGAGCTGGTGGCCCTGGGGGAGACACAGCAGCCCCCAGAACAGGTGTGGCCAGGGCAGGAGCCACAGGAGCTGCCACAGGCACTGCCTGAGGGTCCGGGCTCCCAGGAGGGGTCCTGGCCACCGAGGGAGGGAGTAGGTGTCCCACAGCTGGGGCCACTGGGGCAGGGCCCACGGGACAGGCCTTGGCAACAGATGGACCAACTGGGACCAGTGGAGAAACTGGAGCACCAGGGGCTGGGACAGCAGGAGGACACCCAGGGGACATCCCAGCTGGCAGCAGAGGGATGGGGGGTGACAAGGGGGCCTTGGGGGCAGCCAGGAAGATGGGTGGAGAGATGGCACCCAGGGCCGGGCACTGGGTCAGAGCTGGGGCTTGGGGACAGGCCAGAACAGAAGGCAGAGGGGTGGAGGCAGGACTGCCAGGAGACACTGGGACTGCCGGGGCCACGGCAGGGCTGAGAGGGGCTGCAGGAACAGGGGGCGAGCCCGGGCTCTGGGGACTCACCGCCAGGGTGGGAGCGGGCAGGAAAGGGGGGGACACTTTTGGTGGGGGAGATGCCACAAGGGGTTGGGAAGAGGGGGGCAGGAGAGGGGCCGGGGCTGATCCAGGAGCAGGGAGAGGGGCTGAGGCTGCAGCTCCTGCTGGGCTCAGAGGGACAGCAACAGGAGCAACTTTCACAGGAGAGGTGAGAGCAGCAGGAGCAGCAGCCAGACCAGGGGACACCGGAGCCTGGAGTCCCGGAGATACTGGGCTAACTGGGGCAGGCCCTGGAGATCCTGGGGCTGCAAAACCCCCCGGGGACGGCGGAGCCGGAGGAGGGGAAGTGGTGACTGGGCCCGGCAAAGCCGGGGCAGGGGACTGGGGAGGCACAGAGAACACGGGGATGGCCACAGCCGGGACCACGGAGGGCGACACGGGGGCCGGGGGGCCCGGCAGAGCTGCGGCAGCAGCGCTGGGTGGCTGCGCTGGCACAGCCTGGGCAGATGGAGATGGAGTCAGAGGTGGGGAATGAGCAGCATGAAGAACAGCTGAAGGAGAGAAACAGAGTGAGCCATGAGAGGAGGGAGGGAGGGAAGGAGGGAGGGGGCAGGGAGCCTGCCCTGGCCTTTCTCCCAGCTTCGGTGCTCAGCCTCTAGAGCAGCAGGCACTGCCCAGCCCACCCGAGTCCACACAGACTGGGACGTTCATCCCTTCCAGAAATTGCCACCTATTTTTCCAGGAGCCCTGGAATGGCAGGAGGCACCAGCTGAACCACCAGGAAACCCCACTAGGCTGGGGATGCAGGGACCTGGCTCTGCTGCCAGCTCTTCCCTACCAAAGGAGTTACCACAACCTCCATGGAGGTCTGGCGGGACCCCCAGGGCTGCTCCCGAGCCTGGGATCACACCCCAGGCTGGTGGGAGCAGGGAGGGACAAAGACCCACTCGAGGAGAGGAAGGAAGTCAAGTGTAACCCACTGGCATGCAGAACTGTTCCTGGAGTGCTCTGGGAGCCCCCTCCCTCCAGCCCTGGGTGACACAGGCAGGTGCCCTGAGGGGACAGGGACACCGAGGCAGGGGATGGTGGGTCCAGGACCCCCAGAGCCCCCCGGGAGCTGTTAGGGTTAATGGAACTGCAACCCCAGGAACGGCACACGCTGGTTAATGCGGCACACGAGGGGTTACGGGACGTCCCGAGTACCTGGAGCAGGGATGGGAGCAGGAACGGGGGCAGCTGGAGCTGGACAGGGAGAACAACAGTTTATTAAGGCTCGTCCCACTGACTGGGAGTGCTCAGCTTCCAGCTCCCTGAACCAGTGCTGAGGGAGCCTGGAGAGAGCCCTGGCAATCCCAACACAATTCCCAACGCCAAGCAAAGGGCGCTGCTGAGGGAAGAGCCTGGAGAGAGCCCTACCAATCCCAACACAATTCCCAATGCCAAGCAAAAGGCGCTGCTCGGGGAAGAGCCTGGAGAGAGCCCTATCATTCCTAATGCCAATCAAAGGGTGCTGCTGAGGGAAGAGCCTGGAGAGAGCCCTGCCATTCCCAGTGTGATTCCCATCCCCATTCCCAATGCCAAGCAGCAGTCCCAGGGCACTGCTCAGGGAAGAGGCCGTGGTTGCTGGGAGGGCAGCGCTGGTCTGACCAGTGTGACCGGCCCTGCCGCCGGTCGGGAGAGCAGAACCGGCCCGGCTGCGGTGCCGCCCTCCGGCAGCGCGTCCCGGCACGTCCGGCTAGGGCGGCGGGGCCAGGGAGGATCCCCAAGAGCTGCGGAGCCAAAGCCAGGCCAATTCTGTGGGTTCTGGGAGCAGCAGGGCCCTCCTAGCTCTGGGTGGCCCTGCCCGCTGTCCCCGTCCCACCCCGGGATCAGGGTCACACTCGTGTCCCCGTCCCACCCCGGGATCAGGGTCACACTCGTGTCCCCATCCCACCCCGGGATCAGGGTCACACTCGTGTCCCCGTCCCACCCCGGGATCAGGGTCACACTCGTGTCCCCATCTCGCCGCCACCTGGAGCGGGACAGGCGTGTGGAGCTCTCCGTGGGGAGTGACGGCCCCTTCCCTGCCCCAGGAATGCTGTCCCAAAAGATGTTTCTAATGGACATCAGTGCCAGGGCAATTCCTGCTCCGAGGAACACCTTGGACCCTCAGGAAGGAGCAACAAGTCCTGCCAAGGGCCCAACATGGAACCGTGCAGAGCTGCCTCCTCCCAGCAGTCCTTCACCCCTGCTCCTCTACCAGCACCGCTGAAGGACATTCCCAACAAACACCACCATTTCCACTCATCACCCACAGCCCCACCTCTCCTTGGCCCCTTCTCCAACAAGGTCAAGCCACAAGATTCCCAAGAGACGCGGAATTTGTAAGGGATGCTCAAACCACCCGGGTGGCAGAGCCTGCCAAGAGCCGAACCCCTGGATCAGCCCCATCTCCACGGGTTTTCCAGGGGTTTTCCAAGGGACCAGCCAACCTCCACGGAACAAGACCGAATCCAAAGAGCTGCCTCAGGCCTCCCACGACACCGTCAGAGACTCGAGAGCAGCGGAATTTTGGGAGGAGGGTGTGAGTTGTCAGCGAAGAGGAACAGAAAAGCCTTCCCGGAGAGGCGGCCCCAGCCAGGAATTCCAGCTACGAGGAACCAGGAGCTCCCCGGGAACCCTCGGCACAGCTGTCACGCCAACAACTGTCACTGGCTCTGCCGCCAACCCCCATGGGGCAGATCCCCCAAATCCAGCCGGCAGAGCTCGGCGCTCCCGTGACTCCGGTCACGTTCCCCGCGGGATAACCCACGCGTCCTCGCGTGGGAAACCAAACGGAACCGGCACGGGTTTGTTTTGGCCGCAGCAAAGGGACGCCGAGGAAGAGCTGGGGGGGTGGAACAGACCCCCCCAAGCCCCCCGGTGGAGGTGACAGCGCTCGAGCCGGTGTCGCTCGCCCACCGCCGGGTCCGCGACCCCCGCCCCGCCCTCACCGGGGGGCTGCAGCTCCCCCCTCCCGCCCTCAGGTCCCGCCGGGCGGGGGAACCCCGGGAATAGACCCCAAAACCGTGACCCCCTCCCGGCCTCAGCCCCAAAACCGCCCCGGAGCCCCCCCGGCCTCACCTGTCTCCGCCTGCGGCTGCGGCAGCTCCTGCTCCGTGGCCGGGACGGTTTCTGTGGCTTCGCCGGGCATTTCTGCGGGAGGGAGGGACAAACCGACAGGCCCGGACTCGCCGGGGCTCCGGGACAGCCCGGCGGGGCGACCACCGGGCGCCGGTAACTCGCCCTCCCGGCATCCCCCCGCCCCGGAGCACGAAGCGCCCCCCGCTACTGTGGCAATCTACCGAGACGACTCCCCCGCGCGGCCCGGGCCGAGCCTGAGCTCCGTCCCGACCCCGGGCCTCGGCCGCCCCCTTCTCCCCCCCCCTCCCGCCCCCGGTGCGCGGGGCCGCCCCCGCCGCCCTGCCCGGCGCATCCGCGGCCGCATCGGCGGCCTCCAGCGGGTCCTCCCGGGCGCGCCGCGGCCCCCGCGGCGGCGGATGGCGGCGGATGGGGGCGGATGGCGGCGGATGGCGGCGGATGGCGGCGCAGGACTCACTGTGCGGGGAGCGGGGCCCAAGATGGCGGCGGAAAGAGACCGTGAGGGGAGCGCGGCTTCCGGGAGCGCGGCACTTCCGGGGCAGGGGGGAGGGGAGCGCCCGGCAACGCGGCCCGGCCCCTCCCCACGGCCGCGCTCCGGAGTTCCGGGCCCCGTTCGGGTCGCCCCCGCTGCGGGTTTGGGGACCCCCCCCCGGGTGCGGTGGGACCCCCGTGGGAGGGAAGCGAGGAGCCCCCCGCGCGTGAGGATGCGGTGCAGGGAGAGCGGGCCTTGACTTCAGCAGTGGGCAGGGGTAGCGGGTCAGGGCAGGGGGTACAGGCAGGGGTTTGGGGGGGGGCTGAGACCCTGCACTGCAGAGCAGGGACATCCCCGCAGCTCCTCCCCACGGGGATGGACCCCAGACAGACCCCACGCACAAAGCCCACCCACGGACCCCACCCACGGACCCCACCCACAGAGCTCAGGCAGACCCCAGACACAGAGCTCAGACAGACCCCAGCCTGCCTCGGGCACAGCACAACGGTGACCAGAAACGTTTAATGGTTTTTTCGTATAAAAGGTACAAAAAGTACAAAAAGCAGAAGGGGCTGTGAGTGAGGAACAGGGAGCCGGTGCAGCTCGGCTGCTCCAAGGCATCAGGAGGACCCCCCTGGGGACAGTGCCCGTCGGTCCCTCGCCGTCCCTGCCTCCAGGACCCCCGGCAGCGAGGCCTCAGAAGTCCCCCTGAAGGTCTGCCAAGAGGAGAAACGGGGAAGTTCTCCAGAAAAAGAGCCGTTTCTCAGAGCCGGGGGGTCTCCCCCACCCCGGCACCCACCGCTCTGGCGCAGCCGCTCCCCCCGCCGGGCGCTCTCCATGCCCTCCACGAACTGCTCGAAGACCCTCACGTAGGGAGCCAGGCTGGTCCTCTTGTAGTCTGGAGGGTTTGGGGGAGTGAGGAGGGGTGCTGGGGACCCCCCCCTCAGCCCCAACCCTGCCCGCCCCCACCCAGACCCCCGCCCCGCTCACCCCTCGCCCGCCGCTTCGGCTCCGTCTCCCCGAGCTCCTCGCGCTCCCCGTCGCCGCCAGCCGCGTCCAGCTCGTGGCACAGGGACCTGCGGGAGAGCCAGGGCGAGCTTTCGGGGCCGTGGCACCGGCGGGACCCCCCCCCCCAGCGCTGCTGCCCACCCCGTCCCCGCTCACGCACGCGATGGTGGGCACGGCGAAGGGGTCGAACTGGTCCAGCGCCTGCAGGTCCAGCGGCACCGAAATGCGGCCTGAGAGAGGGGGAGAGAGGGGGGTGTCACCTGTGAGGGGTCGTCCCGGGGGTCCCCCCCCCCGCGGGGGTCCCGCCCCACACCCACCTGTCTTGGGGTGGACGCTGAAGGGGCTCTTGAGCAGGTGGCCCAGGCCCTTGCTGACGTTGATGTCGAGGCGGGGGAAGCAGAACTGCAGCATGATCTCCCAGTCGGCGCAGCACGGGGCGACGCCGCGGCCCCGCGTGCGCTCCATGCGGCCCCGCAGCACCTCCCAGCGCTGCACCGAGTCCTTCCTCCGCGGGAACTCGCCCCGCAGCGCCTCGCGGTGCTGTGCCGGGCCGTCAAGGCTCCACCACGCGCTCAGCCGGGCCCCACCGAGACGCCGTGCGGACCCTCCCTCCCTCCGGCCCCCGCCACGAAGGAAGGATATCCTCCGGCACCAGGGCCAGCACCTTGTCCCACCTCTCGGGGCTGCCCAGGATGTCCTGCCCCACCAGCGCGTACTCCTCGAAGTACTTCTCCACCACGGCCACCGAGCGCCTGCGGAGAGCGGGGTGGGCTCAGCGCCCGCCGGGGGCTGCGGGGCCGGGCGAGGGGGTCCCCACCCACCTGATGAAGGGGTGCACGGGGTAGGAGAGGTTCACCTTCTTCACCGTTTCTGCTCCGCCCTGCGGGGACAGCGGTGCTCAGCCTGGGGGGGGGGTCTGGACCCCTGTGCACCCACCGTCAGCAGGGTCAGGGCACCCCAGACCCCCCCACACACACCCACCTTCACCAGGGTCAGGGGGTGCCCAGACCCCACACACACCCACCGTCAGCAGGGTCAGGGGGTGCCCAGACCCCACACACACCCACCTTCAGCAGGGTCAGGGGGTGCCCAGACCCCACACACACACCCACCTTCACCAGGCTCAGGTACTCCACGGTGGCCGCCCGCAGCGCCGGGGACCATTTCCTCACCGCGTCGTCGCACACCCAGCAGTGGACACCCCTCCTGCCCGAGTACACCCACAGGCGATGCCTCATGCCCAGGTCCTCTGCGGGGGGCACAGACGGGTTTGGGGGGGCACGCCGGGATGGACTGCGGGGACCACCCGAACCTGGCGGTGCCACGAACCCAGTGGGCACCGGCGCGTCCCCCAGCCCTGCCAGAGCTCTGCCCCGGCCCTGCTCTGAGGCCTGGGCATCGCTGTGGGGCAGAGCGTGCTCTGCACGTGCACGGGGGTCCACGCGTGTCCCCTGGACGCGCACAGGGGTCCACGGGTGCCCCCCAGACCCTCACCCTCGAGCGCGCGGTCGATGACGCGCACGGCGATGGTCATCAGCGTCCAGCACTTGGAGCAGATGTCGGCCGAGCTGGGGGCAGAGCGTGGCGGGGTCAGGCGGCCGCCCCACACCCCCAGGCCCCCCTCCCAGCCCAGAACTCCCCCCCGGGGGAACCTGCAGCACGTCCGGACGTCGTCGTAGTCCGTCATGTCGATGTCGAAGACCAGCTCCTTCTCCTGCGGCTGGAAGGCCCCCAGGCGCACCGTGTTGTGCTGGTTGGGCTGCGGGAGGGACAGGACGGGCTCAGCGAATCAGGGACCCCCGCGGACCCCCGAGCGCGGTGCCCGGGACTCGCTCACCCGCAGGGAGTACACGGCCCCGATGTCGATCTTGTAGGGGTTGATCTTCTGCAGCTCCCGCTCCAGCTCCTGGGGGCTGCCGAAGGACTGGAACCGCACGTACACGTCGTCCCGCAGCGTGAAGGAGAATTCCCGCAGCTGGAAGTAGTTCTTCACCACTGCGGGGGCGTGGCAGGGTCGGGGGGAGTGAGGATGCCCTCACCACAGCACCGATGCCCCCCATCCCACATCGATGCCCCCTGTCCTGTATCGATGCCCCCCATCCCGTATCGATGCCCCCCCTCCCGTATCGGCGCCTCCCGTCCCGTATCGATGCCCCCACCCCGTATCGATGCCCCCCATCCCGTACAGATGCCCCCCACCCCGTATCGATGCCCCCCGTCCCGTATCGATGCCCCCCGTCCCGGATCGGTGCCCCCCGTCCCGTATC
>JAWMRA010000067.1:1273972-1289653 GCA_035584735.1 Pseudotriccus pelzelni
AGGTGACGCTGAGCCTCCTGCCGCTGCTGCGGCGGGCGCGGGGCCGCGTGGTCAACGTGGCCAGCGTGATGGGCCGCGTCTCCTTCTTCGGTGGCGGGTACTGCATCTCCAAGTTCGGCGTGGAGGCCTTCTCCGACAGCCTCAGGTGAGTCTGGCTTGGCACCATCCCGGTTTCCCAATTTGTTTTTCCGGACTTTGCCTGACACAGCTCTCGATCTCCATCCTCGCACCACCACGGCCGAGCACAGGTCAACTGGTTGTAGCTGCTGCTGAAGTGGGAACGGCGCCTGTCCTGGCACGGAGCCTCCCTATCAGACCTTGCCCCCGTCCGGGATCTGTGGGGACGCGGCCCTGCAGTCCCGAGCTTTGCTTTGTCCCCAGCCCAGCCCATCCAGACGGGGCACACGTTTGCTCACACTCTGCCTCAGCCGCGTGCTCGGGCACGGGGTCCAGCAGGATGGTCGTGCTCTGCTCCTCTGGCACGAGGCTGCCGTGCATCCCGCGGGAGAGGCAGCCACGGACACGTTCCGGTGCCGCTCCCGTGTCCCACGGCGCTTGGTCCCTTGCAGGCTTGAGATGCGCAACTTCGGGGTGAAGGTCAGTGTGATCGAGCCGGGCTACTTCAAAACTATGATCACCAACGTCGAGAACCTGGAGAGGAATTTTCTTTCCATCTGGGAGAAGCTTCCGGAGGAAATCAAAACGAGTTATGGGGAGAGTTACTTGAAGCAGTGTGAGTACCTCTCCCAAAGGCTGAGTGATGCCGTTTCTCTCCTGACACGAGGCACAGCCCCAGAATCAGGGGGTTCCCTCGGGGGTCCCACCACCCCGACGCCCCACCGAGCTGCTTGGCTCCGGGGGCTCAGTGGCGTTTTCTGCCTCTGCAGTTGTTGCATCACTGAAGCTGATGCAGAAATGCTACAACTCCGACCTGTCTCAGGTCACGAACCGCATGGAGCACGCGCTGACCAGCCTCCACCCCCGCGCCCGCTACTCGGCCGGCTGGGACGCCAAGCTGCTCTACATCCCCCTCAGCTACCTGCCCTCGGCCCTCACGGACGCCGTGTTCTCCTTGTTCTACCCCAAATCCGTAGGGAAAGCCTAAGGCAGGGCTGCCGGGCTGAGGCGCGGCGATGCCTGAGCCGGGGCCTGGTGATGTGCGGTGGGATCCGGCGGTACGAGGTGGGATCCGGCATTGCCCTCGGCCAAGGCCATGCTGCGGTCCCTGAGTTTGTTCCCTGCCCGCAGACAAGTTTGTCCCAAATAAAGGCCCCCCCATGCCCTCCTGGCACAGTGTGATGTCACCGTCAGGCTGTGGGCCCGGGGCCGTGCTGTGGGGGCTCTCGTGGGCTCTGGCTGATCCCCCCCGTGTCTGCCCCGCACGGGGTCTGGACCTCCACCAGGGGTGCCACAGCTGGACTTGCCCAAAGTGGCACTCCAGGGATTAACACACACAAATCAAACCCACACTTGTTCCAACCTGGGCGGATTTGCCTCTGGGCACTGGGCTGGGAAGCCTCCAACAGCGTCTTCCTCCTCCTCCTCCTCCTCCTTCTCCTGCAGAGCCGCTCAGTGGGGGCTGCCCCACTCCACTGCCATGGCTGGGGACACCGTCCCCCACCGAAGCCGGGCGACAGGGAAAGGTCTAAGTTGGTGCTGGAGGGTGGCACCAAATCCAGCTCTGGGAGACAATGGCATTCACCTGCTAGGGGCACAGAGAGCCCCCGGGACAGGGAATGGTGCAAGGCAGAGCTGGGAATTGCAAACCAGGAAGGCAGAATTCGCCCCAGGTCCTGCCGCAATCCCGGCTCTATATAAACGGCCCGAGTGCGGCCGGCCCGGCTGTCACCGAGCGGTGCCGCTGCCGAGGATGTGGCTGTGCGCGGCGGTGCTGCTGGCCGGGCTGCTCCTGCTGCGGCGCTGGCACCGGGAGCGGCAGACGGTGCCGCGGCTCTGGGAGAAGCACGTGCTGATCACGGGCTGCGACAGCGGCTTCGGGAACCTGCTGGCGCGGCAGCTGGACGGGCGCGGGCTGCGGGTCCTGGCCGCCTGCCTGACCGAGGCCGGGGCGGCGCGGCTGCGGGCGGCCGCCTCGCCGCGCCTCCAGACCGTCCTGCTGGACGTCACCTCCAGCCGGAGCATCGCCGCCGCCGCCGCCTGGGTGCGGGAGCGCGTGGGTGACCGAGGTAGGGTGGGGCAGACACCCCATTGTCACCCCCGCTGTCACCCCCTGGACCCCCAGCCAGCTGTGCTGGCACAGCCGGGGCCGGGCGTGGGGCCGTGGAGCAGCCCCAGCTCATCCCATCCCCTCTGCAGGGCTCTGGGGGCTGGTGAACAACGCAGGGATCGCCATCCCCACCGCCCCGAACGAGTGGCTGACCAAGGATGACTTCATGAAGGTGATGGACGTCAACCTGGTGGGCCTGGTGGAGGTGACGCTGAGCCTCCTGCCGCTGCTGCGGCGGGCGCGGGGCCGCGTGGTCAACGTGGCCAGCGTGATGGGCCGCCTCTCCTGTTTCGGCGGCGGGTACTGCATCTCCAAGTTCGGCGTGGAGGCCTTCTCCGACAGCCTCAGGTATGGCGTTGGTGGCCCCCGGTGCTTGCCTGTGCTCACCCAGCCGCCCCCTGCTCTGCCTCGCCGCCCCCACACGGGGTTTTGTTGTGTGGGTCCGGGTTGCGTCCTTCCCACAGACCTTGTGAAACCCTGACCGGGCCACGGGGTGGGGACGCGGGCACGGCTGGAGCCGCAGTTGTGCAATCAGGTGAAGGGTTTCGAGGGACTCTTGAGCAAGGACAGGGCTCCTCTGTGCTCATGATGTGGTGCCTGGCGGGGGGGTCACGGGCTCCCTCTCGCTCCCCCCAGCCCTTGCCCGGCTCGGGACAGCTCTGGCTCACGTCCCCACCTCGGGCAGGCGGGAGATGCGTCTCTTCGGGGTGCAGGTCTCCGTCATCGAACCCGGCGGCTTCCGGACGGCGATGCTCGACCCCGCGCCGCTGGGGAAGGACCTCACGCGCCTCTGGGAGCGGCTCCCGGCAGAGGCCCGGGCGGCCTACGGCCCCCGGTACCCAGGCGGACGTGAGTCCATCCCCACGCGGCACCGTCACCCCCCCGGCGTCCCCGCCGCCACCCGGGCTGACCCCGCTCTGCCCACCCAGTTGCCAAGAGCACCGTCCTCATGCACCGCCTGAGCAGCGCCCGCCTGACGCCCGTCACCGCCGCCATGACCCACGCGCTGCTGTCCCGCTGCCCCCGCAGCCGCTACGCCGCCGGCTGGGACGCCCGGCTCCTCTTCCTGCCGCTCAGCTACTGCCCGGCCTGGCTGTCCGACACCCTCCTGGGCCTCCTCCTGCCCGCCCCGGCCCGCGGGACCCCCGCACGCCCCTGAGAACGGCCGCCGGCGCGGGGCTCGGGTGGGATCGTGCTCAATAAAGCTGGTGCAACACTGGGGGCTGCTTTCGGTGCCCCCGAGGCGTCCCACGGCCCCCTGGCCACGGTGCTGGGTGACCCCCCTGTCGTGGCAGGACCCCCCTGGCCGCCTGTGCCCAGAGCAGCCTCGTACCCGGGGATGTCGCGGCTCAGCCGGCAGGGAACGTGCAGGGTGTTCCTCCATCCCTGGGCGTGGGGGTTGCTGATCCCCGCGTCACTCATCCCGCTAATCGAGGGCGGATTAGCGATCAGGAGGGCAGGTCCCTGAGCCTGGGCACTCGCCCGCAGCACCAGAGCAGCGTTCACAGCGGCCCCGCTGCCCCCTGGCACGGGCAGAGGTTGAGCCCCCCGGGCCGGGACCCCCGGGCTGTCACGGGGGGTGGGGGCCGAGGAGCTGCCACAGGACAGAGGCAACACACGGGGCCTCGCACTCAGCTCGTGGAGCCGCTTCCCCAGCCGAGGAATCTTCTCCGAAGCGTTTTCTTCAGCTTGGCAAAGCAGGACGACGTCCCCAGCAGCCCCCACACGTCACGGTCAGGGTGTCCCCAGGGATCAGCACGATGAGCTCCTGCTGCGGCCTCGGCTGCACCTGCCCCGGGACACCTGTGCTCACATCCCTCCGGGAACATCCTGGCCCTTCTCAGTCCTGGAGTTCTGTGTGGAAATTCCCTGACCCCTGAAACAGAACCAGGACAGTGTCCCTTCCCCCTTGGGGGGAGCAAAGACCCCCAGCCCCTCAGTGACAGAGCGGCTCCCCACCACCCTGGTGGCCCCAGCCGAGCCAAAATGTGCCCAGGGCGAGCACAAAGCTGCCAGGTTCCTGTTTGGACCCTGGGTCCTGCCAGGGCCGGTACCTGCACACGGGGTCACCAGGCTGGGCTTGTTGTTGTGAGACCCGACTTATCAGTGCCCTCGTGCTTCCCCGCTCCGGCCATGCCTTCCTTCCGAGCCAATTGTTCATCCCAAAGTCTTGTCTGCACTCGAAAAAGGAGATTTCCTGCAATTGTTTCACAGGACTTGCAGCTCGATGCAAAATTTTCTGCCTATCAGCCCCCTCCCCAGCACCAGGGCAAGGCTCGAGCCCCCTCCCTTCCCCTGCCAGACTGCAGGGCAATCACAGCTCCGTGATTAATTGCTGCCCGGCCAGAGGTGCTTCTGTGGTGACATCCATCTGCCATCGGCTCCCGCGGCGGCGCTGCCTGGGCAGAGAGTTCAGCTTTCAGCCCTTTTCCCTCCAGATGAAACCCTGAGCTCACCTCGGTGTCGTGGTGGCACCGGGGGCAGCTGCTGGCACCTGTCCCACAACCCCTTCCCGTGCAGCATTCCCAGTGCCGGGGCAGCACCTGGCCTGGAAGGGTCCGTCCCAGAGGATGCATTTTCCCTACAGCAGGACCCGGGAAGGGTCCAGCCCCCGAGCCCAGCATGGGGATCGTGGAGGGGACCCTTCGGAAGCCTCGGGGACCCCGCTGCGTCCCCAGGCACCTGCAGCTTCCACCCCGACACCTGCCCAGGGCCTCCCGTGCCCAGCCCTGCGGCCAAATCAAAAGGGAGCCGAGCCCTGGGGCTGGAAATCCAGTCAAATGTCACCCACGCTGGGCTGGCTCAGGATGTTGGACCACGACGGTCATTTCCTGCCGGGAAGCGGCCACCAAGCCCACCCCGAGCTCCGCTCTCCAGAGGCGCGAGAGCCGCTGAGCCGAGAGGATCCCTGTGCTCCTGAGCAGCCCGCCGGTGAGCAGAGATCTCCTCCTCCCTCGTGTCTGTCTGTCCCTTCTCCTCTCCTCTCCTCCTGTCCGCTCTCCCATCTCTCTGTCCCTTTTTTCTGTCCGTGTGTCCCCTCTCCCGTCCCTCTCTCCCCGACCCCACGGGTCTCTCAGGACCTGCGGTGTGGAGAGGGTGGGAGGTCGGGAAGGGCATGTCCAGCCTCTGGACGGTTTTGGGAGCGGGTGGGTGTCAGCCCGTTGCCGCAGGGGTGTCCCTCTGGTGGGGGACCCTCGGCTGTGGCACTCCTGGCCCACCAGGGTCCAAGTTCCACGGGAACACCCCAACAGCCCAGCACGCTCCTCCAGCCCTCCCGAGGGAGCGGCTGGTCCTGAGCTCTTCTGGCCCCACGGGGCCGGATGGGTTCTGTGGCATCTTCGCCGTGCTGATGCAGCTGTACTGGGATCAGAGCTCTCACTTGAGGCAGCAAAAGGATGTTGAGGTCAACTGCATTTCCCTTAACTTCATAATTTTGTCACCTACTTGGAAGTCCCGACGGCTCCCGGCAATGCAGCCGCCGGACGGGCAGAGCCGGTGAGGGACCACACTGAGGGCTTGGAATGGGACCGGGGCCTTTCCTGCTGGAGTGGGGTCTGGGCCACAGTCACCGGTGTGTTCAGTGGCCTGGGCACCGGCCCGTGCCCCGGGCCAGGCTGTGGGACAGGGCACAGCCACCAGTGGGGCTGATGACTGTGGCTGGCATTTAGCCTGGGAGGTGAGGGGATCACCTGGGCAGACCTGGCACCTTTTGAGGGTTGATGTAGGGAGTCACCATAGGACTGAAAATCGGGTTAAAACCCCCCAGAAGGGTCTGAGCCCCATGCAGGGACCGAGTTCTGTGTGTTCTCAGTGTTCTCCCTTCCCCTGCAGTGCCAGGATGGCTGAGATGACCACGGCCCCCACTGAGGCACACACTGTCCCCAGTGAGTACGGGGACTACCACAACTGGTCCGAGCTGTTCCACCTCCTGAACCACACCTACACCTACTGCGAGTTCAGCCTGGACGAGAACATCAAGCGGGTGATCCTTTTCATCCTTTACCTGGTCATCTTCGTGGTGGGCCTGGTGGAGAACCTCCTTGTCATCTGGGTCAACTGGCAGACGCGGGGCAACAAGAGCTTGGTCAACCTCTACATCATCAACATGGCCATCGCTGACCTCGGGGTGATGCTCTCGCTGCCCATCTGGATGCTGGAGGTGATGCTGGATTACACCTGGCTCTGGGGCAGCTTCCTCTGCCGCTTCACGCACTACTTCTACTTTGCCAACATGTACGCCAGCATCTTCTTCCTCACCTGCCTGAGCGTGGACCGCTACGTGTCCCTGACCAGCTCCTCCCTCTTCTGGCGCCGGCACCAGCACCGCGCGCGCCGCGTCGTCTGCGCCTGCAGTTGGGTCCTGGCCGCGTCCATCCCGTTCCTGGAGGTCGTCCACATGCAGCTGGTCAACACCGGGGAGCCCATCTGCATCTTCATGGCCCCCTTCGAGACCTACGACGAGTGGGCGCTGGCGGTCAGCTTGGCCACCACCACCATCGGCTTCCTCGTGCCCTTCCCCATCATCGCCGTCTTCAACGTGCTGACCGCGCGGTTCCTCAGGCGCACCAAGCCGGAGAGCCGGAGGCACTGCCTGCTCATCTACGCCTACATCGTGGTCTTCCTCGTCAGCTGGCTGCCCTTCCACGTCGTGCTGACGCTGCTCACCCTCGACGGCAACCACATCATCCTCAACTGCACCTTCGCCCACCTCCTCTACTTCTTCTACGACATCATAGACTGCTTCACTCTGCTGCACTGCGTCGTCAACCCCGTCCTCTACAACTTCCTGAGCAAGAACTTCCGCAGCAAACTCATCTCCGCCGTGGTCAAGTACATCCCCAAGGACCACGGCGCCCAGAAGGGTGCTGGCAACTCCTCCTCCACCACACAGCACTCCATAGTCATCTCAAAGGACAACCACCCTCCCAACTAAGCGGGGTCGGACTCTCCCACCCCGCCCCGGCAGCAGCAGCGGCTCCCTGGGGACACTGGGACCGGTTTTCCTGGCGATGAGGAGACGCTTTGCTTTGGCACAGCCTCTCCTGGCCGGGTGCCAGGCAGGGTGCCAGGCACGAGGGGAGGCGGTGCAGGAGCTACAGACGTCTTTTCTCTGGAGTGCTGCTGTGTCAAACTTATTTAGCTAAAGAAAGAGTCAGAGAGATTCCCTGTTCCCCAAACGAAACCCTTGCAGTAATAAAGCAGTGAGATGTCCCACTTGGGGTCCAACACAACCCCACCCCTGGGATTTGACCCCCGTGCCCCCAGACTGTCACCCTGAGAGGGAGGGAGGGAATCTCCCCTTCGGAACACAAACCTCCCTCCCCGCCCCCAGCAACGTCCAGAGCCTGATCTTGGAGAGATGAAGGCGAGGCGGCCGTGGGGGCTGAGCAGGGCACAGACCTGAGCTGGGACCAGGGGAGGAGCGACTGGGATTCGAGATCAGCAGCTCGATCAGTGATGGCTAAACTGGGTTTGACTGGGCAGGGCTGCTCCAGACCAAGGGCTGGGAGCGGGGTTTGGGTCTCCCATCCCGTTAATCCAGCCTCCTCTGGAGCATTCCCTCGCTGGTATTGAAGGCCACGGGGTGCATTTCTCAACGTTTCCAGAGGCTCCAGCAGCCCTTGCCCTGCCACCCCAGTCCCCGTGGGAGCGCGGACACGTGCAGAAATCCTCGGAGCTGGAGAGAGGGCCGGGCCTGCTCTGTGCAAGGAACTGCAGCATCCGGAGAAAGTTCATCCTCTGGAATCTGAGCTCAGTCACGTGCTGCGGGTCGAGCCCTCGGCGGGGGAAGGTGACAGAGCCACGGGCTCCGGGGTCCATAAATCTACCAAGGACCTTGAGCTGCTGGAGAAACACGTGCAAAAGCAGAGCATAAGCAGTTCTGGGGGCAGGATGCTGGTGGCACGGGGAGGAGGGGGGAGCAGGATGTTCTGGGAGAAGCCCGGGACCGGGAATTAACACGGATGTGGGGTTATCACGGGGCTGGCTGACTCTGCCAGCTCAGGGGTCCTGCAACGGGGTAAATCCCTAAATTCCTTCTGCAGGGACATTCCTTCGTCCCCCAGGGACATCAGCACCGAGGGTCTCACACAGCAGCACTGGGAAGGCACCAGCCCCTCACCACAGCAATTCCCTGTCCAGGGCAGCAGTTCAGGCTGTTCCCCTTCCTCAGTTCTGTTATTGCCCTGGGCTGAGGATGAACTTGGGGGTCTGCACCCGCAGGACCCCCTCACCTTCATCCCCAAATCCTCCCTGGGCTTCTCTTTGCCAGTTCCCTGCCCCTTCCAACGAAGAAATGGAGGGCAAATCCACAGCAACAAACCCCCTGACGAGTGACGTAACCAGGGCAACAATATATTCAAGTTACTCAAACATGTAAAATCTGGTATTCGACCTATTAAACTTCATTTTTAACTCTCTTAATTTACCTGCAACTTTGTCCATAGATCTCAGGGCCAGAGTGGCCCTAAATAACCCACCAGCCAGCCCCAGGTGGTGACCCAGGCTGGCCCCCTCGGCCTCCCTGCAGAGCCTCCTGTGGGACACACGGGCTCCTTCACCCCCCAGACCACTCACCCAGCGGCTCATCCAGGCACACAAACCCCGCGATTCCCTTAAGGGTGGGGGAGAGGGCCCTGCTCCCGCCCTGCTGCTGCAGCCCCCTCCCCGCTCCCATCGCTGCATCCCACGGGAATGCCACGACCTGTTGCCCCTGTGCCGCTCCCAGTGCTGGGAGGGGCGGGGAAGAACCCTGGACCTGCCTGGGAATCCTGCCGAGCACGGGGATGGCCTCACGTGCTTCCCCGGGCATTCCCGAGGAGGCAGGAACACCGGGATGGATGCACACGGAGAGGAACAGGTTCCACAAACAGGCAGCTACAAGAGGTCAATGTTTTCCGTTTTATTATTCTAAATAAAAACCACACTTTGTGCTGAACAATGGAGTAGAAAAGAACCCGATGTACAACGATTTTAGACATCTACGATCTGGGGGCAGAGTTTACAAAATATACAAAACTTTACAGCAAATAGATAGTAAACACTTAAATAGCAGGAGGTCAGTACCTACGATCAACTTAACGAAAAGGTTAGACAGCAAATTCAACCCTTGTTCTTTCCTCTGCTTCGTTACTCTGATGAGAGACCTGGATCGGTTGGGACCAGGGAAAATGAACTCTGTGTTGGGGATGGGCTCGGCACAGGCCCCGGGACGGGGATTCCCTGTCGGAGCTCCCCGGGAGGCTCCAGGACCCGGCATTTCCTCTCTGCATCCCCCTCTACTGCCCCAGGACCCCAAAGCACTTGGCAAATACCTCGGGCTGGCCCAGGGGAGGTAGGTGGGTGTCCCTGGGGTCACTGAGGGGAGCAGGGACAGGAGGGAGCAGGTTTGCCCACAGTGGTGGAACAGGAACAGAACCGGGCATGGAGCGACCACCCCAGCACTCCCAACACGGAGCTGAGCGTGGACCTGGAGCTTCCAGCCGGACAAGGGGACAGGAATCACAGGGGTGCCATCCCTGTACAGGCCCAGGACCCTCCCAGGGGGGCATTCAGGTCTCTGACCCCTCCGAAAACCTCCCTGAGGAGGAGCAGCGGCAGGTCCAGACCTGTCCCCCTGTCCCCTGCTGCAGGATGTTCCACATGGGAATGATCCATTATATCACAGGCAAACAGAAGTTCCAGGGATCGCAGCTGGCTCCCGCTTTCCCCCCAGGGCCAGGAGCCAGGGCCCGTTAAGTGTTTCAGTGTAAAAGCTTCTCTTTTTGGTTAATGTGCACAAAAGGCTTTTGCTTCACAGCTTATTGAGATCCGGGGCTGCAGGTGCTGTGCCCCGACCCTTCCCAAAGCCCATCACGGCTTCTGGAACGTTCCAGGAGGGTCTCAAGGCTCTCCCAGCCTCGTCTGTCCCTCACATCCTTCATTGCCACCTCCAGAGCAGCGCAGGCCGTGTCTGTCCCTGTCCCTGTCCCCGTCCCCAGCCGGACACAGCCCTGAGTTCTGCGCTCGAGGGGACCCTGTGCAAGCAAGGGAGGGGATCAGGTCACTTCCACGGTCCCTTCCAGCCTCATCCACCCCATGATTCCACAAGAGAAACCCTGGAACCGAAAGGGCAGCTCAGAGGAGCCCCCAGATTCCCAGAGCCCCAAGCTTTCCCAAAACAATCCTTCTCTTTTTTTTTTTTTTCGTTTTTTTTTTTTTTTTTCTGTAAAACTCGGCAACGCTCAGCTGGACACGGCTCTGCCGGCGATCCCAGGCCCGGGACCACGGCACCGGAGATCTGGGAGCCCGGAGCTGCAGCAGCCAGGCCAGCCCGGGGCCGACCTGTGCTCCGAGACCTCCCCTCCTCCCAGCACAGGCTCCAGGCACCCCCCGCTCCCGGAGGTAGGTCGGTACCAGGGGAGGTACCACCCTCATTTTACAGATGAGGAAACTGAGGCAAAGAGGTGAAGTTGACTTGCCCGAGCTCTCCGAGCAGGCGTCCGGCCCCCGCCCACGGGACGCCCCTTCCCCGGGGAAGGGGCAGCAGGGCGAGTCCCCAGGGTTCGCAAATCACTAGTTTAGTTTAGCTCAGTCAACAGCAAAACTCGGCAGAAGCGCGGGAGCCGATCCGGGACCACCCAGGCCCCGGAGCCCCCGAGCGCTTCCTGTTTGTGAGGTAGAATGAGTTCCCGAAGGGCAGCCCGAGCTCGGAATTATCTGTTCCTCCCCACCTCTGCCCCGCAGCAGGACAACATGGGAAAAAGCCAATTCCCACCCTTCCTGGTGTAAACACTGTCAGCACGGGCTCAGCTCGCTGGTGGGGCCAGGAGAGACCCCCCCCCAGGATCGCCCGACGTGGGACTGGGAGAGCCCTCCCTGCCAAGGGATGCCCAGCTCATGTCTGGGAGAGACCCCTGTGCCCAGGAGAGCCCCCCATGCTGAGGAGCAGCTGGGAGAGCCCCCCATGCCCAGGAGAGCTTCCCTATAGTCAGGAGAGCCCTGCGTGCCCAGGAGCGCCCTGGCACGCAGCTGGGAGAGAGCTCTCCCAATGCCAGGGGAGCCCTCCACGCCCAGGAGAGCCCCCTGTGCCCAGGAGAGCCCCCTGTGCCCAGAGAGGCCCCGCTGAGGTCCCCGACAGCCGCCACTGCCGCGGCTCCCGCTCCGTGAACAAACTCACATCGCTCCAGCAGCGCGTTTGCCACCAGACACGTCCAGGACGTGGAGATCCAAGATGTGGGAAGGAGGGAGGGAGCGAGGGAGGATCCCTTCAGCAGGAGAAGGGCCCTCGAAGGTGCCTTCCAGGGACTTAAGGCAACGGCTTCATCACGTCCCATCCGGCAGCCCCGGGACACGGCGCGAGGCCGAGCAGAGCCGGGCGGGATTCCAGCAGCTCTCCGTGGCCACCATCAGTCGCCTCCCAGGAACACGGACCTGCTTCCCCTCCCGCTGCAGCCCGGAGACTCCTCCGGGGGATCCCTGTGCTCGAACAGCCGCCTCCGCTCGGGCTCTGCGGGGAGGTCGCGCCGCTCCATCTCCCTCTCAGGGCACGAGCGAGTGCGTCACAGCCACGGCTCAGAAACCGCGGCCTGGGAATCCGGGAATCCCCCTCCTCCTTGGCACGCTCCCACGCTTCCTGCTCCTCTCCCTGGCGACCCAGCGATGGCCAATCCCAGGACACACCTGGCCCATCTTCCGGCAGTAGCAGCAGAACCCCAGGGATGCCCAGAATGTCTTTTCCTTCTCTTTCCTTTTTTCTTTCTTTTTTTTTTGCTCCTTTCCTTCGAGTCCAGCACTGGCTCTGTCCCTCTGCACTGAGGTCAGGTGTGAAAATCTTAGCAGCATCAGTTTGTGGACAAGCTCAGGGTTAGCCTGGTTGAGTGGGCTAGAAGGCTCAAAAAAATAGAATCTAGACTCAAAAACTAGTGAGAAGTACTAAAAACACAGAACTCGATGGCCTCTAACAGGACCAGAGGTAAGTAAACACGACAGACTCCTTGAAACAGTGATGTACCTCACGTGCTGTTAATTTGTACAACGCCACCAATCTAAAAAAAGCCCTAAATAGGCACAAAAAATAAAAGCAAACGAACAAAAAGAAACGAAAAGGAGGATTCCATCCGTGACGCCTGACCGTTAAATAAAAAGAAACGACGCTTTTTTTTTCCCCACGGCTTCCGTGACGAACGCTGGCTCCTCCCGCCTCGCCCCCCCAGTCAGCTATCCGTGTTTTTCTCGGCCTCTTTGGAATGGATGATGTACATGAAAGTCTGCTCGATGGTGAAGTCCGGGGGCAGGCTGCCCTTGTGCACCCCTATGTGCTTGCTCATGAGGTTGAGCGTGGAGCTGTAGTGCCCGCACACGGTGCAGCGGTACATGAGGGCCCCCGAGTGCGTCCGCAGGTGGCACTTGATGGTGGAGCGCCCGCGGAAGAACTTGTGGCACACCTTGCACTGGTAGGGCTTCTCGCCGGTGTGGATGCGCCGGTGGTAGTTGAACTCGCTGGTGTGGGCGAACCTCTTCCCGCACACCTTGCAGCTGTACTTGCTGTTGCCCGGCTGGCTCTGCAGCGCCAGCTCCTCGCTCAGGAACTCCTCGGGCAGCTTCCTCTTGGGCAGCCCCTGCGGCTGGAGCCGCTCCCCGAACCCCGCCCGCATGTCCAGGCTCCCGCCGCACTTGTGCTGGCTGACGTGGTACCGATAGGCCGCCTCCAGCTTGAAGCTCTGGCTGCAGAAGTGGCACTGGAACAGAGCCTCCTCCACGTGCTGGTGCACGGCCAGGTGCTTCTCCAGGAGCTGCCGGTCCACGAAGCTGTTGGCACACACGGAGCAGGAGAAGACGGGGACGCCCAGGTGGGACAGGGCGTGCCACATCAGGCTGCAGAGGCTCAGGTGCCTCTGGTCGCACACGCCGCAGGTCTGGCTCTTCAGGTTCACGTGCTCCAGGAGGTGGTTCCGGACGGTGTGGAAATCTTTGGCCAGGGGCTTCCCGCAGGCAGCGCAGGCCAGCTCGGGGCTCCCCCCTGCCCCGAACACGGCCCCCTTCCCGGGCAGGGGGTCGCTGGGGTGGACGACGATGTTGTTGTCGAAGACCCCGTCCCGCCGGTGCAGCGTCAGCTGCCACTGGGTGAAGAACTTGGTCTCGCACATGTCGCAGGAGAAGAGGAAGATGCCGATGTGGGACAGCACGTGAGTGACCCTGGAGTTGCGGTCCTGGAAGTGGGTCTCGCAGACCTTGCAGTTGCCGGTGAGCAGGTCCACGTGGTCCCTGGCGTGCTGGCGGATCAGCTGGATGTTGGGCTCCAGCACCTTCTTGCACACCTGGCAGGGCATGGCCTTGCTGTCCCGGCCGTCGCTCTCGAAGGCCAGTTCCTCCTCGCTGTCGTCGCTCAGCTCAATCACCTCCTCGGACGGGCCCAGCTCCTCCCCAGCATCCTCAAAGTGCAGCTCGGCCTCTCCCAGATCCTCCAGCTGGAGCTCATCCATCTGCTCGAATCCCTGCTCTTTGGAGTGGTCACTGTTGCTGGGGCAGGAGTTGCTCCCCATGGAGACGTCCAGGGACGGATCAGTGGGGAAGAAGCCGCCCTTGCCGTAGTCGCCGTTGCTCTGGGCCTTGTACTGGGGGCAGGAGCTGCCGGTGGTCTGGGCCACGACATTCCCGCCGGGCGGGGCCCCCAGACCCGCGGCCGGAGCGAACTGCGCCGGATCCGGCCCCTGTTCCGTCTTGGGAGGCTGCTGTGGATGCATCAGGGGAAGAGCCTGGCTGGCCTCACCCACGGCATTCCTGTCATCCTCCTTGTAGGCGCCCGCCACGTCCCCGTGCAGGACGTAATTCCGCTCGGGGCCGAAGTGCTCGGCGCCGCTCCGGATGTCGCCCAAGGAGTGGCTCTGCTCCGAGGAGGTGCTGCTCAGCGGCCCTGCCCGGCCTTCCCCCACGGACAGCGAGGGCTGCTTGGGGATGGCCGAGCTCTCCAGGTCGGGGAAGGTGGAGTGGCAGGCCTGCAGCAGGTCCTCCATGCCCAGCCGCTCCGCCACCTCGTAGATGACGCCCACGTTGATGAGGTCCGTGAAGAGCTCCGAGGTGTACACGAAGCTCAGGATCTTCTCGAAGTTGGCCGGCGTGATGAAGTCCACCACGTAGGTCCTGGCAGCGTCCAGCCCCGTGTTCAGGAAGAGGTTCTGGAAGTAGCCGGCGGCGCAGGCCAGCACAGCCTTGTGCGCGGCGAAGGAGCGGGAGCCCACCAGGATGGTGACGTCGCACATGGTCTCGGAGAGCCGGCACTTGTTGAGTTCCTTCAGCAGGTTGTTGGGGTGGTTGGTGCTGTGCAGCTTGATCCTCATGCCCATCTTAGCAGCTGCTTGAGAGTCCCTCGTCCCGGTCAGCTTGGCCTTCACACCTTCATCAGCGGCGGGAGCAGGACGTGTTGGGCAGCCAGGAGTGGCAGGGCAAGGGGCTCTGGAGAGGGGAAATGCAGAAAAACGGTAGCACTTAACCAAAGTAACACCATTCTGGTCATACCTCCCCTTTTCCACCTTCTGGACGAGCCACAGAGCAGCTGCTGAGCTGGAAATGGACTGAACCTGCTTGTCACCTCACAGACCGACCTTCTAAGAAGTGACAGGGTGGATGCACAAAGGAGCGAACTCAAAACAAAGAGCTGCCGACTCTGCCAGGGGCAGCTGAAGGTCCCGCTGCTCTTCAGGCAGGGACGGAGATCCTGCTGACTCAGAGACCCAACTGGAGCCTGTTCCAGCCATCCCCCCTCTTCCTGAGCCAGGGACAAGGCTCCTCTCCAGAGGGATGACACTCAGGCTCCACACACCGGTCACATTCCCGTCCGGATCTCCTCCAGCCACCACCACTTCACCCCTTCACTTCAGATCCCACCTGTACCCACACGGAGACTCTGGGTTCCCAGGTGGGATCTCATCTCGGACCCTCTGTGTTCCAGCCTCGTGGGCTCTCCTGGGATTTCTCCTCTGCTGTGGCACCTCTCGGTGCAGATTCCCCGGCTGCCACCACGCCTGTCGCGCGGCACCGGCCCTTCCCACCCCGGCGTGTCCCTCCAGCTCGTCCCTGTCCTGCTCGTGGCCGCTCCGGCAGCTCTTGGGACCCCAGCCCACAAACTTACCCAGGGAGCTGTATCCCTAATTCCCAGCCTCCCCCTTCCCGGGCTGTGGGGAACAGCGAGCCCGGAAGGCAGCAGAGAGCGGGAGTTTGGAGGGGGCAGGAGGGGACGGGGCTGCTCCTGCCCCTGAGCCAGGGAAAGGTCAGAGGGGCTGAGGACGGACCCTCCTCCCCCGGGGAAAACCGCCGGCAGCTGGGATGGCGAGGATGGCCGGGGAAGGCTCTGGAAGGCTAAACGCTCGCCGGGGACAATTCCTGCGGCGTGGGGAGCCCCGGGGAGTGGACGGGACGGGGGGAAAAGAGCGGCAGAAAGAAGGGACGGGGGGAAAAGAGCGGCAGAAAGAAGGGAC
>JAWMRA010000067.1:1289834-1307000 GCA_035584735.1 Pseudotriccus pelzelni
GGGGGGGGGCGGGGGGGGGGGGGGCGGGGGCCGCGGGGGGGGGTCGCTCCTTACCCGCCCGGCGCCCCGCACCATCCCGGCCCGGCTCACACAAAGGCGCCGACCCGCCCCGCGCCCGCCCCGGCCCGCGCCGCCTTCCGGGACCCGCCGCCCGCAGCGCCCCCGCGGGGCGGGGAGGACCCCGCACGGGGCACGGGCTGGGGAGGGGGGGGACGCGGGCACGGAGCGCCGTGGGGCGGGCACGGAGCGCCGTGGGGCGGGCACGGGTCGGTGCAGCCCGCGGGCACAAGGACCCAGCCCCGCCGTCCGCACGGGCACGTCCCCGCAAGCCCCATCCGAGCGGGCTCTTTCCCGCAAGCCCCATCCGCGTGGATCCGTCCCCGCAAGCCCCATCCGCGTGGATCCGTCCCCGCAAGCCCCATCCGCGTGGGCTGCCCCAGCCCGGTGCCGGCGGCGCAGCCAAGACACAGAGACGGTGTTTGCGCGTGTCCCGCGCCGTCACGGGTGGGTGTTTAGCGGGGCAGTGCGGGTGTACACGGGTGCGCGGACGCGCGCGGCGGTGGGTGAGCGGACACGGAGGGGTCCCACGACGGCTCCGTGGGCGGCGGCGCCCGGGACGACCCCGCAGCCGGTCCCGCGGCCCCCGCGCGTGGGGGGCTCGTCCCGGGGCTCACAGGGCTCGCAGCGGAGCCTGACCGGGCGCGGGGGTCCCCGGAGAGCACCGGGGGGCCGGGCCGCCCTCCCCCCGCCCCGCCGCCCGCTTCCCCATGAGCCCCACGAAGAAATCGTGCATGTCCCCTGCGGAGAGACCGGCCGTCAGCGGCCCCGGCCCCGGCGGCGGCACCGGCACCGGCCCCGGGCGGGACTTACGCTTCTGCGGGGCCGCGGGGGGACCTGGAAGAGACCGAAGCGGGTGAGAGGGGCCCGGCCGGACCGACAGCCCCCCAGCCCGAGCCCCCTCCCGCCCCTCACCGGCGCCCTCCTCCCGCAGCAGCTCCAGCGCGGCGGCGGCAGCGGCGGCGGCCCCGGGGCTGCCGCGGGCGCTCCAGGGCAGCGGCTCCGGGACGGGCATCCCCTGCGGGAGCGAAGCGGATGAGAGGGGCTGGAAAGGATCCGAGGGGCTCCTGGGGGTGCGGACTCCCCCCGCCGCGCCCTCTCAGGACGGCCGTACCTGGGCGGGGGGCGCGGGGCCCTGCGGGGCGGCGGCGGGGGGGCGGCGGGCGAGGGCGAGCGGCAGCGCCAGGACGAGCAGCACCGCCAGCACCGGGCGGCTCCTCATCCTCGGCGGGGGTCTGGGAGCACGGTCAGCGGCGGAGCGGCGGGGTCCGGGGCCGCCCCGAGCCGGTGCACCCTCGACGGGGCGGCCCGGGACGAGCCCGGGACCGGACCGGGCTCTGGGGAGGGAAAGCAGCGAGACGGGAGACGGGGGACGGGGAGAGACGGGACCCCTGCCCGGGTCCTCGAGGGAGGGGGCCGCACCCCGGGGGTGCCTTACAGGGGCGAGGGGGGGCGGCTGTTACGGGGTGTGCAGGGGGACACGGCCCTGCTGTGGCTCCGGGGGTCCCGTGTCCCCGCTCGTGCCCGTGGGGCCACGTCTGTGCTGTCACACGCTGTTCAGACCGTGCAAACACGCACAAACGTGGGCACAGCGGGCACGGGCACAGCTCGGGCTCTGTCCTGCACGCTCCCCCGTGTCAGCACACAGCTGTCCCCTGGCACACACCCTGGCACACTCATGCTTGCCCACAGCCACGCTTGCTTCCAGAGCCCCCTCAAACCCTCCCCGAATTCAAGGAACACCTTCACCCCCTCTCTCCTCCCTCCCGTGCCCTCCCGAGTGCCATCCCGAACTTTCCCCTCTTCCCTGTGCCATCCCTCAGCCCCAACGGGACAAGGACAGGGCGCAGCAGCCCCCACGGACCCTGGGAAACCCCCAGAAGGACTGCAGGCCACAGGGACACAGACCTGCCGAGCCCTCCGGTGCTGCCTGGTGCGGGGCCAGGGGCCAAGGGACCCTCGTCAGTGGTGGCTGCAGAGCAGGGACGCTTCGAGGATTGGTGGGCAGTGGAGTTGGGCAGCTCCGATGGCTCCCCCAGCGTGGGCTCAGCCAGGAGGAGAAGTACGGTGGCACCAGCTGCTGAGCGGCGTTAAATAGGGGGCTCTGCCCGTGGCACGGCGGGGGTGGGTGAGAGGAGAGCTGCCAATGGGGGCCGGGGGGGGGTGTGGAACCCCCACCCTGCAGCTTCACGCCCACGCAGGCACCGTGACACCGACAGCACCCGTCGCACATGCGGAGTCACGCTGCGACACGCGTGTGCCCACGCAGCCACGCCGGCTCCCCGCCGTGCCCCCGGGCCGGGGGGTCAGCACACGGGCACTGTGCCCTCGAGGCCCCTCGTTACGGGGACGTGCACCCCGTCACGACGTGTCTGTGGGCACGTGTGGGAACACACAGGCTGGGATGGCCCTGCCTGGATGCCGGGCTCTGCAGCCGGGTTTTGGGGTTCTCGCAGCGCGGGGGGATCGCCGGCGGCTCCCACCGCGCGCACGCGATTCACGCACGTGTTCACCTGCGCACACAAACACACGTGTGCCCACACGCGCGCACCTCTACCCCCTGCCCGTCTCCCCCAGCCCCACTCCGGTGCTCCCCGGCCCGCCCGCTCCCGTGCCGGGATGTGCCAAGGTGGAAGATGGGGCGGGAAATTCGGGGGGGTCGGAAGTGGAGGGGTGCGAGGAAAGGGGGAACAATTGGGCCAACAAGTGAGAGCCACCGACTTCACCCCGAGCAACAGGTGGCCGCGGCTGCTCCGGTGGCTGCGGCAGCCCCCAGGGAGGGCGGCCGGCAGCGGCGGCTCACGTGGCAGCACAGCCCGGGGCAGGGCAGCATCTGCAGCGCCGGGAACGTTAATTAAATCGGAGCCTGGCCAGAGATGGTCTAATTAATTAATAACACCTACTTGTGCGATGCCAAGTGCGACGCAGCCGTGAAGAGCCGCCGGTGCCCCGGGCTTGTTTACGGCGCTCGCCCCTCGCCGAGGGAAGGTCCCTGAGCGGGGACGTGACGGAGCCCGCGGTGGGAAGCAGGGAGCCCTCGGCACTGGGGCACGTCCAGGCCGTCAGGGGCCCCCACGCAGGCACACGTGCCCCCCCCACGTGCAGGAGCTGCCCGCACACGCTCCCCCTGCACGACAAACCGTGTTCTCAGGGCCCACCTGGGAGCTGGCGCTGATGGTGACGTGACGGGGAGCTGGCAGCTCCCGAAGGTAACGCGGGTGATGTGTGGGGACAGGAAAAACGCCCTCTCCGAGAGCTTGATCGGCGCAGGAAAGGCGAGGCGGGGGGACACAGCCTGGCACGGGAGCTGTGGGCTCCTGGGGGCTGCAGGACTGGCGGGGCTCCCGCGGGTCCTGGGGGCTGTGGCGGTGTCACCGGGGCTGGGCGGTGACTCCCCTCTCACCCCTGTCCCTGCGACCGGTTCCCGAATGCAGCTCCGGTGCCAGCCCGTGTCGGGAGCGACCTGCACGGGGGGTCCCGCAGCGGGGCGGGGGACCCTGGGCAGGGGGGACAGGGCTGGCCAGGACAGGCAGGGGCTGCCAGGGACCTCTCGTGCAGCCACCCACGGCCGCCCAGAAATTGCCTCTGCAGCAGCACGAGCCGGGAGCCACTTAATGGGAGAAGTGGCCGCAATTTGGGGCCTTTCCAATCACCGGGAGCCGAGCGCCGGCTCTGCCCGCACCCCCCCAGCTCCAGCATCGTGGCACCGTGTCCTGGGGCTCTGGCGCGATGGGATACCCCCCATCCCACCCGGAACGGGGTCACCCGCTGTGACACCACCCCGGTACCGACACCTCAGCATCCGTTTAATGGGTTTGGAGTGATTAGTGGGCGCTGCCAGCACCCGGTGGGGCGGGCAGATGACACAAGGGGGGGGGTCAGGGGTGCCGGTGCATGGGTGGGTGTCCCTGTGGAGGGTGGGGGTCCGCTCAGTGCACCAGGACCTCCATCTTGTGGCTGCCCTTCTTCTTGCAGATGGGGCCGTCGGTGCCGGCCTTGGGTGACTCCACCACGGTGACAGACACGTCACCCTTCGGGAAGCGGGTGGAGAACCTGCAAAGAGGGGCAGGATGGAGGGGAGCTGCGGTGGGGACACGCCGGGCCCCCCAGTGCCCAATTCGCTGCCCTGGTGACACCCACCTGTCTGGGGCTGCCAGGTGCAGGCAACCACGCCCAGCCCCACCTGCGGTAGCCACACCCACACCAGCCCCGCCCCCCCGGGCCCCTCCCACTCCAGTCCTGCCCCATCCACATCAGTCCTGCCCACAGCAGCCCCCCTAGTCCTGCCCTTCAGGCCCCACCCGTGACAACCACACCCACTCCAGCCCCGTCCGTACTTGTCCGTGATGTGCAGGGTCAGCGCCTGCCCCGTGGTGGCCTCGAGGGTCTGGTGCAGGCGGGTGACCAGCTCGATGAGGTGGTCACTGACCAGCAGGAAGTCGCCCTTGGCCCCCACCGTGGAGACCTGCGGGGCGAGCGGGGGCGTCAGCCCTGCCGGGGACCCTCCGAGCCCCCCGGGACCCCGGGCCCTCCCCGAGTACCTCCTTGAGGTGCAAGGCCAGGAAGCCGTCGGAGAAGCGGGTGACGGAGACGCCGCGGATGTCGCTGAGGCTGAGCACGGTCTTGGGCTGGGCGGCCTTGGGGTCAGCCAGGACCAGGTGCTCGGTTGTGAGGAGCAGCAGGCGCGGGACCGTCTGCGGGCGGGGTCAGGGGGGCGTGGGCAGGGTGGTCAGCACGGGCAGGGGGTCAGTGTGCTCCTGTGAACCCTCCAGTGGGGACGGGGCGAGGCGGGCGCTCACCTTGCCGCTGGCTCTGTTCACCTTCCTCACGGTGTCGGCCATCAGCACCTTGTCCTTGGCCACGGCGTGGAGCTTCTGGTACTTGGGGTTCTGCTTCAGCCCCAGGTAATCGCTGCGGAAGGGCTGCTGCACGCTGGGGATGAGGCCGTCAGCCCCCGCTGTCCTGAGCCCCGCTAGCCCCCCACAGCCCCCAACCCTGGCACCTTTTGGAGTAGAGGGTCTTCTTGTCCTTGAAGAGCTCGCTGGCGCAGAGCTTGGCCTGCAGCTGGGCCCGGCGCGGCGCCGGCAGCTGGTCCCGGTACTTCTTGCACTGCCGAGGGAGGGGGAGATTCGGTGCCGCCGAAGACCCCTCGAGTGGGCTGGCACGGAGGGGCACAAGATCCCAGCGGGCATTCCCCCCACCTGCCCCTGCCCCCACCTTCCAGTGGTGGAAGATGCTCTTCAGCTCCTGGTTGGCATCACCCAGGAACTTGTAGGGCGCCGGGGGCCAGGTGCGGTCCGTCACCGACAGCGGCGGGAGGTTCTTCGCCAGCCCCACCAGGTACCTGCACACCTGGGGGTGACAGTGCAGAGGGGGGTCAGGAGGGGACCGGAGGGCCCAGCCCCAGGTTGGGGCGCTGGGAAGGGCCCCTCTCCCCTCGGCCCCGCTCACCAGGCGCCGGTAGATGAAGTTGGCCAGGAAGGCGCTGGCGCTGGTGCGGAAATACTTCCTGTACGTCCTGCGCGCCTGCGGAGACGGCGCCAGTGAGGGTGGGGGCACTGGACGTCGCCCACCCCACTGCCAGCCCCCCAAGGACACGGGTGTCCCATCCCCCTGTCCCCATGTGGCCCCAGCGGACAGGACAGCGGCTCCAGCCCGACAGGGTGGGCAGACAGACAGACAGACAGCCCGGACACGGCGGCACGGACAGCAGGACAGAGGCAGCGGGGGGGCCTGGCCCCGTTACCTGGTACCCTCTCCAGTGAGCGGCGATGGTCGTGGCGGCCGCGTGGCGTCGGCTCTGGGACTTCAGCTCCCGGAGGAGCCGGCGGGACTGCGGGGGCGAAAGCCCGGGGGGCCCAGGGGGGAGACACCAACACAGATATGGAGCAAGAGGGAGAGGCAGGAGAGAGGCGGGAGAGAAGGACGGAAGACGGGGAGAGGAGATGAGGGTGAATCCGGTCCCACAGTGAGACACACAGAGCCCCCGGTCCCACCATGGGGCACAAGGAGCCCCCGTTCCTCCCCTCCCCGTGCCCCCCACCCTCCTGCCCACACCAGCAGAACTGCCAGCCCCGGGACGCCCAGCCCTCACCTTCCAGCCCCGCGCGTACGCCTGGAGGATCAGTGCCGACTGCTTCATCTGCTTGTACCGGTTCTTTTGCTGCAGAGGGGAGAGGGGGGATGAGCTGGGGCGGCTTGGGAGAGCCAGGGGATGAGGGACGGGCAGGGAAAACGTGGCCAGGGCTGCCCTTCCTCACCGCGTGGCCCCGGAACCAGGCGGAGATGAGGATCTGGCTCTTGCGCATCAGCTGGTACTGGGTGCGGCACCGCCAGCCCCGGACCATCTTCTGGATGAGGGTGACGAGCTGGGCCACGCGCTCCTGGCGCCGCCGCTCCAGGTCGAAGAGCTGGGAGCAACCACGGCGAGCGTTGGGACACCGAGCGGGGACAGGGACCCCGGGCAGAGCCCCTGCTGGGGCTGCAGCGCCGCCCAGGAGCCCCCAGGGCCAGCTTGGAGCCCCCCGGACTGCCCCATTCCCAGACTCACAGTGCGCGGTGAGCGGATGAAGATCTTGGTGTGGCCGAAGGCCAGCTCCTCCTTGGGGTACGCCAGCTCTGCCAGCAGCACCTCGGCCCCCTCCCTGCACCGCGGCACAGACGAGGCCGGTCAGAGCCCCCCCGGCAGCCCCCCCAGCCCCGCGGTCCGGCCCGGCCCCGTTACCTGTCGCTGCCGGCCCAGCGGGGCCACGTGCGGGCGCTGAGCATCTTGTAGCGCTGCAGGAAGGGCCCGTAGAGCTGGCGGAAGGCGTAGCCCGCCCGCCGCACCCGCACGTTCTCCAGCAGCCCCAGGTACCGGATCTGCGCCCGCACCAGCTCCGGCGTGAACACCATCGCCGACTTGGTGTCGTTGGGCTTGATGCACCTGGGCAGCGCAGAGGTGGGTCGGGGGGTCCCGCCGGCACCGCAGCCGCGGCCGGGGGTCCCCCTTGGGGCCGGTACCTGATGTAGTTGGGGTTCTTGGAGTAGAGGTTCTTCATCAGCATCGCCACGGACGACTTGAACTGGAAGCCCGCGGTGGGCGGCAGCTTGAGGGAGGCCTTCTGGGGGTCTCCCTCGGGGAAGAGGGAGCGCAGCAGCGCGTGCCGGGCCGCCCACATGGCCTGCGACAGGTCGCGGAAGAGCAGGTCGTTGTTCTTCTCGATGAAGCCCGTCACGTTGTAGGTCACCTTGGGGGGGGTCAGCGGGGTCAGCGCGCGGGGAGGGAGCGGGTCAGGGTCAGCCTGTTCCCAACCCAGCCCTGCATCTCCCCGTGCAAAGCTGGGAAGGGGTCCCGGGTGCGGGGAAGAGGACGGAGCCCTGTCAGACCTTGCCGGCGTAGTGGTGGATGCGGAAGCACCGCGCCGGCAGGCTGGTGTCCGTGACGCGCCGGGCGTTCTGCGTCTCCTTGCTCTCGTAGTGCTTGTGGGTGGCGAAGAGCTGGTTGAGCTTGGTGAGGAAGGTGTCCTCGTTGACCACGCCGGGCCGCAGGCACTCCTCGTCCAGCATGGCCAGGATCCCGCCGGTGCTCTGCGCCACCACGGACGGGGTCACCCCAAACCGGCCCCAGCGAATCCCAGTTCGGGCTCTGCGCAGCCTGAACTCACACCGGGAGCGATGGGGGAAGCTGGGACCCCAAGACCCCGGCACTGGGAGGGCAACTCACGTTCTCGATCAAGTTGCAGATGATGGTGTTGTCGAAAAACTCCACCGGGGCCCACTGGATGCCCTGGGAGCAGAGGGGGGTCAGACACACGGATTGCCCAAGCCCTGCCCCACGGACGTCCCCCAGCTGATGCGGGGCAGGAACTGAACGTCCGGCCACGGGGATGAGGATCCCGGATCCCTTCCTGCCATTGACTCTGCTCCCAGCAGGGAGCGGGGCGAGGGAGGGACGCGCGGCAGAACCGTCTCCGGCACTTCCCCATCCCGCGGGGCCAGAGCACAGCCCTCAGGAGCCTCGGCAAGGGCCGGGGGTACCTCTCGGACGTATTCCTCCTGCTCCTCCTTCAGCGTCATCAGGATGAAGATCTGCTGCAGCTTCTCGTTGCAGTAGTTGATGATGAACTGCTCGAAGCCGTTGTCCTGCGAGAGAAGGGTCCTGCATGGCAGGCGGTGCCCGAGCCCCTGGCCCTGTCCCACGACCCCCTTGCTGTCCCCGGCCCCCCCGGATGGGGCCAGGCGGGTCCTGCACTCACCTGGAAGATCTCGAAGCCGTAGATGTCCAGGACGCCCATCACCTTCCTCTGCTCACCTGACTTCACCTGGGGAGACAACGGGGTGTGGGGCTGTGCCCTGGCCCCACGTGGGGTGGGGGTCCAGGGTCCTGCTGGGGGTCCAGAGCCTCCGGCGCCCACCTGGATGCTGGTGTTGATGCGGTTCACCAGCCAGTCGAAGAGGCGGCTGTAGATGTTCTTGGCCAGCGCGTCCCGGCCGTAGTAGCCCTGGGCAGAGGGGAGAGGGGCTGGTGCCAGCTCACGGGGGGCTGTGGGGCGTCACCCCCGAGGCCAGGGGTGGTCCCGCTCACCTGGGGGACGGTGAGGGTGGTGAGCACTGTCTCGTTCCGCGCCTTCACCGTGCGGGAGCACAGCGCCTGCTCCAGCGTGCCGGGGTCCAGCCCGATCAGCTCGCAGATCTCCTGCAGCTCTGGGGGGGGGGCAGAGGGCAGTGCCAGGACCGAGGGGGGGAGCCGAGTGGGTGCCCTACCCCCCGTTCCCCATCCCTGTCCCCGTCCCTACCCCGGGGCTCGGCGATGCTGCAGGCCTCCATCCCGCTGGCCTGGAAGCTGCTGCTCAGCTGGACGTTGCCCAGTTTGAGCACCACGGCCGTCACCTCCAGCAGCGCCGTCACCTCGGCGGCCGAGAAGCCGATGACCCTCATGGCGTCCTGGGGACAGACAGAGCTCAGGGGGAGCCGGGGTGGGCCCCGGGGCGTTCGGGAAGGGGGTCCTGGCTTCCCACGGGTACCTGCATGGCACGGAAGTTGGCTGCGTCGTCCATGCCAGGCAAGCTGGAGGTCTCCCGGTTCAGGTATCCGTAGTGCCCACAGTCCTGGCGGAGCTTCAGCTGCTCTGGTGGAGGGGAGAGGAGGTGGCGGCTCAGCCAGGACCCCCCCCCAGTCCCTGTTGCCTCCCCCAAGGCCCCCCCAGGGCGGGGTCTGGACCTACGGAGCAGCTGTGCCGAGCCCCCGGCCAGGAGCTGGTAGAAGATGTGGAAGTTCCTCTCGCCCTTCACGTGCCGGACGATGCGGGATTTCTCCAGCAGGTCTGGGGGGGGGGTCAGTGTCACTGGGAGGTCAGTGCGGGGCGGGACCCCCCAGGATGGGCGGTGGGTACTCACAGTTGCTGATGACCCCTCCCAGGGGCTCCCCCTTGAAGTTAAACTCCACGTCCATGTATTTTCCCTGAGGGAAGGGGCTGGGGTCAGGGCAGGGGTGCCGGTGGGGGGGAGGCAGCTCCGCTCCCCACATCCACAGCCCAATCCCCCGTGTGCCCCCAGCCCCAGCAGGGTCCTCATGGCCCCTCCCCAGGTCACTCACAAATCGGGAGGAGTTGTCATTACGGACGGTCTTGGCGTTTCCAAAGGCTGCAGGGGGAGGGCGGGGGGGTTACGGTGCAGTCCAGAGGGGCTGTGCCGAGCCCTGGCAGGTCCAGGGTGCGGCATGTGGGGCTCAGCACGTGGGGCACTCACCCTCCAGCACGGGGTTGGACTGCAGGAGCTGCTCCTTCACCTTGTTCACCTCCTCCCCCTTGCTGCTCACGGCCGCCACGTAGGACATGACGAGCTTGCTGGCCTCTGCGAGCGAGGGGCCGTGGGTGTGGGCACAGGGGTGCAGGGCCGGGGGTGCCCGGGCTGTGCCCACAGTCCCACCAGCCCCTCGCAGCCCACGGAGCACCGGGGGCAGCCCTGGCTGTACCTGTCTTGCCGGCGCCGCTCTCGCCGGTGATGAGGATGCACTGGTCCCTGTCCCGGTCCCGCAGCGAGCGATAGGCATCGTCAGCAATGGCATAGCTGGGGGTGAGAGGGGGTAGAAGAGGCTGGAGCCACCCGGGGGCTTCAGGAAATGCCGAGACCCCCCCGTTGGGGCTGTGAGGTTGCCCCCAGAGGATTCCCTCAGCCCCCGACGCCCGTGGGTGAAGCCCTTGGTGGGATCCAGGGGACCCAGGGCCCCGCCGGCCTCCCCGTGCTCACATGTGGGGCTTCACAGCGAAGAAGTTGCAGTCGTAGTACTCCTGCACCTTCTCGGGGGTGTAGATGGGCAGGGACTGGTAGGGGTTCACCGAGATCACCACATTGCCAATGTACGTCTGTGGGACAGCGGGACAGCAGAGGGTGAGGGAACGGGAGGACCCAGCCCAGCTTCTGGTGCTCCCCATCCCGGAGCCCACACCCCGTTCCCCACCCCAGACCCCCTGCCCCGCTCCCACCCTCCCCCAAGCCCCCGTGCCCACGCTCCCCCCGTGCCCCTGCCCACGTAGATGTCGCGGCGGCGGAATCGCTCCTGCAGCGTCCGGAGCAGCGACTCCTCGGTCAGCGGGTCCAGCAGCACCAGGTCAGCGACAGCCTCGGCGTCCAGGAGCGGGGCGGTGTCTTCCATGGCCAGGCAGCTCCGGGGCAGCTGGGGCACGGCAGAGAGTGGGGGCTGCAGCCCAAAATACCACCCAGGTCCTCAGCAGCCCCTGGGACCTTGGCTGTTCCCCTTGACACCGGGGCAGGCAGCCCCTGGGTGGCCACACATCCACAGAGGGCAACTTCCCGGGGCACCCAAGTGCCCAGGACCCCGGGGTGGGGCTGGGGGCAGCCGGACGCTGGCGGGGAAGCAGAGCCCGGCCAGGAAATGTGGACACCTGGATCCTATTCTTGGAGCAGGGATGAATTGAGCCTCCGCTTCCTCCCTCCTTCCTGGCGGGGGGGAAACCGGGGCAGGGAAGGGATTCCAGGCCCCCTCCACAGCTCCCCCCTTCACTATCACACCTCCAGCACCCTCACCTGTCTCTGACAGCACAGCCACGTTCCCTGGGTGACCTTCACCCCCGGTTTACAGCTGGAGCGCAGGGCTGTAAACCCACCCCGCTTATCGGCGCTGGGGAAAGTTCACCAGCGAGGACGTGGGGAAGGAAGGATGGGGCGAACGGGGCGATGGAGGCGGTGGCTCCAGCAGCCTCCGGAGGTGGCAAAGCCTCCCTCGGGTCCCTGCAGCCTCGCCCTGCGCAGGGCACGGGCACCGAGCCCCCCGTGCTGCTGCGTGTGGGGCCCCAGGGTGAGCACCCACGGGTGGGAGCCAAAGCAAGAGCCCCCCACAGCTCCAGGGCAGCGCTGGGCTCACCCCAGTGTTCCCCACACCACCCGTGGGGTTCAGGTGTCCCAGGGTGGGAGCTACGGGGACAAGGTGCCCCCATCCAGCCCAGGGTGGGGGGATTTGGGGGATTCGGGTGGTGTCCGGGAGCAGAGGGGTCCCCGACTCACCTGCCGGGCGCAGAGCAGCAACTCCTGGAGTGGCTTCAGCTGGAGCTGCCCCAGAACCGGCGAGGCTCAGCCCAGCCCAGCGCCCGGTGCTGGCCCCGTCCGGCCCATGGAGGGGCGGGGGGGCTGCAGGGCCCTCCCCCAGGGCACCGCACCCGCCCCCCCTGGCACCGCACCCGCCCGCAGCGCCGAGACCGAGGCACGAAGCACAGCAACCAGCACGGAGCGGCCCCGAGAGCCCCCCCGGCTCCAGCCTGCCCGCCCCGTCCCTTCCCCGCCCGGCAGCTGCGAGCAGGAATGGGCAGGGAAAACCCCGGAGCCGAAAAAACAAAGGAGCTTCCTCCGGGGCCGCGGGAAACGGGGCAAGGTACGGGGATGGAGCCGGGTGGCTCCAGGGAGGACCCCTGTCCCCAGGCAGGACCCCATCCCACAGTGGGACAAGAGGCTGAGGCCAGGGTAGGTCAGGGGCTGGTCACCCAGGGGCTGTTCTGGGTCCCCAAAGCGGCATCCCCAGCAGAACGGCCCTGTGCCCGCCGCGGGATGGACAAATGAGGTTCGCGACCTAGAAAATACATATTTATTAAAAATATAATCAGTCATTCACCGCGCTGAGGGTGAGGGGGGGGCTGTAACAGCTCACACCTGAACAGGCAGGAAAGCGCAGGGAGGGCCAGGGAGCAAACCCGGGACGGGGACAAACACACGGCAAAAGCTCCTGCAGAGGTGTAGGTGAGGTAGGGGCTGGGCTGGGGGTCCCCAGGGCCGGGCTGGGGGTCCCCAGGGCAGCTGAGACGCTGCCAGGGGGTGAGGGCAGCGTTATTGCTTAGCAAGTTGCATAGATGATGGCGGCCCCTCCAGCTCTGTGCTTTGGCAGAGCCCCCCAGGCAGCACTGGCAGCAGGAAACACCGGCAGGGTCACCCCCAGCCCCTGCCCACTGGAAGAGGAGTAACAGCAGGTGAAGGGCAGCGAGGCAGGGAGGAAGCACATTCACACTCTTCCTGAGCTCTGGGGTGGGGACAGGGGGGCTGAGCACGGCCCCCACCCCAACACCCCAGCTGGGAGCAGCCAGTGGACCCCGAGGCTGCCTTCTCTGAGCTCTGCAGCTCCGCCAGGGAGCCACCGGCGCTTTTGGTATCCACACGTGGATTGAAGCCAAGGCAGAGGTGTGGCCCGACCAGCTGGAGCCCTCTGACATCTTTGGTAAGGGAGGAGGAGGAGCAGCAGCTCCTTCCACGGCTCCAGGCAGGTGCTGAGCACGCAGGTACCCGCAGGCCAGGGACAAAGTTCCTCTCATCACCCTCGCAGGCACCTGCACAGGAGCGGAGGGGAAGGTGTGTCCCCACCCAGGGCACGGCCTGGGTGTGCAGTGGTGGGGAAGGGGCTCCCATTTGCTGCCCACGGCTGAGGGACGGAGCCACATCAGCACCCAGGCCTGGGGAGGAGGTCCCTGCCCTGTGTCCTCCCCCCACCAACACCTCACAACAGCTTTCACACCTCAGGCAGGTGTAGGGATAGAGAAAGGTGTCAGCCCCCTTTTCCCCCCCATCAGAGGGGGTCTGTCCCCACGGGGTCCACCCCAACCACCCTCCTCTCCCTCCCTGAGCTCTGCCCCCCAGCCCCAGGGCAGCTGACCTCAGTGGCCATCCAGGTGGTTGTGGGGCAGGGAATAACTCCTGTGATTCCCAGCAAAGGAGTCGCTGTTGCCCATTTCCTCCTCTTCTTCCTCCTCCACCTCCTCCTCGAAGAGCTCCTCGTTGATGAAGCAGCTCTCCAGGCCGAACTCCCGCTCGTGCACGGACACCTCGTTGGGGGTGACGTGAGAGGCACCACCCACAAACTCAGCAAACCTGGGGGAAGCCGTGGGGCAGCGGGTTGGGGATGTGCCCGGTGGCCCTGGAGGGGCCTTGGCACCCACAGAGCCCCAGGGACGTGTTTTGGTGCCGGGACTGGGCGTCATCCGTCCCTTCCCCCGTGCTCCCACACACCACAAGCCGCTGTGTCCCCGTGTCCCTGTCTCCAAGGACGGGGGTGACAGCACAGAGGGACACGGGACGGCCACGCTGCCGGGGTGGTACCTTTTGGGAGACTGGATGCGGGACACGGCGGTCCAGGCGGAGAAGTCGGGGCTCCGGCAGAAGCTGCGCAGCTCCTCGAGGGCCTTGCGCGTCTCCACCTCGCCCTGGAGCCGATACTCCTCCTCTGTCAGCAGCCGAGGGGGGCTCGGGCCCAGCCAGAAGCTCTGCATTCTCCTGCCAGGGGGGCAGCACCACTTACTGCCCGCCCAGAGGGGCTGGGACCCCCGGCTGGGACCAGCTCCCAGGGCAGGACCCCCAGAGCAGGATCCCTGGAACGGGAAGCCCAGGGCAGGATCCCAGGGCAGGACCCCCAGAGCAGGATCCCCGGAACGGGAAGCCCAGGGCAGGATCCCAGGGCAGGACCAGCCCCCAGGGCAGCCGGGACAGAGCTGGTGGTGGGAGGAGCAGAGCACATCCCTCTGACCTCCTCTCCTCGCTCCCAAGGGCCCTTTTCTGCACCAACCACAGGGAAAAAAAAAGGGGACAGCCCCCCCAGTTACCCACCCCAGCCCCAAACCCCCGTGGGAACAGCCCAGTTCCAGCGCACAGGCTCCATCCAGCAGCTCCTCCCCACACTGCCAGGGCCTCACCGATAGGCAGCGAAGGCCCACTGCAGCGGGTAGTCCAGGTTCTTGGTGCAGACAGCAATCAGCACCAGGGCCAGGGCGATGGGGTGGATCTGGATGCCCGAGTACATCAGCAGGAGCCCCAGGAGCTGCAGGGTCCAGGACAGGAGGTTGATGCTGCGCTCGTTCTCCAACGGGCCGTACCTGTAGCACACGCCGAAGCTCAGGAAGCCCACGAGCAGCAGGTAACCTGTGGGGAAGCACAGGGATGGGGCAGGAGCCCAGGGCTCCACCGGGATGAGGGTGAACCTGACTGGAGCCCAGCCCCTCTGAGCACCAGGGACAGGGAGCCCCGGCACGTCCCAGCTCTGCCGGGGCTCTCACCCACCTAGCAGGTACTGCCAGTAGGACTTGCAGATCTCCCGCAGGTTCTTGAAGACCAGTTGCAGCAGGTAGAGGGAAAAGGACCAGCCTCCCACCAGCAGGAAGTACACAGGGCTTTTCTGCGGGACGAGAGGGGCGTTGGAGGCGGGCGGAGGGGCAGCCCTGGTGCCTCCCCCACGTGCTGGGCCCCTCCTTGCCAAGCCAGACCCGCAGCCCGGCACCCCAGTACAGGTGTGGGGAGGGCTGGGAGGCCTCTCAGCCCCCAAGAGGTGACACCCACCTTGGGCATGACCTTGGACATGACGTAGACGAGGACGAGCAGCGAGGCCAACAGGCCAAAACTGATCCCGGCTGAGTAGTAGAAGAGTTGGCTCCTGCAGGGATCACAGAGGGGATCCCACCGGGGGTGTGAGGGATACCTGTGCACACACACAGCCCCAGGAGACCCTGACCCACCTTCCCCTGCCCCCTCACCTGCTCAGCATGTCCCCACAGAAGAACAACAGCAGGCCCAGGAAGAACACCAGGAACAGCTTAGGATCAAAGCCTGGGAAGAGAGGGAATGCAAGTGGAGAAGAACCCTGGCATGGTGGCACCCACGGGGTCACAAGCCCAGGGACGGGGCAGTGCCCAGGTGAACCTCCAAGGGCCCCAAATCCCCCCACGGACAAAACCACCCTTCCTTCCCCAGACCCTGCTCCCTTCCCAAGGAAAAGGGAAGAAGAAGCCTGTCCCAGCTGTCCCCTGGGGAGCTCCAGGCCCCCTCTCCCTGCCCCGGAGTGGGAGACGTACGTCGGAAGAGGAGCACAGAGTAGGTGGTGCCGGACTCCAGCAGCTCCACCTTGAGGCAGGTTTTCTTGCTGTAGAGGTCCACGTCGATGCTGGTGTCGTTGAGCTTCCCCCGCAGGAAGGAGAAGAGCACGTTCCACACGCTGAACCTCTCCAGCTCCTCCTCGCTGTCCACCTGGGTCACCCGGATCATGTGGCTGCTGGTGATGCGGATCTGCACGGGGGTAGAGGGGGGCTCAGGGGGGCGTGGGCAGGGGGAACCCGCCCCCTCCTCCTCCTCCTCCTCCCGCTCCCCCCCTCACCTGCGTCCTCGTCCAGATGTCGTCCCATTGCGGGGCGCGGGTGTTGGTGTAGCAGAAGCGCTGGGGCTCCCGGTGCTGGGACACGTGGCCCTCCTGGAGCGGGATCACCGCGTCCCTGGCGCCTGGAGGCACAGCGGGAGGGGGTCAGCCCCGTCTGCTTCGCCCACCAAAAGCACGGGTGCCCTTTCCCTCCCAGCGGATCCCCCAGTTCGGCACATTCCCGGCGGTCCCTCCTCTGTTTTCCTTGGAATCTGCACTCCGGGTCTTTTCTGGGATTATCTTCTGGCATGATCCATTCCCGGGGTTGTCTGGATCAGCACCTTCCCAGCTTAGATCCTTGTTCAGGCGCTGTTCCCAGCTCAGGAAAACAGATACGAGAGTGTCTCCAGTACAAACTGCCCCCTCCCCGGGGAAAAGGGGCTCCCGAATCCCGCGGGCCCACCGGGACGCACCGACCCCCAGGCTGGAGACCCTGGGGAGCGCTCAGGGGCCTCGCTGAGGGCACGGAGCTCTATAAGCGGGCACCGAGCAGCTCCCCAGGGCCCGGGCCGCCGGTCCCGCTCCATCTCCCCGCAGCCGCGGGTGCTGTGGCCGCCCCACACGCCGCCACCGCGCCGCCGCCGCCCGCTCCCTGCCCGGTGCCGCCGCCTCCCCGCGCACCTGCAGCTCCAAAGGGCAGGAACGGCAGAAACAACAGCAGCAGCACCGGGAGCCGCCGAAGCCGCCGCCGCCGCACCGGGGCCGCTTTCATCCCTCCCGCCGCCGCCGCGCCACCACTTCCGCTTCCGCCGCCGAGGAGAGGCAGCGGCAGCCAATGGGAAGGGAGCGTTATCGCCGAGTGACAGCTCGGCCGACCTATCAAAAGGCAGCTACGGTCTTGCTCCCGCCCCCCGCGTCCTGCCGGGTTGATTGACAGGCATTCAGCCTATCGGCGCAGCGCGCGCAGGAAGCGGCCGTGCTCCCGCCCCCGGTTGCCACGGTGACCAACGTGGAGGGCCGTTTAACTGGGAGCCACGCCCCGCCCCTGTAACGGCCCTGACAGACACGCCCTTCGGCCAATCAGAGCGCAGGGCCCGCCCCCATTCCCCCGATTGACAACCGCCTCGGCCTATCGGGGCGCGGCCTCGCCGCGTTCGTGTGCCTGGGTCGCGCGTGTGGGGGGGGGGGTCGGCCGGGCCGGCGGGGGGGGGGCGTGGAGGGCCGGGGGAGGGTCCGCAGGGGGATCGCGGGGCGGGGGCGGCCCCGGCACGGCGTGATGGGGTGGGGAGGGGGTCCCGCATCCCACGGGCGGCTCCGGTTCGCCGCGCTGCCGGCACCGGGGCCCTCCCCGCGGGGCGGTGGCCGCCCGGGGGCGGGCCGCGCGGGGGGGGGGGGGGGGGCGCGGGGGCGGGGGGCGGCGGGGGGGCCGGGGGGTGGGGCCGGCCGGGGGGGGGGACAGCGGGAGGGGGACAGCGTGAACAGCAGCGTGCGTGTGGACAGCGTGGGGATGGG
>JAWMRA010000067.1:1313755-1325714 GCA_035584735.1 Pseudotriccus pelzelni
CCCCGCACGCGCCCCCCCCCCCCCCCCCGATCCCCCGGTGTGCGCCGTGCATGGTCCCCGTGCCGTGGGGTGTCACGCGTGCCGTGGGGTGTCACCCCCTCCCAGCACGACGCAGGCGGCGTTTGACGGGCGCTGGGGAGGTGCTGCCCACCCCCCTCCAACCCCTCGGGGGTCCCTCCTGACCCCTTCCCCCTCCCGTTCCCATAAGCCGTGCCCCATAAGCCCCGGGGTGTCCCCCCCCCATCCTTAGGACTGTGTGGTGTCTTTTTAGAGCATTAGCGACTCTTCCTTTGTACCGTGTACAGTAGATTATTTATTTTGTTATTTTGGAATAAAACTTTATTTTATGGCTTACCTTCCTGCCCCCCCCTCCCCGCTCCAGCCCCGGGGGGGGGACGGGGGGACAGTGGGCGGCTCAAAACCCCAAAGCAAGCGCTGACCGCGGGGGTGCGAGGGGGCTGCATCCCCCTCCTCGGGGGTCCCGGTGTGTCCCCCCCCCCCCAGCCGGGCACCGGGCTGGCACCTCCGCCCCGGCGCCGTTCCCGCTGCCGCCTCCCGCCCCCGCGGTGACTCATCCCGGCGGCGTGGGCTGGGGGCACCGCGTGCGGCTGCCGGTGCCCCCCACGCAGGACGGGGCCCCCTGTGCCTGCGCCCCCCCCCCGCCCGCAGACCCCAGCGGGGGTGGGCAGCAACGCACGGGAGGAGGGGGGGGGGCTGGGGTTACCCGAATCCCCCCACCCCAAACCCTCCACCCCTCCCCTCCCCAGCTGAGGTTTCCACCCCAGCACGAGTCGTATCAAAATCCATGAACCCAGACAGGGCTGGGCGAGAGTGGGGGGGGGGGTCCCAGTGCGATGCCCCCCACCCCGGCTCAGCCCCACTCAGGCGTGCCCGGGCCGGGCGCTGTCATCCCACTGCGCCTCCCCCAGCCCCCAGCACGGGGGGGTGGAATTGGGGTACTCGCTGTGCTGCGGGGGGGGCGCGAAGGGGGGGAACAGGGACAGGTCTGGACAGCTCTGCAGGAACTGGTCCAAGTCGGAGCTGGACTCCATGCTGGGCGACATCCTGGGGACAGAGGGGGGCAGAGTGACCGGGGCTGGGGGGAGTGAGGGGGGGCTTTCCCCCCATGACCCCTCCGTGCTTACCACCGCGGGGGGCTCTGCAGCGGCGCCTCCACCACGCCCGGGAACGGGGGCAGCTCCAGCATCTCCTCGTCCTGCACCTCCGAAGAGGGACCCCCAGGCAGCAGCTGCGAGGCCTCCCCAGGCAGGTACTGGTTGGGCATGAAAGCTCTGGGGGGGCAAAGAATGGGGGGGCTGGTACAGACCGTGGGGTACCTCGGGGTACTGCCCGCGGTGGGGGGGGGAAGGGGGTGCAGGGCCCCCTCCTGCCACGTGCCAGGTCTTACCCAGGGTTCCTGAAGGCGGAGTCCTGGCACAGGGGCAGCGCTGGGTCCATGCTCAGGGAGCGTGGGGGAAGCGGAGGTGTCCTGTGGAGAGGGGGACACTCAGAGTGGGGGAAACACCCCCTGACCCTGCCTGAGGGTGGTGGGGGGCTCTCCACGGCCCCCTCCCCCTAACCCAGCCCTGCTCCTACCTGGGGAAGGGGGTGAGGCCGTCAGGGACCATCATGTTGATGTTGCTCTCCGGGTAGCCCGGGGGGACGGGCTGGGGGCAGAAGGGAGTGGGAGGGCTGCAGTGCAGACACCGAGGGGTTCAGATTGAGGGGGGGGGCTCTGCCACAGCCCCCACCCCAGCAGGCTGGCCCTGCCCGGCGCTGGGCACTCACCAGAGGGAGCCTGGCAGTGGCTGGAGGCTCTCGGGGCGCAGCTCGGGCTGTGGCACAGGCAGGGTGAACATCGGTGCCGGGGGGGCCCCCACGGCGCTCGGGGGCTGCTGGTCCCTGCAAGAGCAGGTTGTCCCATCAGCACTGCCAGGGCCGGGCTCCAAAGGGGCTCCTGTGCCAGCGGGGGTGCTGGGGGTGCTGGGAGCACAGACGGACCCCAGCACAGCTCGGGGAGCCCACGGGGCTCCTCGCTCACCAGCACAGCCCTGGTTTGCCCTTTCAGGGATCCCCCCGCCCAGGGGGAGGCTCGGGCTGGCCGGGGGTCTGTGCAAACCCCGGCCTGTGGGCACACACCTCCGGCACGGCACAGCCACGGCCTCGCACCCACCTTTTGCTTTCCACCGTCATCTTGATGGCAGTGGACACGTAGCCCCGGCCGTCCTTGCCCGTCTGCTCTTCTGCTCGGGGGGGGGGAGAAGCGGCCATGACCCACCACCCCTGAGCCACCACCCCGGCCCTGCCCTGCCAACCCTCTGTGCTAGCACCGGCCGCCCCCACAAGCCCGGGTGAGACCCCAGACACCCCCCCCAGCATCGCTGGGGCTCCAAGGGGCAGCCCAGGGCCCCTGCCAGCTCCCCCCTCTCACTGTTGTAGTGGCTCCCGAACGCCTGGTCCTTGGGCGTGTTGGGGTACAGGTTGCGGAGCTGCCCCAGGTCCCGGATGCGGTCGCCGAGGGAGCGGATGGACAGGTCCTTGGCGGAGAAGGGCTGGATGTTCTCCACTTGGCTGGAGCCTGAGCGAGGGGGGGACACAGCACAGGGCTCCAGCGTCACACCCCCCGGGGCCACAAGGCCAGCCCCCTCCCCAGCCCCCGACCCCCGTCTCACCGTCCGTGCCCCGGATGACGTAGGCGATGGTGACGCCCCCGATCTCGGAGTCGCTGAAGCGCAGCAGGAAGGTCCCGTCCGGCTCCGTGCTCAGCAGTTTGCAGACGTACTGCTTGCTGATGAAGCCGATGATGAGCCTGGAGGGGGTGGACAGATGGGAAAGTGGGACCAGGACCCCCCCAGGGTGGCGGGCTGGGACCAGGACCCCCCCAGGCCCAGTCCCGAGGCACCCACCTGTCTGACCAGTAGCTTTTGAGGCATCTCTTGGTGAGGTCGAGGACTCCATCAAACCACTGCCAGAAGGTGAATCCCCGACCAGGGAGGATCTCCTGGGGCAGAGAAAGGCCATGAGGCTCCCCAGGGCTACTCTGGCCCCTGCCCACCCTGGCCAGCCCTCCCAGTCACCTTGTTGAACTGGGCCCAGGAGACGTTGCGGCTCTGGAAGTCCTCGAGGCTGGCGCTGTGGTCGTTGAAGATCTTCTGAGCCAGGAAGAAGTAGTGCTCCTTGAGGAGCCCTTTGGTGGTCTGCACCTCTGCCATGAACTTCAGGTTCAGGGTTTCACACATCTTCTCCCAGGGCACCCGCTCGGCCACCACGAAGGGCACCCGCTCCTGTGGCCGGGCAGGGGGGCATCAGGACAGGACCCCAACCCCCCGTCCCACCCAGTGCCAGGGCTCCCATTCCAGGTCGAGGCCGTTCCTCCCCCCAGCCCTGCGTCCCAGCTTCTTCCCTCTGGCTCGTGGCACTCACGATCTCGGAAAAGGCGTTGTCCCACAGCACGGTGGCTTTGGCGTTGTTGTCCTGGTTCCCGTGGACAATGACCACGATGGGCAGTGACAGGACCTGGCGGCAGAGAATGCCCCCCCTCAGCCCCCTGGGCCGAGCAGGGTGGCTGCCCTGGCACCATCCCAGCCCAGCACGGGCGTCCCACGGGGGAGGAATCAGCACATCCCGCCCCATCCCCCGGGAGAGGGGCCGGTACCTGGAGCTGGACGGAGGCGTTGCTGGGTGCCAAGGCCACGGTGGTGCTGAACAGGACGGCACATTTCTCCTCCGTCACCGACTCGGAGCCCTTCCGCTCGCAGCGCTTGATCTTTTTCAGCAGCTGGGGAGCGAGAGCTGAGCATCACCAGCCTCGGCACCCCCAGGAACCCACGGGAGCTGCCAGAGGGGCCCCCGGCCTGGCCCCTTGCTGGTGGCACTCACCACGTTCTTGAAGTTGGCGCAGCAGGTCCCACTGGTGGGGTTGGTCTCCAGGGCCACCACGTTGTGCATGATCTCCCCCGTGCTCTCGCTGGGCAGAGGAAGGGTCAGGGGGGGCGTGGCGGTGGGGAAGCCCCCTCGCCCCCACACCAGCCGCTCACCTGGGGGCGTTGCCGTGGGTGCTGCTGAGCGACAGCTCCCGCGCCTGCTTCTCCGTCACCATGTCAGCCCGCACCATGGAGGGCTTGGGCGCTGCCTTCAGCAGCCGGGGGCCCAGCAGGAACCGCACGCTCGCCTGGAACTTGGTCTGGGTCTTCAGCACCTGCGGGGGCTGCTTCTCCACCAGGAAGGAGCTGGGGGACAAGGGGACACGGTGGCGGGATGCCAGCTCTGCCACCAGCCCCTGTAGAGCCACCTCGCCCACCACGGCCCCCTGGGCTGTTACCTCTTGACCAGGCTGGACAGCACCTCGCTGAAGCGCTCCAGCAGCCGGGGCAGCAGCTCGGGCCCCAGCTCCGCGCTCGCCGCCATCACCTGCTGCTGCAGCTGGAAGTAAACCTCGACCAGGTCCTCACACCTGCGGAAAAGGGGGAGCCTCAGCACCACACCACCACTCACCTTGGGCTGGTGGAGGGAGCAGGGGGTTGCTCAGGGTCCCCTGCCCTGTGCCCCCGCACCTCTTCTGCAGCGGCGCCAGGTTCTCCTCAAAGATGGCCCCGTTCCCCGCCAGCTGCTGTTGCCTCTTCCAGATCTGGATCCTCTTCAGGACCTGCTGCTTGACCGCCTCCAGCTCCTTCACGGCCTCCAGGATGAGGGTGGGCAGCTCCTGGGGGGCGGCGCCGGCCCCGTCCCGCCCCGTCCCCTCGGCGTCCCGGAGCGCCTGGATCTCACGGACGCGGTGCTGCAGCCGCTGCAGCCCCACGCTGAACTTGAGCTCCTCCTGCCGCCGGTGGAAGCTGAGGGGCAGGTGGTGGTCCTGGGGCAGAGCAGGGAGGGGTCAGCGGGGTCTGCGGGCCGGCCCTGAGCCTTGGGGCACAAGGGAGGGGGGCAAGGACCACCCACCCGCTTGAGCACGGCGGCCTTCTCGCCCTCCAGGACGGCTCTCAGCACGGCCACGAGCCGCAGCGGGTCCCGGCGATAGGTGTTCTGGGGGGCAGCCAAATGTGGGGTGTCGGGGCGGGGGGGTGGGCAGGACACGTGCCCCCCATTCCTGCCCCCTCCCACGACTCGGGGGTTCCGCGACCGCCATGGAGCTGATTTCCAGCTTTAAAAGCACTTCAAGCTGTGCGTGGAATCACAGAATGTCCAGAGCTGGGGGGACCACAAGGATCGCGGCTCCAACTCCGTTTTTTTGTATAAAAGGCAAAAGAAATCAACTTCAAATTTAAAAAAGCCCAACAAACCAAGGGGAATTCTCCATTTCTGTGAGCGTGTCCTCGAGCCTCGCCAGCCTGACACCTGGGAGAGACTCGGAGCTGCCCTGGGCGGAGCTGCCCTGGGTGGATCGATGCCTTCCACTGAAAACAGCGGAAAGGGAGGAATTCCCCCACTACCTCCAGCTCCTGTGCCCTGTGCCAGCTCCTCCAGCCTTCACGCATTTCCCAGAGTAGGTACTTCCCAAAACAGCAGCAGCACACAGCGAAGGAACAGCCGTGGTGTGCTCGGTGGGTTGTCTTGTTTTGGAAAGTCACGCTCCTCCCCAAAAGTTGTGACTAAAGCTGATCCCTTCCCAAATGTTGGATATTAAAAACGTCTGTTACCCAAAAAGCAGAGTTTTCAACCTGAGCAGGGCTCTGGGAGTTCCAAGCTCCGCTGGTCGGAGGGAGGGGATAAATCGGAGGGTAGGAGAGGAACAGAGTGATTCCAACAGCCTCAGTAAGAGAAACAGCCCCAAAAATGAAACGCAGCGCCCATGACGGGAGGAAATGCAGCCCCACACGGCACAGAGGAAGGAGAAATCAGATGCTTGAGCAGAAAATGGGGAACATCTGGTGAGGCTGCCCCCAGTGTTGACAGTTGGGGCCATGAGGAGCTGAGAGGCTCAGGAGGTTCCCCACAGGGTCAGGGTCTGTTTTGGGGGGGCTCCCTGGGGGTCACTGGGCTGCAGAGCTGAGGTCAGCCCTGGGACACAAATAACCCCCCTCTGGCATCTGAAACACCCCAAAAAGCCAGTCGCTGAGTCCACACAGGCTCATTGCTCACGAGCCTGGAAATGGGTGTCACAGGGGGACCATCCCGAGGCATCGGCCCCTTCCAGCACAAAAGAACCAAACCAGTCTCCCCTGAGCCGGCTGCGCTGCCGGCACGGCACGGCCCTGGGTCCCCGCACACCTCGAGGCTGGTGACTTGCTGGAGGACCTGGCACTGCTGCCCCTCAGGCCCGGCGGCACCGCGGAGCTTCTCCAGCATGGCCGAGAACAACCTGGTGGCCAGGCTGGTGCAGAAGGCGTCTGAGCCATTGATGAACTCCCTGGAAGAGCGAAAGGGTTGGGAGAACAGGCACGGATCCACCACCCTCCCCTGTGTGAACCCCACGCTGCTCTGGGGAGGAAGGGGCACTGGGGACTCACCAGGGCTGGTTCTCCAGCCAGTCAGCCAGGAGACAGCGCAGGCTCCGGGGAAACTCCGCCGAGAGGCTGCCGAACTCCTCCTGTGGCATGTGGGACACGATGTTCCAGAGGGACATCTTGGGAACAGTCACCTGTGGGCACGCAGGAGAGGGGATGGGAGTGGGGCCGCTCAGGCAGCCCCCAGCCCAGCTCTGGGGGGTTTGAGGACCGACAGCCCCTCAGGGAGCGGGGTGAGAGCTGCTGCCCACCCTCTACATCTGAACCTGCTGCTCCAGCAGGTCAGGGCTGCTGGGGAGGAGGAGGAGGAGTGGGAGGACTATTCCAGGATCAGCCTCTTGGGCAATCCTGAGCAGGCAGGAAGCCCACTTGTGCCTCAGTTTCCCACATCTCCGTGGAATCTCTGCCCCTTCTGTGGCTGTCACACAAGGACACGAGGATGGATGGGAGAAGTGCTGCCGGACTTGGCACAGGAGAGCTGGGAGAGCCGGAAGAATGTGAAACCCTCTGGGAGCGGGAGGAGACCGAACTCCCCCTGAGCGTGGTGAGGCTGCTCTGCCAGGGTGGGCTCACAGAGACACCCTGGTTGCCCCCCAAAACCTCCTCAGCTCTCCTCCCGAAGGAAAGCCCCTTCCCCAGCTGCCCATCAGCCTCGGTGGCCTCCACAGCCCACGGAAAACAAGAGAAGGGCTGGAATGAGGCGCCACACAGGAACCTCCACGTGGAAGGCCTGGGCTGGGCTGGGGGGGGGGGTGTCACAGCCCCACCACGCCCCGAGCTGGATGCTGGAACCCCCAACAGTCCCACCCCGGCCCCTCGGCGGTGCCGCCGTCCTGCCCACCCCGTCCCTTTTCCTCGGCAGCTCCCGCCCTTCCTCCCACGGCGCTCACACCGCGCTGCGGCTCGGCCGGCGGCCGAAGGGGGGGTCCCGGGGCGGGCAGACGCACGCACCTCGCTGCCGGTTCCGCAGGCAGCGGCCGGGGCCGAGGCCCGATGCGGTGGCGGGTCCCGCAGCGCCGGCGTCTCACGGCCCCGCCGAGGGGGGCACCCCCGAGCGGCGGGACCCCCGAGCGGCGCGACCCCCGGCCCCGGCCCGGCCGCCCGTCCCCGAAGGCGAACGGGGAGTCGCGTCCCGTCCCGTCACGTCGCGTCACGTCCCGTCGCGTCACGAGTCCCCGCGGGCAGCGCGCTCCCCACGGGCCCGAGGGCCGGGGCGGAGCCGGAGCCCCCGAGACCGAGGAAAACCCCCGCGGGGGGAAGGAAAGCCGGGGCGTCACCGGGCACCGAGCGGGGGGCCCCGGCGTGCTGCCCTTCCCCGCGGGACCGGCCCCCCCGCCACCCCCCCCCGTGCCGCTCCTGGAAGCCTGACGCCTTCCAGAAACGCTTTTGCTTTCGTCTCCACGCCCGCCCAGAGCAAACACATCCCGGTGATTCACCGCAGAGCGCGGCCCGAGGCGTGGGGGTTAGCCCGGAGCGGTCGGTGCGCTGCGGGAGACGCAGCCACCGACGCCGGGAATGCTGCTGGGCTCTCCCCGCTGCCCCGGTGGGATCTTTGGCAGGAGGGAAAAACCAGCCTCTCCTTTTGCCACCCTCGAGGTTAATCCCCATCCTCCTCCTCCTCCCTCATTAAACCTGTATTTCTGCTCAGCCCTGGGAGGCAGCTGGTGGCTGGAAGCGCCAACCTGGAGCGTAAGCCGTAAGCCAGGCATGCCTGGATCTGCTGAGACTCTGCAGGAGAAGCCACGCTGCTCCTTCCTCCCCCAGCCCAGGAGGAGCTCAGGGGGGACATGCCTATCCCCTCCCGGCATCAGTCACAGGAGCTCCTTCAGCTCAGCCTTCCTATCCTAATTTCCATGTTTTGCCGTTCTCCTTGTGTAGAACAGCCCTTCCTGGTTCCCTCCTGCGGGGACTCTCCTCCAGGCCATCCCAGCAAAGCAGCCTCCGCGGCAACTTCCAGCCCCACACCTGCACCAACCATCCACTGTGGATGCATCTCGAGCCTCCCGGATGCCACCAGGCTTGTACCCCTCAGGAGGCACTCCCAGAGGGGAGGCTCCACGGCCTGCTCCCCCTCCCCAGGCCCCTCGGCACAGCCACTTTCACTTCCTCCTCCCCACGAGGGGTTTTGCCTCCTCGTGGGGCCAGGGGTCTCCCAGATGGGGAGGTCGGGTAGGAGGAGGCCGGGCACGGGGGTGTTTCCAGATGCTCAGGACACCCGGGCTCTGCTCTGGTTCTGCCCTCGCTGCCTCTCAGCGTGCCTCAGTTTCCCCGGGGTGCTGAGGAGGCCACTGCTGCCAGGACACGGGGCCCTGTGGGACACTGGTGACACGGAAAACACACCGCAGAGCCCACGTGGTGCCAGGGGCTTCCCACAGCTGACCGCGCTCAGGCAGTGAAAGCTCCGGTGGTGCAGAGGAAGAGGAGCGGGGCCTTCCCCTCCGGCCCAGCCCAGGGTGACTCACGGTGCGGGGAGCCCGGGCTGGACCCGCACCCGGCCCAGGAACTAGCTGTGGGGGTCCCCCCCGAGGGACGGGGGGGCGTCTGGCGTTCGCCACCGCAGCCCCCGGCGGGTGTTGCTCTGCCCCGCGCACCCTCCGTGCCCAGACTGGGGTGCCAGGGCAGGGGGACGGGCCGCTGCACCCACCCTGCTCTGCGCTTTTGAGTGGGGTGGGCACTGCGTTTCCACCCGCGCGGCCGATGCCGCCTCGACGGTGCCGGTTCCAGAGCCCCTTCCCCGTCCCACCACAAAACACCCCAGTGACAGGCTGACCGCTCCCCAGCCCAGAGACCCCCGCTCAGCCTGACGCGCTGCCCGGACCCCCGCCCGCCCTCGAAACCCTGCAGGGAGGTGCCCCCGAGCAGCCCCCCGCGCCGGGGACCCCCGTTTCCCCCGGGTGCCAACCTGGCGCCCCTGCCCGAGTCCCGGGGCGGGGCGGGAGGTGCCAGGCGGCGGCAGAGCCCCCGGTCCCAGTTACCTGGCGGGAGCCGCCGCGGACGGGGGGCGGCCGGTCCGGCCGGTCCCCGCGGCCTTTCGCTCAGTCCATGGCGGCGGCGGGCGCGGCCTGTCCCCGCTCCTCCGGGAAGCGCCGAGCACAGGAAGGGGGAGGAGACCTGCGGGAGGGGCGGGAGGGCACCGGGACCGGGACCCGGACTAGCCTCGGCGGGACCTAAGACCCCCGGACCTCCACACCGAGGGGCTGTGGCCCCACACCCGCCCCGTATCCGCCCTCACCCACTCGTGACTACACTCTTGCCCCATATCTCCCCACTCGTGCCTCCACTCACGACCCTACTCTTCCCCGTATCCCCCCCCGCGGTGGTCCCACACCCGCCCCATCTGCTCCCACACCTGCCCCATTGAGCCCCCGCTCACTCGTGCCCTCCCCGCCCCGTTTCTGACACCCGCCCCGGTTCCTGCCCTAATCAGGTTCCCCCTCGGTGCCCTCCCGAGCTCCGCGCCCGGCCCCGCGGGTGTCCCCGCACCGGGGCAGCCCCAGTGCCGTGTCCGCGCCGTGTCCGGCTGCCCCGAGACCGGGCCGGTGGTCCCGGGCTGCACCCGTACCCCCCGGTTCGAGCCCCGGTCCCCGTCCCGGGGTCCGAGCCCGCGGCCAGTCCCGACCTGTGCCCGTTCCTGCTCGCCGGTACCGGCCCGAGGACGGGAACCGTGGCCGGGAAAGGGGTGACTGGGGCGGGGGGAGAGGGGGGGCGCTGCTCGGGGGGTCCCACGCGGGGCCGAACGGGCCAAATTGCTCGGAGGGACCGCACCGGGCAAGGTCACACCGGAGCCGCCGGGAGGCGCTGCCGCACTGCCGGTGCCCGGGGCCGCACCGGGCGATGCGGGGCCGGGGCTGCCGCTGCGGGGCACGCGGGGCCGGGGCTGAGGCAGGGCTGCCACCGGAGCCCGGGGGTCCGCAGCCCCACGGGAGGGGACCCCGCGTTTCCTCCCCCCGCTCCTCCCGTCGCGGCGCCGGTAAACTCTCCGCGCTGCCGTTACGAGCATCAAACGCGCCCGGAGGCCCCGTGAGCGCGGGGCACCCGCCTCGCACCGAGACTCCCCGGGAGGCCGGATCCCCACCGGGGCGCTCCGGGACTGGGAAAGGGCTTTCCGGCCCCGCCAGCCTCCGGTCCAGGGCGGTGCCGGAGCCGGAGAGGGCTGCGGGGCACTAGCCGGAGTCCACGCGTGGGAGGAACCAGAATGGCCCCGCTCCGCCGGTCGTGTGCGACGTTTGGAGGCTCTGGGGGAGTGGGGGATACAGAACCGCCCCCCGGGACGCCCTCCAGGTCGCCGGGACATGCCGTGCCTGTGTTCCCCCCGCCCCTGCTGCAGGGGCGGCTTCCCGCGAGCATCTGGACCTTCTCCCGCACATCTGGAGCAGCCCGAAACATCTCCCACGCTGCTGCCTCACCGGGGTGGGGCGGGTCAGACGTGTGACGTCATTTTTAAACATATGACATCACGCGGGAGGGTTTCATGGTGCCGGCACCGCTCCCCATCTCCCCCTTCTGCCCCCGGCCCTTGGAGGCAGCGGCGTGGCCGATGCGTGACGTCACGGCTCTGGCTCTGACGTCACGGCTCTCGGTCAAAGCTGGAGCTGGGGGAGCGATGCCCGGCCCTGCCGGTGGGCACGGTGGGGGTCGCTGCTGTGGCACCCCGGCCGTGAGCTCTGCCTGCCTCGCCTCCCGCGGGGAGACACCCACTATCCCGCGAGGGTCCCGCTGCGGAACGGCAGGGCTGCCGCTGTCCTGGGGGGGGGGGGGGGCACAGCGAGGGTCCCGCCGCCCCGTCCGTGCCTGGCCCCCCAGCCTGGGCGCGGGACCCGCACCACAGCGGACCCCCCGCCCGCACCGGCACCGGCACCGATCCCGACCCCCCGGTCCTGCCCGCACCCACCGGGGGGCGCAGCCCCGGCTCCGCACGCGCATGCGCGCGCCTGTCGTTCTCTCTCCCCCCCCCCCCCCCGACCGACACGCGCGCCCCCCCCCCCCCATCCTTTCCCGTCCGCGCGCGGCGGCGGCGGCGGCGGCTCGCGCCCGGTGACGTCAGGCGGGCGGCGGCGCGCGCTCCATCGCCCCCCCATAAGGCCCCTCCCGGACCCCCATAAGGCCCCCCCCGGACCCCCCTAAGGCCCCCCCGGACCCCCAAAAGGCCCCCCCCCTCACCCATCTCCTCCAGCTCTGACGTCATGGATTTGGAGCGCAGGGAGATGGCGGGGGGGGGGAGGCGCCGGGGCTGGGGGGGGGCGGCTGCGGGGGGGGGAGGGGGAAAGAGGGGGTCAGAGACCCCCACTCATGCCCGGGGACCCCCCCACGGGTGTCCAGGAGCACCTCCCTGCTCACCTGTGCCCACCCCGGGTATCCAGGACCCCTCCTCATGTATTTGGGACCCCCCCCCGGGTGTCCAGGACCACCCCCCCACTCACCTGTGCCCCCCCCAGGCCCCCTCCCAGGTACCCAGGACCCCTCCCCACGTACCTGTGCCCCCTTCAGGACCCCCCCCAGGTACCCAGGCCTCCTCC
>JAWMRA010000067.1:1340334-1384280 GCA_035584735.1 Pseudotriccus pelzelni
TAATTTCAGTGACCCCTCATTTCAGTGACACCCCATTTCAGTGACACCCCTGTGGCAGTGACCCCCCTATGGCAGTGACACCCCCATTGCAGTGACACCCTTGGGGTGCAGTCAGGAGGCTCTTCCCAACCCGTCTCCCTTCCCAGCCTCTGGATTGTGGCTTTCCTTGCTGGCTTCTGTTCCGTCCATGTTCCATCCCTCTGTCTTGTGGTGGGGTTTGTGCTGGAGTTGCCCCCTCCCCGGGCTGCCCCGGGGTCCTGGGCACAGGATGGATGTTGTGCCATCCCACTGTTGTCCTCATGATTTAAAGAAACATTACTTTTTAATTTGTTCTCATTTGGGTTTGCTTGTTTTCCCCTGTTTTTCCCTTGCCTAGCACGGAAAGCAAAGCGCCTCTGGCTCCCAGGAGCTAATTCATCCAAGTTAAATGATCTTTAAAATCTGCGAGTGCATCACAGCGCTCAGCTCCTGTTTTCTCCCGGTGTAATTAATGCTCCAGCTTAAATTTCCTCCTTTCCTTAGGGGCAGGTTTGATGGATCCGATGCCGGGCTCAAACTTTCACCGAAACAAATAACCCCCCCCCCCCCCCAAACCCAATCTCGGCCATTAATCGAAATCTGATTTTTCCTTTTTTTTTTTTTTTCTTTTTCTTTTGAAACAACCTTGTCTTTGGGAAGAAACTGACGTTGTTTATTATCGTTATTTCTTTTCCCATCCAGCACCGAAGACTTGTAGCCCCAAACAGTTTGCATGCAAAGATCAGATTACGTGCATATCTAAGGGCTGGCGCTGTGACGGGGAGAAGGATTGTCCGGATGGCTCGGATGAATCTCCCGATATATGTATGTATGCCTTTCCTTCCTAATCCTCCTCCTCTGGGTTTGCTCCATCCGTTCCACGGGCGTCCCAGGGCCCCGAGCAGCCACCGCACAACGTTCTACCTCAGCTCCTGTTGCTCCTGCAGCCCCCCCCGGGGTGGGAGGTGTCCATTCCGTCCGTCCATCCATCCGTCCGTCCTCCCTCCGTCCGCTGTTCCAGGGCTGGGGATCCACCGGAACAAACCGGCCTCCAGGGAACGGGGACTCACTCATTTGTCTCTGTCCCCACCAAACTGGATGTACCTGAGGAGGGAGGATCGGGAGCCAGGCGGCGGCACCCCGTCCTCGGTGCCACCAGCACCCGGCATTCCCGGGCTCTGGGAGCGAGGGCAGGACATCTCCGGGAGTCCTGGGGAGCAGCTGGGAAAGCGAAGCCGCTCTCCCGGCTGTGGGTTGGGATTAGGATGCTGGATTGGGGTTGGTGGGCTGAGCTGTTGGAGCCCCTTGGACACCGGTGGCTCCAGCACTGGGGGTGCTCCCCCCTCAGCTGGGGCAGTGGTGTCTGTCCAGAAGCAGACAGGGAGCTGGGATGGATTTAGATGGGGAGCAGGGATGGGAATGGAGGGGCTGTGTCTGCACAGGGGAGCGAGTTAGAGCTGTGGTGACACGATGGGCTCTGCCCGGCTGGGCTGGAGGAGGAACCACCTGTCCCTGTGTCCCACTTTCTCCCTCTGCCTGATTCCGGGCCACAGGGCAGCCACTTCTGGGGACCAGCAGAATCCCCTCGTCCCCATCACTGCCCCAGTGATGCCTCCTGGATTCCCACTTCCCACCGTGCTCCTCCAGAGCACTCTGGTTCGGCTCCGGGTTTATTTATTCCTTGAGGCAAAGTGATGCAACCGGCCCCTCTGTGGGAGGGCTGGGGGGCTGGGATGGGCTGGCTGGCTCCAGTCAATCAGCAGCCCTGGAAAATTACAGCGGGAGGACTCGGAGCCTGGAAGAGATCTGTCCTGATTGACGTGTTCCGCTTGCTGCGCTTGTCTGCGCGCGGTCCATACGGGCAGGTGATGGGAGAACGGACCCCTTGGATGCTCTTCCCTCTTCCCCTTCTTCCTCTCTCTTCCCTGGGGCCGGTGGGAGCCCCGGTGCTGTGGGTGCACCTCGTGTCCATCTGTGCGAGGTCGTGGGTGTTGGAAGGCTTTTGGGTTTGGTCCGAGCTCCCCTGAGGGTTCGGGGACACAGAACGACCCGCTGACCCTGAGCCCCTTGGAACACGCTTGGCACTTCCAGGACAGGGAAGAGGGAGCCTCTGTGAGGCTCAGACCAAAGCCTGGCACCTCCTCTCTTGTCGCTGTGTGGACTGAGCCCACGTGTGGGACCGAATCCGTGTGTTTCCATCACCATCTCAGACCCCAAACTTCAGACTCGCTCAGTCTTTGGGAAGCTGTTCCCTCCCCAGCCCAGCCCTGGGGACCTGGGGGGGTTTGGCCTCCCTGAGGGGCTCTGCTCACTTTTCCCAGCTTCCTACTTTTCACCCCAAGACAATGGAAGGGAGGCAGGGGGAGGCTGTGCCCCCCCGGGACGTGGAGATTGGGGTCACCCCGCGCTGCCGGTGCTGGTCTGTGCCGTCCCCGTGGGCAGGGGGATGCCGGGAGTCTCCTGCCTGCTCCTGCCTGCTCCTGCCTGCTCCTGCCTGCTCCTGCCCGGGCTCGTTCCCATGCAGCCCGACATGCACCCGGTATCTCCGGGACTGCCAGCCTGGCTTTTCTCCCGCCGCTCCGGCACCGGGGCTTCCAGCAGCCTCTCATCCCCCTTATCTGTTTGGCAGGGAGAGAATGACTTTTATTACTCCCGTTTAATCCGCGTTTGAGCCGGGGCTGCGAGTGTGGCTCCTGCAGCTGCGCCGCGTGTCCTTTGGTGCCGGGATCTTTGCGTGGCACCAACGCGCTCCTGTCGGAGCGCCTTGAAACGCCCTCAGGTGCGTGCCAGGTTTTGCTCCCCGGGGAATCCTTTGAAGTATTCCCTGGCTTTGCTCACGTGTTTCCCTGTCCCTTCCTGAGCCCGGCGCTGCCCTCGTGCCGGCGTGCGTGGCTCGCACGCGGTTCTTGCCCGGTCAAGCTTTTCACTTGGACAAGACCCTCCATCCTGTTGGAAATCAAAGGAGATGAGGGGCTCTTGAGGAAGGAATTTGCCGTGGCTGAGCTGTGCCCGGCACCTGGTCGGTCCATCCATCGACCTGAGGGCTCAGGAGACCTCGGGTCCCTCGTCTTGCTGTGCTGGGTCTGCCCTTGGCGCGGTCCTGTGTGAGCTTGGACAGGAGCCCGTGGGCAGCAGCAGGACCCTCACTGCTGCCACCCGTGTCCATCCTGCTGGGACAAGCAGGGCCATCCGGCTCCTGCTCCTCCAGCCTCTTCCCTCGCTGCGTTCCCCCACCTTCTGCGTCTCTCTGGGCTGTTGCCAAATCAACTGCAGGAGGAAGAGTCGCTTTTCTTCTTTCCTCCTTTTTTTTTTTTTCCGAGTGGTTTTTCGAGGTTAAGCATTCCTGCCTAATTCGGCTCCTTGGGGTGTACCACAAGCTTGTCACATGTAATAAATTGGCTCATTTATTAGCGCCAACACAGTCAAAAGCAAACAAAGTGGCTTGTGGATTAATCCTGCCCTGTTTGGGATAAGTGGTTTGATCCAGGTTCTTTGCAGGGAATAATGGACACAGCAGAGCAGTTCTGATGAACTGGGCGCTTCATTTCAGCCCCTTCGTTCTTTTGGTCCATATATTGATATTACTTAATTATCCTGTAATTTGCAAGTACTGGGGGCCCACCCTCTGTGGAAAACAAATCTGGGCAGTGGCACCCAGTAGGAAATTCACCTGGGAGTCATCTGCTGGCTGCCCTGGGGCTTGGAAAGGGGGGAAGACCCCCATCCTCAGTGGGTGTGACAGAACCTGGGTGTCCTGAGCTCTGGCACCCTGCAGGAGTCCATGGTCCCAACGCCGGTTTTGGGATGGGTTCGGGGGGTTCACAAACCCCGGGGTTTGTGGTGCCCTTTCCACAGCTCCATCTGCTGCCGGGGGGGTCTTGAGCTCCTGCTGGGAGCCCAAGGATCAGGGTGGGGGGTCAGGGTGGGGGGTCCGGGTGGGGGTCACATCCCGTGTCACTCTGTGGAGACGCTGAGCCCGCGCTGGCCGGAGCCGGGCGGTGCGAGGCTGTACCGGCACACGGAGCTCTGTGTGTGATGTAACGCTCCTCTCCAAGGAGAGTTTGAGCTTATTTAGGACAAACCCCGCTGCCGGAGTCTCCGGTGAAGGTGACTGGGCTAAAACGGGACCGTGCCTGGACACGGCGCCCGGCGTGTGCCGTGCCCTTCCCGGCGCTCACGGGTGTGAAGGACGGGGGGCCCGCGGGGATCCGGGGAGCTATTTCTGCCACTGCCCCCACTGCCAGCCCTGCTGATGGGAGGGTGAGGCACAGACAGCCCCTGGCTCCCCAGAAAATGGGATTTTAGCGTTTTGGCTGGGCAGAGGCGTGTTGGTGGCTCTGCTGCGTGTTCGGCCCTGACACAGCACGTGGTTTTGGGACAGGGAGGGGAGGAGACCCTGTGGAGGGGGTCGGGACTCACAGGGGCTGTGCCAGGGCTCGCTGTTTGTGTGTCACCCCCTACGGCCACCTCCAGCCCGGTGTGAGGCCGTGCTGGACGCTGCGGGAGCTTTTCCTGGGGTTTCAGGCCGTTAATCGATTTATGGTGTGTTTGTTGTTTGTCTCCACGCTTTGCTCCTTTTCAGAGGAGCTTAAAAATAAAGCTTGGCTTCCTTTGTAATTTTTCCAGTTAATAATGGAGATTAAGTCTCCTTGTGCTGGGTTTGGAGCGGCCCCCCCATGAACCTGCCTGTGCCGTGGCCTCGGGACAAAGGAGCGTGTCGGCCCCCGAGGGGGGCCCGGGGGGCTGCGGGGCCTTGGGGGTCCCTGTGCTGACCCTCGTGCCCTTTGGTGTCCCGCAGGTCCCCAGAGCAAAGTGTCCCGCTGCCAGCCCAACGAGCACAACTGCCTGGGCACCGAGCTCTGCATCCACATGAGCAAGCTCTGCAACGGCCTCCACGACTGCTTCGACGGCTCCGACGAGGGGCCGCACTGTCGGGGTAGGTCCAAGGGGGGCTGCGGGAAGGGGGGGCTGCCCCATGGGATGCTTCCCCCCCCCAGGGGGGAGTGACTGTCCCTGCCTTCTGCCCTTGGTGTGAGCCCCTCCACGCTCAGCTCGGCACTGGCCGCTCTCGGATCCAGAGATTATCCAGAGCCGCTTGGAAGTGAAATGCCCATCATTCCTGAGCCCGCAGCCATGAAATAGCTGCATTGTCTCCTGGGTTTAAAAGCTCCAGGCCTGGGGTTCTGGTCCAGATAAGAGATACCGCTGTGGTTTTTTCCTAATTTCCAGGAGCTTTGTCCCCCCTCCTGGCCTGTCCCCGTGGCTAATCCTGCTGGAAAACTCCCTAAACCAATGTGCTGCCGCGCAGATTAGTCGCTCAGAAATGCGTGTCCTGGGCTGACCTCTCTGAAGCCTCTTTGCTCCCCAACCCTTCCCTGCCTCGGGCAGGGGGCTCCTGCCCCGCTCCGCTGGGACCCCCAACCCCGAGGGGCTTCCTCCTGAGACCCAGCTCCTCTCCACTCCTCCGCTCCCACTGGAGAGCCTGGGGCAGCTCCTGCAGCTGCGCCCGAGCCGACAATTAATATTTCAGTAATAGCTCTCGTTCCTTAAGCGGGATCTGATTTTTCGTGGCCGGGCAGCACGTGAGCCGCGCGCACGCGGCGAGGGCCGGCCCCGGGCAGCTGGTGCTCGCGGCTTTGGGCACCTGCAGCTCACAGGTCTGGGCACGCTGGGGCCGGCAGCCCCCGGTGCTGCCTGAGCCGGATGCCGAGTCCCCCCTGCCCGTGGCCGGTGCCGCCCCAGGGAGGCATTTCCTCGCAGCTGCTTGCGGGCCCCAGCCTGCCTTCGCCCCAGGCTTGGGCAGGGAGCTGTCACCTGAGCTGTCACCTGAGCTGTCACCCCAAACTGTCATCTCAAACTGTCCCCCCAAGCTGTCCCCCCAAGCTGTCACCTAAAGCCACCACTCTGATCTGTCACCCAAAGGAGTCACTCCAAACTGTCACCCTGAGCTGACACCCCCGTTCATGCTCCAGCTGAACCTCGTGCCGCCCCGTCCCGCTCCCCTCCAGAAACTGGGGCCCCTCTGCTGCCCTTGCAGACATCCCAGGGGTGGCAGTGCCAGCAGAGCCCCCGTGCTGAACCCCCCCATCGCCCACTCTGACCCATCAGGTGACTGCGTCAGGCAGGGCGAGGAGGGGAGGGGAGCTCCAGGCTCTCCTGTATCTCCTGTTCCTGCCCCAGTGACATCCTCCCTCCTCCATCTCCCCGTCTCTGCAGAACAACTGGCCAACTGCTCGGCGCTGGGCTGCCAGCACCACTGTGCTCCAACGCTGGCTGGGCCCATCTGCTACTGCAACCACTCCTTCCAGCTGGCCGAGGACCGGAGGAGCTGCAGAGGTGGGTCTGGGCCGGGCAGAGCCCTCACCCCATTCCTGGTGACTTTGGGTCCTCTGGGATGTTCCGGTGTCACCGTCTTGGGAGCAGCGCCGTGGCTCGGCCGTGCAGCAAGAGGGGCTCGGCAGACCTTGGTTTTCATGGGGGAACATGGGGCAGATGGGATGGGATGAGGCTCCATCCCCTGTGGATGTGGCTCCTGAAATCCTAAGTCAGGAGTATTGGGAGGGACTACGGGAAAGGCCTTTGTGTAGAGTCAGGGCTGGCATGTGTTCCCGGTGTCTCTGCCTCAGAGAGGATGGGGAAAAAAGGTAGGGGAGGGTCAGCAAGGAGTGATGGGATCCGTGGAATGCCAGAAACGAGTCTGGAAGTGAGAGACTGTGGTGCCTCCATCCCTTTCATGTATCTGTGCAGAGGTGGAAGGGGCTGTTCCTGGCTCTGTCACAGAGCTCTGGGGCAGCAGCTCCGGGGATACATCACTTTCATCTGCCAGAAAAAAGAGCAGCTGAGCTGGGGGCTTGGGAGCTGCAGATTAGAGGGATTTGGAGGGGGAATGGAGGTGCAGAGCTGGGGGGAGGCAGTGGGTAACGAGGCCATGAGGAGGCTCAGTGGCCAGGCAGGGCTTGTCCTCCTGGAGCCGATGCTGGAGCAGAGAGCTGGGGCTGCCTGTCCTGTCATGGGGTGGCCTTGGGTGTGAGGGTCCCTTCAGTTCCTCAGGAGCCCAATTTGAGGGTCTCTCCAGGCAGCCAAGGAGGGTGTTTGCTGGTTCAAACCTCGGGGACTTTCCTGTCTTTTCCAGACTTCGACGAATGCACCGTGTACGGGACCTGCAGCCAGACGTGCACCAACGTGGAGGGCTCCTACACCTGCAGCTGTGTCGAGGGATACCTCCTGCAGCCAGACAACAGATCCTGCAAAGCCAAGAACGGTGAGATCCTTGGCAGGAGGAGCGTGATGCTCCAGGGCGGCTCTGCAGACCGTGGCCCTGCTCTGGGCTCTTCCTCCCTGAGGAACGTCCCGCACTGCCACCTCCTCACCTGCGTCACGGTGGTGTTTTGGCCGGCTGATACGGGGTACAGGTGCTCTGCCGTGACCCCCCCTTCTCCCCTCCTTCCCCCAGAGCCCGTGGATCGCCCTCCTGTGCTGCTCATCGCCAACTCCCAGAACATCCTGGCCACGTACCTGAGCGGAGCCCCCGTGCCCAACATCACCCCCACCAGTGCCAAGCAGACCACGGCCATGGACTTCAACTACGTGGAGGACACGGTGTGCTGGGTCCACGTGGGCGACAGCGCCTCCCAGACCATCCTCAAATGTGCCAAGATCCCCAACCTGAAGGGGTTTGTGGAGGAACGCTCCATCAACATCTCCCTGAGCCTGCACCGTGAGTGCCCGCTCCCCTCGGGACCTGCTCCCCTCATCCCCATCTCCTTGTTGGTGCCTGAGTGTCCCCAGACTGCAGTGGGTGAAAATGGGAAGGAGGCAGCTTCCCACAGAGCCAGGCACCGGCCTTCCCTTTTCCTTCCCTTTTATTATTTCTAGCAAGTTTTGTGGTTTCTTTGTGGGAGGGTATGAGGAAAAGCGATGCAGGGAGGAGCGGAGCCGGTACCTGTGCAGCAGGTTTGGGGATGGCGGTTTTTTGCTTCGTCGTCTGGTCCCACCCCTGAAAGTGACCGAGTTCCACCCCAAAAAGTGACTGAGAACAAACTCCCAACCCAGAGGTGCCTCTGTGGGCACTGTGTGAGTCACTGAGTGGCCGCTGGCGCTTCCCTTCCGCTCGCGGCTCCGTGGCCAGAACGAGTGTGGTTACGGCTCCGTCTCCTGCTCGGGCTCGCTGGTCCCAGTTCCACACTCAGAATGGGAAGGAGAGTCACTGACTGGGATTTTGGTGCTCTCTGGGTCAGGCCCATGAGAGCCTCTGCCCAGTGAGGGATCTCTGTGGGCTCCCAGAACCTCCCTCTCCGATGGGGCCGTGGATGAACCGATCTCTGCGGACGAGGGAAGGTCCCGGGTGGATCCCACAGCGTTTCTCTGCCACGGGCAGTGGGGCACGAGCCTGGATCCCGGGGGGCCTGGGGGGCCTGGGGGTCCCGGGGGCTGCGTGTGGCTGGGCTGAGCCGGCTGCGGCTGCCGAGGGTGTGTGCGCATGGTTAACTTAAGCTCGCCCTGTGTATTTTTAGGGCAGTGTGTATTTTTAGGGAGAGGCCTCACCCTTTGCTCTCGGAGGCGATAGCGTGGAATCGGGCAGGCCAGGGCTCAGCTCCCCGCTCCCCTCCCAGGATTTAGGGAGGTCTCTGCTTTTGGTGCCCCTCCAGCTCCTCTCTGAAGACTCCCTCGGGGTGAGGCTGGTTCCTCAGCACAAAGGAGGTGGAGAAATTAATTCCCTCAGTGCTGAGTCCGGCACTGGGCGTTGGGATGAGGAGATAATGTCACTCTCAGGCAGGACACCGGAGAGACCCGTGAATCCAATTAGTGGTTTCCCTCTTTATTTGCTTCTTTATGGCGTTATCTGCTCCCAGCAGGAATGGGGCCTCCCTGGTGCCTGCTGCTAATGGGGCTTAAGCTGGCATCTGATGGGGGGAGATTGATGCTGAGGGGCTGGAAAGCAGCAGCTCCAGCTGCCAGGGGAGGTTTGGGATGTGTGGTGGCACAGCCCGGCTCCGATCGCTTCCCTGCCTCCCTGTCCCGCTCCCTCCCTGCAGAGATGAGTGTCAGAGGGAGATGTGTTAAATGGGGGCTGTTAACAGGCCTTGGCACGACCTGCTGTACCCGGAGCTTTGCTATTCCCCTGGTCCTTACACTCCCGAACCCTTTTGCTCTCCTCAGGCTCCAGAGCTCCGGCGCTTCTGCCGCTCCCTCAGTTCCCGCGTCGCTGCCTGTGGACATTTGTCACAGGCACTGATTTTCTCAGTTGATCTGAGCTGGCTGGTTCCCTACCCCCAGGGCTTTTTCCAGGGCCATGCTAAAAATCGGAGGCTGGTAAAGCCTTCCATCCATTTCTCTTATAAAAAAACCCCACTTCGTGTTGGAGTTGGATTAGTTCTCTCACCAGCAGGAGTGCGCTGTGGTGGCTGGGGGGACTCTGGGCACCTCCAGGGGGTGTGTGGGGCTTGGTGCCAGTGGCCAGAGCAGGTGAAACAACGTGGCCCCTCACGGGGCAGGGGTCCAAGCTGTTCCCATCCCTGCAGGGACCTTGGAAGTGGCACCTTCCTGCCAGCCCCAGGTGCCCGGTGTCCCTCCATGCTCGGCCCCGTGGGGAGGAGGAGGCACGAGCGATGGCACGGGGAGGGCTTGTCCTTCCTGCCAGCGCTGAATTGTAACAAGGGGAACTTGTCTCATCCTTCCTCCCATCCCAATCTCCCTCTCCTCCTCCCTGTGTGACAATCCAGTGCTTTTCCTGTCCGGGAGGATCCTGGCAGGCATCGCGCTGGCGCTCAAGGACGGAGGCACGTGCCTGTGCTGAGGCTGCATCCACCGGCACTGCCGGCTGCTCCGACCTCTTGGAGCACCAGGACAGGGACAGGGGTGTTTGCCGTGGACCCCCCACCAGCCCTGAGCCCCTCTGGTGTGGGGCAGGGGCAGGATGTGCTCTGAAGCAACAGCCCAGGCCAGGGGCTGCCACTGGTCCCTCTGGACCCTCCGTGCTTGGTGGCTTATCCTTGAACTCCGGGGACTTTGTGATCCCGTGGGTTTTCTCAACCAGATTCCAGCCTCCACGTGTTTCCCCAGACAATGTCCTTGTTTGTTTGGAGTTGGGCTTCCAAGGAATTTCAAAGCCAAACAGAGCACTAAAAAATAATAATTAAAATCTGCTTCCGGGCCCTTGTGCTGCTGCATCGCATGTCCCGGCTGGAGCTCTCTGCTCCCTCAGCCCTCCCAGCTGCCCAGCCTGTCCTGCTGCTCCTGTCCCCTCTTCCTGGGGCCCTCTGTCAGGGATCACATCCCTGGGGAACCCTGAGCTCGGCTGTGGACCCCGAGGCTGGGACAGCGAGGGGAGCAGCGCCCTGGTCCGTGGTGGGATTTGTGCCACCTTCCGCTGGATTCGCGTGCCCGTTCCCCGCAGGTGGCACCAGGAGGTGGGGGAACGCCTGCCTGGAGCGTGCACAGGGGCCAGGACCCTCCTTAGGAGGCCACTGGCAGCTGGCAGCAGCCCAACCCTGTGCCGGTCACCTCTTGGCCTCGGCAGCGGCGTTAAATCCCCGTCTCCGGCGCGGTGCGATCGGGTGACACTCGGCTTTCAGGGAAAGGCAGGAGTCCTTTGCTTGGACTGTGGAAAAATACTAGAGAACACGTGTCAGGAGCCGGAGCCCTGGACTTCTCCGTGGCTCTCGGGGCAGCTCCTCTTCCCTTTCTCCTTCTCTTCACCTTCTCCTGCTCTTTCCTTTTTTTTTTTCCCCTTTCCCGTGCCTTTTTTGCACGGTCAGAACCGGGAGCTCAGAGATGCCAGGGAATGCGTTTATTGTGCTGGCAGGTCACTGGCGCTGGCACTGCTCCTTCCCAACCCTGGCACTGCTCCATCCCTGCCCAGGTGCCCAGAGCTCCAGTTTCCTCCCTTTCCCCAGTTCTCTCCATCATGGAGCAGGTCCCCCTGATGTCCCACAGCGCTCCGTGGGGACTGCGGCTCCCGGGCAGGAATTCGGCGGCTCAGGACGGGGCTGCTGGGAAAGGGCTGCGGAGGTGCCGTGATTTATTGTTTCTCGGCTTAAGGTTTGTTGTTTTCCTTTCTAAAACGAGCCCCCGGGAAGGGGTTTGAAATATCAGGACATTTGATCCCGAGCGCATTATAAACCCTAAACGCTGGCAATCTGGCCACTATTAAAATGCCTTCCTGGGCAGCATCAATCCAAACACGCTCGTCTCGGAGGGTGTTTTCATTGACTCCATTTCAGCCCTGTCACTCGGAATGGCCTGTCCCGCTGCCAGCGGGCAGGGGAGCTGTGGGCGCTGGGGCAGATTGATTTCAGGGCCGTGTTGCTCTGCGGAGGAATCCAAGTACATTTCTTCCCCCACTTTGCATGGAGAGCTATTTTTCTTCCTTGCTGCCTCATCCTGGCCAAGAAAGAGGCTCCGACGTGAACTCACTTGGCAGGAGAGCAGGATGATTGGTAACTTCATCTCCTGGTTCCTCTCTGTTGGGGTTTTTTTAACTGTTTATGGCTGGTCTTGTTGCAGCAACACTGGGAGAGCAGGCACTGAGCGAGGGCGAGGGCTGGGGGCTGTATCCATGTCCGGGTCCTCACACCAGCTCGTTGTGTCAGAGGGACGACACCACGATGATGATTTTAATCGGTCTGTTAACGAAGAGCCTGCCGGTCCCTGTTCGTTCTGGAGGCAGATCTGCCACTGAGACACTCTGGACCTCACTGCAGCTCTGTCTTGCGCCTCTGACTTCCATTACCTGGTGTTTCCCCTTGTAGGGGACAGGAATAAAGCCCCCAGGGGGACTGAGACCCCCGGGCTGTGGTGGCAGGGTGAGGAAGGGTGTTCTTGGTTCCCCCACTCGTCCCTTCTGTCTCCCTCCGGCCATCCCTGAGGTGTCTCACGAGCTGCGTTCCCGCGTTGTTGGAGGCAAAAGGGTGACATTGATGTCCTGAGTCATCAGGATCCTCCTGTGCCCAAGGATGGGTTTGATTTCACGGGGGCAGGAGCGTGTCTGTCCCTGCACACGTCTGTGTGTCCGTCCCGCGCCGCCTCGTGCCGGGTTCACCGCGCGCGGCCGAGCCCTGCGGGATCCTCTCTGCCCGCACTGGCCCCGTTTCTGCTTCCTCGTCCCCCCCGCCCCCAAATCACCCCAGTGACGGTCCTCGGGTTCCTGTCGAGCCTGTGTCTCGCTCCTCTCACCCAGAAGGAAGCCAAGTGCCCTGTCCCTCCCTCGGCCTCTGCGGAATATTTGTACCCATGGAATGGTCTCATTAAGGCAGAGCAATTAGCGGTCCCTTGGCTGCCCTCCACGCAGCCCTGAGCTCGTTCTGTCCCTGTTCCTGCTCTTCCCACCTCCGGTGCCTCTGGAGAGATGCTGTGGGGCTGAGCCAGGGCACGGGGAGGGGGGGCAGCTTTGGGGTGTCCCCACTCTGGGGAGCTGAGGGGGGTGTCGGTGGGAGGCTGGAGAGGTGCTGGTGACCTCCTGGGCACGGATCCCCTTTGGATGCAGCTGTGGTGCTGTACCGGGGCTCCAAGGCACGGAGAGCACTGTCTGACAGCCCAGGGCTCCCTGGAGAAGATGCTCCAGCACCTTCCATCAGCGCTCTGCCTGTTCCCAAGATGGGACGTCGCTCTGGGGGGGCTGCAGAGCCCCGGGGGGGCCATTGTTACCCCCAGGGGAAGGTTTGGCTTACGCAGGATGGGTGTGAGCGTGCCAGAGCCCTCGGGATCCGTCCCAGTGCCGAGTCAGACGCCCTGGACGGGGGCCACCGGCTTCCACCCAGCGGTTCCTCCTCGGAGTGAAACATCTCGGCAGAGCGGAGGGGGGGGATTGATTTATTTATTTTTGAGCCTGGTTTGCTGAGGGGACGAGGCCGACGTGACGGCGGTGGCCCCGTGCGGTGGTGGCCGTCCCCTCCGCCGTCCAGCTGGGACACAAGGGGGTGGCTGTTCCTGGGAGAAGGGGGGGCCGTGCTGGACCCTCGGGGGCACTGGGTGCCTGTCCGGCCGCCCGGCGCCCTTCGGGGCGGGAGTTTGTCTTCGTGCCCGTCCTGTTAACACACTTCTAATTAAGGAAAATTGTCCCCAGGAGCAGTGTTTATCCAGGGAGCGCCGTGCCGTCACAGAGACGGTCTTGTTCTCCCGGGGAGAGGATGTCTGTGGAGGGAAGAGGCAGAAATTCCTCCAGATTATGGTATTATGTAAATGTATCAAACGGATCATTCCCTATAAAAAGGAAAGTAGGAAACCGATGTATTTGAGCAGCCCTGGGGACCGCATTCCTGACGAGCCTCCGTTCCTCCGCCGCCGGCGTTTCTGAGCCGAAACATTCGGCAACTTTTCCAAGCTGTTTTTCCGCCGGGGCCGCGTGCCGGTGGCTCGGGGCGCCGGGGGGGGCACGTGGGGCCGCCCGGCTGCCGCCCTGGGTGGCGAGTTGGCCCCGGGGGTGGGTCGTGCCAGGAATGGGGGACGCAGCGCCGGGTGGGACCTCCCGGCACCGACGGGCAGCTCTGGGGTGTTGTTGTCGCTTGGGCCGTGGCCCCCGTGGTTCCCTCTCCGCCTCCTGAGGCACCCGGGGTTCGTGTCAGGGCTGATCCATCGTGGCTGGCTGGAGCAACAACTGGGCTGTCCCTGTGGATGCACTTGGACATAGATATTCTTCATTTATTCTTTATTTCTTTGTTGTTCTTCATTTAAAACTGACATGTGGGTGTTGGCAGGAGCTCGGTCCAGCTCTGCTCTCCATCCCATGTGCTGGGGTGAGGGGGAAACGCTCCTCAGCAGAACAGGAACAAGGATTTGGTGCTGGAGCTCCGTGCCTGGTGATGTCTCCAGGGCCAGGACCTCTCCCGGCCATTGTCCCTGTCCTGCTCTCCTGGCAGCGCTCCCTTGAGGGGTAGCTGGGAAGTGGAGTTTCTCCCAGATTTAGATTCATGGAATTATTAAGGTTGGAAAAGCCCTCTAAGACCATCGAGTCCAACTGTTAACCCAGCACTGCGAGGTCACCCCTGAAGCGTGTCCCCAAGTGCCACATCCACACGTTTCAGGAAGAATTTCTTCACAGAAAGGGCTGCCAGGCATTGGCAGGGGATGCCCAGGTTGGTGGTGGAGTCCCCCCATCCCTGGAGGTGTCCAAGGAAGGACTGGACCTCCAAGGAGGTGGGACCTGGGGCACAGCTTGGACTCGATGATCCTGGAGGTCTTTTCCCGACCTCACTGATTCTGGAATTCTCTGATTTCTTGGTGTGCTGATTCCCGAGCTCGTTGGACCTCCACAGCTTTAGCGGGCTTCTCCTCTTCCTCGCTTAGCTGGGCAGGAGCCCGGGGAGCTGCGGAGTGGCCGCGTCCCCCTCGTCCCCCTCGCAGCTGTCTGGGGACTGTGTCGAAATCCCCGGTTTAATCTGAGGGAAGATTGCGCGTTTCCTTCCTCCTCCTGTCAGGCCACAATTGATGTGTTTGCAGACTGCACAGCAACTGATTCATGCAGAGCAAAGTTATGTGCTGGGTCAGCAAAGCTCCTTCCCCAAAAAAAAAAGCCACAGCTCTGCAGAGCTTGACTGGGAGTGGGGTAAATCAGGTGCTCCGTGGATCGGGCTCTGGGAGGGAGAACCTCTGGCTGCAGCTCCCGAGGGCAGCCTGGGGTCAATGACCCACTTGTGTCGAGGAGTTCTTGGAGTGGGATGTCTCACCTGGAGCGCTGCATCCAGCTCTGCGGTCCCAGCATAAGAAGGATGTGGCCAGAGGAGGCCACGGAGATGCTCTGAGTGCTGAGCCTGAAGAGAAGGCTCTGGGGACACCTTAGAGCTCCTTCCAGTGCCTAAAGGGGCTCCAGGAGAGCTGGAGAGAGACTTTGGACAAGGGACGGAGTGCCAGGATGAGGGGGAATGGTTTCCCACTGCCAGAGGGCAGGGTTTGCTGGGATACAGGGAAGGAACTCCCTGTGAGGATGGGCAGGCCCTGGCACAGGTTGCCCAGAGAAGCTGTGGCTGCCCCATCCCTGGGAGTGCTCAAGGCCAGGCTGGAGCAACCTGGGCGAGTGGAAGGTGTCCCTGCCCACGGCAGGGCGTGGGAGTGGGATGGTGATCTCTAAGATCCCTTCCAACCCAAACCATCCCGGGATTCCGTGAAAAGGGAAGATCCAAGCGCAGTGCGGCACAGAGGCTTTTGTGGCAGCACCAGCTCGGTCGGGATCGCTCGGGCCCGTGGTGGGTGTGAAACCAGGAAACATCTGCGCTGGTGGGTTTGGGGCTTTGCTGAATTCGCCAACCCGCCCGCGTTGAGCAACGCTGATGAACTTCTCGGCGCTCCCTCCGTCCCCCTCCCCGCTGGGGAAGCCCCCTCGCCCCGAGAGGGGCTGCCAGCCTGGACCCCGGCCCCCCACCAGCTCCTTTGGCCGCTCCTCCCGGGAAGAGCCTTGGAAAGCCGACATCCCCCGCTCTCTGCCCCCACCGGCTCCTTTCCAAACACTCTCGAATAAATAAATCTTGGGAAATGAGTTCGGCGTGTCGCAATCGCCCGCAACGTTGAGCAAGGAGGAGGATTGACTCCAGGCTGGGAACCGCTGGGGAGGAGGCACCCGCTCCGCCACGGGGGGCTGCAGGACGAGGGGGGGTCGCTTCCCCTGGGTTCTTGCTCCCATGGAAGTCGTGGCAGGACCCCCCCAGTGTGTCCAGGGACAGGGTCATCACTGCTGGGTCCCCTCAGTTGGGTGCACGGCGTGTCTCGATGGTCACGGGCGGCCGTGGCACCTCCCCTGGGCACCCACTCTGCTCCCAGGGGAGAGTCTGTGCCCCCCGCTCCTCCCCTCTCCCCAGATGGAGGGGGGGGAGGTTTCTGCAGGCCGGCACCGGGGGTTAAAAATAGACATTTGCTAAATTAGCTCCCACCGAAAGTTCAAGAGGAAATCCAGGTTTAGCTGGGGCTACAAGAAAGAGCTGAAAATAATAATAATAAAAATAATAATAATGAAAAGTGATTCCTCTGAAAGAGGGGGGGAGGATGGCGAGAGGGGAGAGAAGGAGCAAAGCTGGAAAACAAAAGCCTTTGAGGAGGGTAATGCTTTCCAGCTGCAAAAATACAGCCCTGGAGAGGAGCAAGTGCTTGCGTCACCCCCAGCCCCTGGCCCAGCGCTGTCCTGCTCGGAGCAGGGGTCAGGCCAGAGACCCCCGGGGGGACCAGGACCCTTGTAGAACCCCTGGGGAGCCGTGGCAGGGTGGCTGTGAGGGGAGTGCAGGGCTGGAAGTCTGTGGCTTGTCTTGGCCGTTTTCCCTCCAGATTCCTCTCCGAGCGTTGGTGAACTTCCCCCCCTTGGATGGGTTGGACTCAGCTCCAGCTCGGCGGGATGTGGCTGGTGAGGCAGGAGAGTGATGGGAAAGGGGTGATGGCGCTGGCTGGGCCCCCTCCAGGAGGAGAATCCGGGGGTCCACAGCCCTGGGTGGGGGGCGAGGCCCCCGCGCCGTCCCGCCGACGTTCCCCACCCGCCCCTGCTTGGATCGCTCCCCCAGTCCTGTGACTCTGACTCAGCCACGCAGGCGCCAGCCAAGACCTGCTTTTTTTTTGGGGAATTCTTGCACATCCCTTTGCTGAAGTGTTCCTCTCCCTGGCAGGGCTGTGCCTGGCCCTGCCGCCCCCTCCCCGTGTCACAGGGGGGTTTGGGGTGCTGGGGAGGGCTGGGGGTGCTGGTTGTGACAGCAGGACTCAGGCAGCCCCATCTCAGGGGCAGAGGGTGGCCCTCGCCACCCCAGTGCACGTTTTTAGGTGGTTTTTGCTCAGCACAAACCCCTCTGTCGCCCCAGCAGCTGCGCTTGGGTGGGGCTGGGGGGTCCCAGCTGGCCCAGGAGCCCCAGCGCTGGCCCTGGCACGTCGAGAGCCCTGTGGCGGCCGTGGGTTTGGGGTTGATGCTCATTCCTTGGCTCGGGCTGTTTCCACTTGTTTTTACGAGCTGCCTCACGCCGGGTGGTGGCTGCGGGCGCCGCGGCCTCGCCCTTCCGGAGGGGGGGTCACTGTCGGCATCACCCCGGCTGGATGTCCCCGTCCCCCGGGGCCGTGACCTGGACACAGGGGCTGGGAGGGCTGGCCTGGGTAGCCCAGGCACTGGGGGTCAGGGTTTGTGCACCCCCAAACCGCCGCGTGCTCATCCCGTGGACTCGTCCGGTCCCGGCAGCGCGGACGGGCTCGGCGTCGCCGGCGTGAACCCCGCGAGCAGGGGGTTGTGGGGCATTGCAAAACGCCCTGGCCTGATTCATGTTTTCCCTTCCGAGCTGCTGCGTTGGTTAATAATTCAGTGGTGTCTGGCCCTGCTCCTCTGGGGCTGTCTGGGTCCTGCTGGCCTTGGAGTGCCCAGGCTGGGGGTTTGCTGTGCCCCCGTCCCTGCTCCACCTGGGCCCTGCCTTCACCGTGGTGCTGCTGTGCTGGGGGCACGAGGGCTTGGGGGGCACTAACCCAAAGCACTTGGCATCTCTAGGACCTGCAACCCCTCACCCTGGCCCCTGTCCTGGCGGGTGCAGGGAGGGCTGAGCAGGGCTGAGCACTGACCCGGTGGCAAGGCAGGAATTCGGGTGCGTTGGGTTTATCCGATTTAACAGGCTTTCACTGGTTTAATTAAGTGCTCACACGCTGCGTGCCAGGTGCTGTCTCTCACCTGCTCCGGGCCCCGGGGTGTCCCTGCAGCTCTGGATTAGCTCTGCTCCCACCTCGCCCGGCGGGATCTGCCCACAGTCCCCCCTCTGCCGGCTCCCTCCCGGCGCTGCCGCTGCTGTGTGATGTCCCAGTGCTGTGGTTGGAGCCCCTTCCCCTTCCCTGTTCCCCCCCCCTCCTCCAGCACCCACCTTGCAGAGCTTCCCCCAGCTCCAGCGGCGTTCCTGTGGGATGTGCTCCCGGTGTTTCTGCAGGGTGCTGTCCCGGTGTTTGCTCTGGATGCTCTCCTGGTTGTGTGTGGTGTCCCCGGCTTGTCACGGGGCTGCCTGGGGGGCAGCAGGTCCCGTGTGCCTGGGGAGCAGAGGGTGGGGTGCTGGGGGTGCTGGGGGTGCCTCGTGGCTCCACGTGGGGTGACCAGGGCAGGTCCCTGGAGCGGGGCAGATCCCGCTGCCCTCGTGGCTCCCACAGCCTCATTCCCCAACTGTGTTGGTGCTTGTGACCCCCGTGGGCTGGGACGTGGTCAGGGACCCCGCGGGGGGTTCCTGGCTCCCTCCTTCCCTGTGTAACCCCCCTCACCCCTGTCCCGGCCCAGACGTGGAGCAGATGGCCATCGACTGGCTCACGGGCAACTTCTACTTCGTGGATGACATCGATGACAGGATCTTTGTCTGCAACAAGAACGGGGACACCTGTGTCACGCTGCTGGACCTGGAGCTGTACAATCCCAAGGGGATCGCGCTGGACCCAGCCATGGGGTGAGTCCTGGGACCTCACCGCCCCTGGGGACGGCTGGCAAGGGTGGTCCGTCCCTCTGGGGCTCGGGGGTCTCCTGTACCTGCCCGTGTCAAGCCTCCATCTCTGCAGGGACACTTCCCACTCCCCTGGCAGCGGCTCCCCAGTCCTGCAGGACACCCCTGGCCCAGCTCGGGATAAGCTGCTGCTCCCGGCTCGTGCCACACGGCGTGTTCACAGCTTTGCTCCGGCTTTTGGGAGCTGAAACGGTCGGCTCCTTGCACGGCTGGAGCGGCTGCCTCGTGCCTGTGCCCGGCAATTGCCTTCTGCCCAATCCCAGGGCTGGGGGGAGCCGGGATGCTGAATCCTTGGAGCAGCCCAGGGCATGCACAGCAGCTGCTGGGCCCTGGGAGCTGCCGTGGCTGAGGCCACAGTGGGCAGAGTGGAGTAACCAGTAAAGAGGGAAACTCCCCCTCTCACCTCCCGCTTCCCTCCTTGCCTGGATGGAGAAAGCTGGTGTTATTGAGCAGAAAATTGGGAGTATTTTATATAAGCAAATAAAGATTGCAGGGAGGCCTGGAGGGAGACTCTGGCCTTGAGCAGGGCAGGTGCAGACAAGCCCTGCAGGGGACGGAGTTCAGTCCCCTGGGCTCTGTGTTGGTGGTGCCAGTCCCCCTCTGGCTGTGCCCTGTTGGGAAGCGCAGTGCTGGGAGCTGCTGCCACAGGCAGGACGTCTCCTGGGTGCTCAAGCAGATGCCGCAGGTTGTGTTTTAACTCTTACAACCCCATGTGTACACGTGGAGGGCCCTGGGCCTCCCCCAGTGACGCCAGCACATCTGGGTTGAAGCTCCCCTAACCCTAACCCTGTGCCATCCCGGCTCTGAGCTCCTGCCTTTGCTCTTCCCCCACAGCAAGGTGTTCTTCACTGACTACGGGCAGATCCCCAAGGTGGAGCGCTGTGACATGGACGGGCAGAACCGCACCAAGCTGGTGGACAGCAAGATCGTCTTCCCGCACGGCATCACCCTGGACTTGGTGAACAGGCTGGTGTACTGGGCTGATGCCTACCTGGACTACATCGAGGTGGTGGACTACGAGGGCAAGAACAGGCACACCATCATCCAGGGCATCCTGGTGAGTGGGTTGGGGTCAAGGGGCTGAGCACCGAGCGTGGTCCTGTCGGGGATGATCTGGTGCCGTGAGTGACGTGGGGACAAGACGTGGGGTCAGGGGTTTGTCACGCCCCGGAGCTGGGTTCTCCCGGCTCCCCAACTCCTTGTGGATGCCCCCACGGTGCCTTCCAGATCGAGCACCTGTACGGACTGACCGTCTTTGAGAACTACCTGTACGCCACCAACTCTGACAACGCCAACGCCCAGCAGAAAACCAGCGTCATCCGCGTCAACCGCTTCAACAGCACCGAGTACCAGGTGGTGACGCGGGTGGACAAGGGTGGAGCGCTGCACATCTACCACCAGCGGCGCCAGCCCACAGGTGGGAGCCCGGCCTGGGTGTAACAGCTTCTTGGATCCTTGGACGGGGCTGGGGTGGGATTTCAGGAAGGATTTCTTCACAAGAAAGGGCGGTCAGGCATTGGAAGGGGCTGCCCAGGGAGGTGGCGGAGTCGCCGTCCCTGAAGGTGTTCTGGGAACGACTGGACGTGGCACTCGGTGCTCTGGGCTGGTTGTCAGGCTGCCAAACACCCTGGGGTGTCCCATCCCCTGCTGTGGCTGCGTCTCCTCCTGTGAGAGACGTGGCAGCTGCGCCACAGGATTGACGGATCACAGAGAGCGCAGGGACATGGGGGGCAGATGTGACATCTTGAAATATTCATGGTCCCACACACTCTCAGTCCCCACTGCCTGCGTGTTTACCCCGTTGCTCACGGGCACCAAGGGATTTCCAGGGAGTTGAAAGGCTCCGGTGCTGCACCGTCCCCTCCCCGTGCCCATCCCTCTCTGCCCGCTCCACCCCCAGCACCTTCCTGCAGTTAATCAATTTACTCCTTTAAAATCCTCTTAGTCTCTCCAGCCTGCTCGGCGTTTTCCAGAATGTAAAATTAATCAGGAGATTTCTGAGTGGGGAAGGAGTGTGATTAAGGGGCTCTCCAGGCTGTCCCTGTGCCGGGGGCTCGTCCCACCGGTGCAGCCCCGCTCTCCCCGTGGCCCGTGAGGGATGGGCCGGCACGACGGGGCAGAGTGTGGCCCTGTGGCTGTGGCGGTGTACTGGGACATGCCAGGCTGGCTTCTCTGCAGGGATCCTTCCCGTGGGAAGGTCCTTTCCCACCTCTGCGCTGTCCTGTGCGGTGCTCAGCCCCTCACTGGCCAGCCGGGAGCTCTGGGGGGAACGGGCCACCCTAAAGTCCAGGCAGGACCTGTGAGAGCGTCTCCTTGTCCCCATGGTTGCAGCCCCGTGTCCCTGTCCCTCCGTGCCCCCCACGCAGAGCAGGAGCCCCCCGTGCCGCTCTGGTGCCTGTGTTTGCCACAGCCCCCTTGTGTTGCAGTGCGGAGCCACGCCTGCGAGCCGGATCAGTTCGGGAAGCCGGGAGGCTGCTCCGACATCTGCCTGCTCGGGAACAGCCACAAGAGCAGAACCTGCCGCTGCCGCTCGGGGTTCAGCCTGGGCAGCGACGGGAAGTCCTGCAAAAGTGAGTGCTGGGCGTCCTGGGGGGAGTGTGGGGGGCGAGGGGCCGGGGCGTGGGCTGCCTGTGGGCTCTGCGCTCCCTGCAGGCACCAGTCACTGCCTCCTCCCGGCCTCTGTGTCGTAGCTGTGGCCCCACGACAGCCCCAGTGCCGTGTGCCAGCCCCCTCTGGCACTGCCCTGGCCTGGCTGGTGGCCACGGCTGTCCCCGTGTCTCCGCAGAGCCTGAGCACGAGCTGTTCCTGGTGTACGGGAAGGGGCGTCCGGGCATCATCCGCGGGATGGACATGGGAGCCAAGGTGCCGGACGAGCACATGATCCCCATCGAGAACCTCATGAACCCCCGGGCGCTGGACTTCCACGCCGAGACCGGCTTCATCTACTTCGCCGACACCACCAGCTACCTCATCGGGCGCCAGAAGATCGACGGCACGGAGCGGGAGACCATCCTGAAGGACGGTGCGTGGCCGAGGGGCCCAGCCTGCGCCCTCAGGGCTGGGGGTCCGGCGTCCCTGTTGGTCTGCGAGGGGATCGGGCGGTGCCAAGCACACCGTGAGTCACAGGGGGCTGTTGCCTCCACGTCTCGTCTCGCGGCTGGTGACGCGCCCGCTCCGGCTTTTCCCCAAAGGCATCCACAACGTGGAAGGGATCGCCGTGGACTGGATGGGGAACAACCTGTACTGGACGGACGACGGCCCCAAGAAGACCATCAGTGTGGCGCGGCTGGAGAAGGCCGCCCAGACGCGGAAGACGCTGATCGAGGGGAAGATGACGCACCCCCGCGCCATCGTGGTGGACCCCCTGAACGGGTGCGGGTGCCTGGGTGGGCAGGGCTGGCTGGAGGGGGGCGGGCACAGCCACGGGGACGTGGTTGGGTCTCTGAATTGTCACGAGCTGTGACGACGGGGCCAGGGCTCAGCTTTGGGTCTGTGGCAGGTGGATGTACTGGACGGACTGGGAGGAGGATCCCAAGGACAGCAAGAGGGGCAAGATCGAGAGGGCCTGGATGGACGGTTCCAACCGCAACATCTTCATCACCTCCAAGACCGTCCTGTGGCCCAACGGGCTGAGCCTGGACATCCCGGCCAAGATCCTGTACTGGGTGGACGCTTTCTACGACCGCATCGAGATGGTCTATCTCAACGGCACCGAGCGGAAGGCGAGTGGGGGTCCCACAGGCCCCGGGACGCTGATCACCCCAGCGCTGGGGCTGTGGGCAGCCGAGGCATCCCCTCCCTCTCTCCCATTCCATCATCCCACGCCCTGTCCCCGAGTGCCCATCCCGGCTAACGGAGCTCTCCTCCTGCCCGCAGATCGTGTACGAGGGCCCGGAGCTGAATCACGCCTTCGGGCTGTGCCACTACAGCAACTTCCTCTTCTGGACCGAGTACCGCAGCGGCAGCATCTACCGGCTGGACCAGGCCTCCAAGGCCGTGAGCCTGCTCCGCAACGAGCGCCCGCCCATCTTCGAGATCCGGATGTACGACGCGCAGCAGCAGCAAGGTGCTGGGGCAGGCACGGGGGGCTGCAGCAGGGACAGGACAGGCCCCCACCTCTTCTTGCTTCCTTTCGGCCATCCCCATGCACGCTGTCTTTCTCTCCGTAAACTCTGCTGGCGCTCATCCCCTGCCCTTGCAGCCCCCCCTCCCTCTCCCACCCCTATTCCATCAGGCTCCGTGTCCCCTGAGGGGTCCCCATGGCCTCGTGAGCTGAGGTCTCTTGTCTGGGTTCCAACTGTGGGGTTCACTGAGCGTGTCCAGGAGTCCGGGGACGCCCCCGTGGGTCTGCAGGGGTTCCTGGGCGTGGAGGTCCCATCTGCTCACCCCCCTTTGCCTCCACAGTGGGCTCCAACAAGTGCCGCGTCAACAACGGGGGCTGCAGCAGCCTGTGCCTGGCCACCCCCCGGGGCCGCCAGTGCGCCTGCGCCGAGGACCAGGTCCTGGGGTCGGACTCCGTCACCTGCCAGGGTAGGCTGCCCTGGGACCCTCGTGGGGCCCCCCTTTGCCCCGTGGGACGCCGTACTCGGTCACCCGGTTCACATCCTCGCTGTGCTCTCCCCCCCGGCAGCCAACCCGTCGTACGTCCCGCCGCCGCAGTGCCAGCCCGGGGAGTTCGCCTGCAAGAACAACCGCTGCATCCAGGAGCGCTGGAAGTGCGACGGGGACAACGACTGCCTGGACAACAGCGACGAAGCCCCCGAGCTCTGCCGTGCGTGACCCCCTTCTGGGGCTGGGGCTGGGGCTGAGGCTGCCCCAGGTTTGGGGCCGGTGGTTGGGGCTGGGTCGGGCAGCCGGGACCCCTCCGTCCCCTCCCCAGCTGGAGGGAGGGAGCGGGATGGAGCGTGGTTGAAGGGAGAAATGGTCATTGGGATCCTGATCCCCACTTTCCCTTAGGCTTCAGCCTTTTTCTCTCTGTTTTCCCTCCACTGGACGTGGAGGAGGGACGGGGTGGGATGAGGGGCAGGTCCTGAGCGGGTGTCCCCCCACAGACCAGCACACCTGCCCCTCGGACCGCTTCAAGTGCAAGAACAACCGCTGCATCCCCAACCGCTGGCTCTGTGACGGGGACAACGACTGCGGGAACAACGAGGATGAGTCCAACTCCACCTGCTCGGGTGAGGAACCTGCCTTGTCCTCAGGGAGCCGTGGGAGAGTCGTCGCTGAGCCTCAGCCGTTGCTGTTCCATGTGGGCTGAGCTGTCGGGGTCTCACATCCCTGTGCCCCCTTGGCTTCAGCTGTGCCTCGCAGGAGCCCGGGGGGTTGTCCCCCGCCTTCCCCTGGCAAAGCAAGGCACCACCAGCCACTAATGCTCTGTCTGTCCCTCCCTGGCCAGCCCGGACCTGCTCCCCCAACCAGTTCTCCTGCGCCAGCGGCCGCTGCATTCCCATCTCCTGGACGTGTGACCTGGACGACGACTGCGGGGACCGCTCCGACGAGTCCGCCTCGTGCGGTGAGCTGGCACTGGGAGCACTGGGAGCACCGGGAGCACGGGGGACTTCGGGGTGCTGCCCCTCGCCCCTCCGTGGGGCCGTGGGGTTGGGGCGCGCACGGGGGTGTCCCTGAGCTCACGGTGCCTCTGCCCCCTCCGCAGCCTACCCGACCTGCTTCCCCCTGACACAGTTCACCTGCAACAACGGGCGCTGCATCAACATCAACTGGCGCTGCGACAACGGTGAGGACCCCGGCCCACACCCCACGGCGGGGGTGCAGCCTGGCAGGGACCCCGCTTTGGCAAGGGCCAGTTGTCGGCATGTGCCAGGTCCCAGAGGGAGCAGGCCTGGGGCAAAGCCGAGCACATCCTGCAATCTCCAGCCCCACATTTCCCTTGACTGCCCCCAGCGCAGCGTGTGCTGCAGGAATAAGCTGGCAGGGATCGTTTCAGACCTTTGGTGCCCTTTGATGGGTCTCCAAAATGCTGCCCCAGAGCTGGAGCTGAGCACAGAGTGGCTGGTGCAGCTGGCAGAGCTCTCCTGGTCAGCTCCCATCTGCCCTCGGATCTTTGCAGGGCCAGGCCTGGGACAGAGGGTTTGGCCCAAGGCTGCTTTGCTTCCCCACAAGTTTATTTGAGCCGCTCTGCATCGTTATGTTTAATTAGTGGCTTCAGAGCAGACGAGACACTGGATGAGCTCCGGGGATTAGCGGAGCTGTGGGTGGAGGACTCTCCCTGGAGCCTTCCTGAGCTCCCTCAGAGCTGGCCCTGCCGAGGGTGGTCCCTTCTCCTGGGATCCCCCAGCGTGGCAGCCAGGCCGTGGTGTGAAGCCCCTCCGTGCAGCCACAAGCCTGCCTGGGGCAGGAGCTGTAGCACACGGGGCTCCCCCAGCCCGGCTGCCCCTGCTCCCCCAGCACCCTCTGCTGCTTCTGGTCTCGCCACCCAGTGCCTGCACAGCCTCTGTGTGTCCGTGTCTGTGTCCACGTCCCGGTGTCTGTGCCGCCCGCTGTGCCGTGGTGTGTTGTGTTTGTCACTGTGCCCACGCTCCTGTCTGGTGGTTCTGTGTTTCAGAAAAAGATTGTGGGGATGGCTCTGACGAAAAGAACTGTCCAAAGTCTACCGGTTAGTGCATAGATCAACATGCACCAGACCCCCACCTGGCCCCTGAGCCCCCAAACCTGCCCCTCCAGAGGGCTGAGAGCCCCATGGGGCTGCTGTTCTGGACACTGGCAATGCCCCCTGTTCCTCCAGCAGTGCCTCCTGTGCCTCTGGCAGTGCCCCCTGTGCCTCTGGCAATGGCGCTCGTGCCTGTGGCAGTGCCCCCTCTGCCTCCAGCAATGCCCCCTGTGCCTCTGGCAATGCCCCCTGTGCCTCCGGCAATGCCCCCTGTGCCTCTGGCAATGCCCCCTGTGCCTCCAGCAATGCCCCCTGTGCCTCTGGCAATGCCCCCTGTGCCTCCGGCAATGCCCCCCGTGCCTCCAGCAGTGCCCCCCATGCCTCTGGCAATGCCACCCGCTCTCTCTGGCAGTGCCTGCCAAGCTCTCTGGAGATGCCCCCCCGTGCCTTGGCAGTGTCCCCCGTGCTCTCCAGCAATGCCCCCCGTGCTCTCCAGCGGTGGGAGGGATGCGCTGGGTGCCAGGGAATGAACGCAGTGTCCCTGCCAGCTCACCAGGCAGAGCCGCTTGGGAAGCTTCTCTTGGTGGAAAGCCGGGGCTGCCCGTGCGGGGCTGGGCTGCTGCTGAGGCCGTGTGGCAGCCAGCAGTGCCATTGCCCCGAGCAGTGCCATCGTTCCCAGCCGTGCCACCGTCCCCGTGCCCATCGTGAGGCGCGGGGGGCAAATAACCTCTACCAGGCTGGGGTGGGGCATCCACAGCGGAATGGAGCCCTGTCGTGGTCCCCACGCCAGGTCCCCCAGCGCTGAACCAGCAGAGAGGTTGCATTGCCAGTGTCCTGGTACCCTCAGAGCAAAGCTCCCCTTGCCCATCGGCGGGCGAGGGGGTGTCCTCCAGGCAATCTGACCCCCCCAATTGGCTGCCCCAGCCCCGTCCCCGTGGGCGCACCCCCAAAGGAGCGCCCCGACCCCCGGCCCCGCTGCCCCCGCAGCGGAGCGGAGCCTCCCCAGGTTCATGGCTGATCTATGCAGTTTCTGTGTTTCATTTTCTCTGTGCGCTGCTGCTGCTGCTGCTGTGGCAAAGAGGGGGGGTGGGAGGGCCGGGGGGTCTCTGGTCTGTTACGGTGGGGGTCCCGCCGCCAGCGCCGAGGGGCTGCTGTCACCCCTGTCTGCCGGCGCGCCCTGTCCCGTGTCCCTGTCGTTCCCCGCTTCCCCCGCCGCTGCCTCCAGCGTGGGGGGGTCTCTCTGCTGTCCTCCCTCCTGCCGTGCCCTCCACCAGCCCCCTCCCCATCGGGCGCCCGCTGAGCCCCTGCCCGCCCCCCCTTCCCCCGCAGACAACGACTGCGGGGACAACAGCGACGAGGCGGGCTGCAGCCACTCCTGCTCCAGCAACCAGTTCAAGTGCAACAGCGGGCGCTGCATCCCCGTGCACTGGACCTGCGACGGGGACAACGACTGCGGCGACTACAGCGACGAGACCCACGCCAACTGCACCAACCAGGGTGAGCCCCGGCACGGGGGAGGGCACGGGACGCGGACCCCCCCACCCCGAGCAGAGCCCCGCTGCTTTCCAGGCAGGGAATTCTGCGGCTTCCCTCTGCCCGCCCTGAGCGCCCGGATCCCCCTCCTGCGCCTCTGGGTGTCCCTGCCTGTTTCCCTGCTGGCTGAGAGCCTGATCCCACCCGCCCCCGGATCCCCTCGGCTCCCTGGGGCGCAGGCAGTGAGCGGGTCCCCTCCCCGCAGCCACGCGCCCCCCCGGGGGCTGCCACGCGGACGAGTTCCAGTGCCGGCTGGACGGGCTGTGCATCCCCATGCGCTGGCGCTGCGATGGCGACACGGACTGCATGGACTCCAGCGACGAGAAGAACTGCGAGGGCGTCACCCACGTCTGCGACCCCAACGTCAAGTTCGGCTGCAAGGACTCGGGTGAGAGCAAGGGGAAGGGGGGACGCACGCTGGGGGTGCTGAACCGTCCTTCCCACTGCTGGGAAAATGGGGAAACACGAGCAGCCAGCCCACAAATCGTGACCTGGGTGGATGGCATCATCCTCGGATCCCTTCTCCCCCTCTGACCCGGGGAAGGGGCTGGGACTTGCCTTGGCGGGTCAGGGACAGGGGTGGAGGGACACCGGTTCGGGGGCACCCCAACTGCCTGGAATAACATCTCTGGGTCTGCTCTGCCCTGTCCTCGCCCCCTCCCTCTCAGCCCGCTGCATCAGCAAGGCCTGGGTCTGTGACGGGGACAGCGACTGCGAGGACAACTCTGACGAGGAGAACTGCGAGTCGCTGGTGTGCAAACCCCCCTCGCACACCTGTGCCAACAACACCTCCATCTGCCTGCCCCCCGAGAAGCTCTGCGACGGCTCCGACGACTGCGGCGACGGCTCCGACGAGGGCGAGCTCTGCGGTGAGCGCGGGGACGGGGCCGGGGGCGCGGCGTGTCCTGGGAGGTGACGAGGAGGTGACGAGCCCGTCCCGTCCCCGCAGACCAGTGTTCCCTCAACAACGGCGGCTGCAGCCACAACTGCACGGTGGCCCCCGGCGAGGGCATCGTGTGCTCCTGCCCCCTGGGCATGGAGCTGGGCGCCGACAACAAGACCTGCCAGATCCAGAGCTACTGCGCCAAGCACCTCAAGTGCAGCCAGAAGTGCGAGCAGGACAAGTACAACGTCAAGTGCTCCTGCTACGAGGGCTGGATGCTGGAGCCCGACGGCGAGAGCTGCCGCAGCCTGGGTGCGTGAAGGGGGGGCTGCAGGGGCTGGCAGCAGCCCCCCGGCTGCCTCGGGGGGGGATTTGTCCTCTCATGGAGCTGAGGGTTGTGCTGACGGGCGTGGCCGGGGCCAGGCACACTATCCCCTGCCTTGTCCGTGCCCCCTCTGACTCTTCCCTGCTCCCCCCAGACCCCTTCAAGCCGTTCATCATATTCTCTAACCGCCACGAGATCCGCCGCATCGACCTGCACCGGGGGGACTACAGTGTCCTGGTGCCCGGGCTGCGCAACACCATCGCCCTGGACTTCCACCTCAACCAGAGCTCCCTGTACTGGACCGACGTGGTGGAGGACAAGATCTACAGGGGAAAGCTGCTGGAGAACGGGGGTGCGGAGCCTTGGGGCCTGGGGGGCTGCTGGGTGGGACGGCAGAGCTGGGATCAGTGGCTCCGTGACACCCGCAGCGATGTGGCAGCTGGAGCCCACGGCCCTGATAGCGATCCCATTCTGCTCTCGTTATGCAGGAATTAATTAGCATTCCCAGGGCTTCCCTGCTGGTAATTGCAGCCCAGCAGCTGGGCACAGAGCCGGGCCCCCTCCCCAGCGTTGCTCATCCCACAGTGGGGCAGCAAGAGCCCAGAGCTGAGAGCGTGGGTGGGGGGCTGAGCCCTTTGGGGTTCGGACCACGAACAGGGGGGCAGATCCCATATGGGCAGGACAAGTCCCCCTGCCACTGACCCCAGTTGTGCTGAGTGGAGCTGCTGGGGATGGAGACGTCGTGGTGGTGGCGGATGGGCCAGGGAAGAGGCCTGAGCTCTCACACTGTCCCACAGCTCTGACCAGCTTTGAGGTGGTGATACAGTACGGGCTGGCCACCCCCGAGGGACTGGCCGTGGACTGGATCGCTGGCAACATCTACTGGGTGGAGAGCAACCTGGACCAGATCGAGGTGGCCAAGCTGGACGGCACCATGCGGACCACGCTGCTGGCCGGGGACATCGAGCACCCCCGCGCCATCGCCCTGGACCCCCGCTATGGGTGAGGCGGGAGGGGCCAGCGCTCGCCAGGACACGCTGCCCGCCCTGGGGCCTCGCGGGGGGACGAGGCCATGGCATCCTGCGCTGACGGTGCCCGTTGCTGTCCCTCCCGGCAGGATCCTGTTCTGGACGGACTGGGACGCCAGCCTGCCCCGCATCGAGGCCGCCTCCATGAGCGGCGCGGGCCGGCGCACCATCCACAAGGAGACGGGCTCGGGGGGGTGGCCCAACGGGCTCACCGTGGACTACCTGGAAAAGCGCATCCTCTGGATCGATGCCAGGTAGGGCCAGGGCACCTGTCCCTGCCTCCCCATCCCTCCCAGTCTGGACTTCCCCTCGCTCCAGCGCTGTGCCGGGCTGGGAGCGAGAGGCTGTGGACTCTCTTTGTGTCTCCCGACACGTTCCAACCCTCACTCTGGGTTTTACCACTGGGTTTTACCCAGAGTGTACCCCAGTGTAGCTCAGCAGCTGTCCCACGGCTGCTTAGACCCTGCAGGTTGTAACTGCTGGGTTAAAGACCCCGCAGTGCCCCCTCCCCACCTCCCTCACCCCTGTCTCTGCCGGGGCAGGTCGGATGCCATCTACTCAGCGCTGTACGACGGGACGGGGCACATCGAGGTGCTGCGGGGCCACGAGTACCTGTCACACCCCTTTGCTGTCACCCTGTACGGGGGGGAGGTGTACTGGACCGACTGGCGCACCAACACGCTGGCCAAGGCCAACAAGTGGACGGGGCACAACGTGACGGTGGTGCAGAGGACCAACACGCAGCCCTTCGACCTGCAGGTGTATCACCCCTCCCGGCAGCCCCTGGGTGAGGCTGGGGGAGCGGAGGTGGCGAGATGGGATGGGATGGGGGGAGCACGGGGAGGGACGGTGCCAGCGCTCGGTCTGCGCCCACACCCACTCGGAGCGGTGGGTGGGCACCGCTCCCACCCCTGTGGGTGATGAGGATGATGGCCCAAGCTCCTCAATGGGGCAGGCAGGGACTGGGGGGGCTGCAGCTCTTGGGGGCCTTCCAGGGGGTGTCCCCAGAGACGGGGACGTCACTGAGTCCTGTCCCTTTTGCAGCTCCTAATCCCTGCGAAGCCAACGGGGGCAAAGGGCCGTGTTCCCACCTCTGCCTCATCAACTACAACCGCACCTTGTCGTGTGCCTGCCCCCACCTCATGAAGCTGGACAAGGACAACACGACCTGCTATGGTAGGGGTCTGCCTGAGCCCCCCGGGCCAGAGGGACGAGGGGGTGCTCAGGAGCTGAGGTCCCACCGCCGCCCCTCTTCTCCTTCTCCCAGAGTTTAAGAAGTTCCTGCTGTACGCGCGGCAGATGGAGATCCGGGGCGTGGACATCGACAACCCCTACTACAACTACATCATCTCCTTCACCGTGCCTGACATCGACAACGTCACGGTGGTGGACTACGACGCGCTGGAGCAGCGCATTTACTGGTCAGACGTCCGCACCCAGACCATCAAGAGAGCCTTCATCAACGGCACTGGCGTGGAGACTGTGGTCTCTGCGGGTGGGTGTGGGGCACCAGCGCCCCCGGAGCTGGGGTCCCTGGTCATCCAGAACCTTCAGCTCCACGAGATCGGCCCTTCCTCTTCGTCTGAGCGTCATCCCAGCCCTGTCCTCCGAGCTGACGAGCTCCTGCCTCCATTCCCTTGCAGACCTGCCCAACGCTCACGGCCTCTCTGTGGACTGGGTGTCCAGGAACCTCTTCTGGACCAGCTACGACGCCAACAAGAAGCAGATCAACGTGGCCCGGCTGGATGGCTCCTTCAAGAACGCGGTGATCCAGGGGCTGGACAAGCCCCACTGCCTGGTGGTTCATCCCCTCCGGGGGTGAGTCTGGTGGGACGGGTTGGGGTTGGGCCGGGGGCATCCCAGGAGGAGGAGGAGGAGGTGTGTGCCCGGGCACATGTGTGTGCGTGACGGTGCACATGTGTGATGGAGGAGAGAACAGGTTGCTCTCCCTGTGTGCCAGCACATGTGAGAGGAGGTGGGAGATGGGCTGTGCCATGAGAGGGATGAGGGGCTGTGCAGGGCTGGGAGGGCCCAGGGGGTGCTGGCACTGTGTCCCCTCACCCACTGTCCCCTCACTGTGCAGGAAGCTGTACTGGACAGACGGGGACAACATCAGCGTGGCCAACATGGACGGCAGCAACTGCACGCTCCTCTTCACCAACCAGAAGGGACCTGTTGGTACGGACCCCCCGGGACCCCCCGTCTCACCTTGCTGTCCTGCGGAGCCTCAAGCGCCTGCTCTGGCTCCCCAGGGGGGTGGCAGCTGCCCTGTGCTGGATCACCCCGACCTCACCTGCCCTCCTCTCCATCACTCATGGCCCCGCCAGTCCCGTCCCACCTCCCGGCCGGTGACTGTCCCCGTGTCACTGATGTTCCCGTCCTTTCCAGGCCTGGCCATCGACTACCCGGAGAGCAAATTGTACTGGATCAGCTCTGGCAATGGCACCATCAACAGGTGTGACCTGGATGGCAGCAACCTGGAGGTGATCGAGTCCGTGCGGAGCCAGCTGAGCAAGGCCACGGCCCTGGCCATCATGGGTGAGGGCTGGCGAGGGGGGAGACCCTTCCCCGTCTCCTGGCCCCGCCCGAGCTCCAGTGCCCACCTGTCCCACCTCAGCGGGGGCAGGAGGGGATGGGGAACGCTGCCACATGCTCCTGCCTTCTCCTCCCAGGGGACAAGCTGTGGTGGGCTGACCAGGCCTCCGAGAGGATGGGCACCTGCAACAAGAAGGACGGGACGGAGGTGACGGTGCTGCGCAACAGCACCACGCTGGTGATGCACATGAAGGTGTACGACGAGAGCATCCAGCAAGGTGAGCCGGGGGGGTCCCGGGGCAGAGACCCCGCGTGGGCACTGCCTGCCCCAGCCCTGGCAGCGCTCCCCGTCTCCCCACGGCCCCTCAGCCCCTTCTCTTTGCCGCAGCCGGGACCAACCCCTGCAGCCAAAACAACGGGGACTGCTCTCAGCTCTGCCTCCCCACCTCCGAGAGCTCCCGCTCCTGCATGTGCACGGCGGGCTACAGCCTGAAGAGCGGCCAGCAGTCCTGCGAAGGTGGGTGTGCCTGCTGCGGGGGGACACTGGGGGGCTTGGAGGGGTTGTGGGCTCAGGTGGCAGCAGGACCCTGGCATGGACTGTCCCTGATGAGCGCGGGGGCACTGCCGGGGCCCCCAGGGCATCGTGGGAGGAGGGGAGTGGGACAGCACGACAGGAGCCCCCAAAGGAGAGGTGGGGCCCTCACTGTGGGCAGCGGGTTTGGGTCAGCGGGAGCGGGGCCGGGCAGATCCCCCATCCCCGCCGTCTGCCCGGGCACTGCCAGGGCCTCTCAAAGGCTGTTTGTGTGCAGAGTGTTCCGGGTGGTTTTGGAGGGGGCTGGCAGAGCTCTGCACCATCTGGGTCAGGGCAGGGGCTGAATAACAAGCGCTGCCCTGACCCAGATGCGCCGCGGAGCCTTTGCCAGTGTGAAGGGGGGCTGATGGGTGGTGAGAAGGGGCCTCGCTCGTGCTCCCCTGGGCCCTGGAGTTGGGCAGGACCCTGGAACGGGCTGTGCCAGGGGTTCAGTCCCCAGGGAGGTCTGGGATGGGCCCACAGAACCCTGCCAGGCTCATTCTCCACGGAGCAGCTGTCACAGTTTTCCGCGGCAGAGGGACAACCTGTGGTTTATGGGATGTCTGACTGTCCCCACACCTGTGTCACAGGTGTTGGCTCCTTCCTCCTGTACTCGGTCCACGAGGGGATCCGGGGCATTCCGCTGGACCCCAACGACAAGTCCGATGCTCTCGTGCCGGTGTCAGGAACCTCCCTGGCTGTGGGGATCGACTTCCATGCAGGTGACACAGGGCTGGGAACAGGGCAGGGGGAGCTGAGGGGGGTCTGGAGCTGAACTCTGCCCCGGAAGATCCCCCCTCGGCAGGGCCAGGCGAAGGAGGGTTTCGGGGTGCAGGTCTGCGCCCCTCCAGGGGCGGTCACTGACTCCCCCTCGTGCCTCCTCGTCCCTCTCAGAGAACGACACGATTTACTGGGTGGACATGGGCCTGAGCACCATCAGCCGGGCCAAGCGGGACCAGACGTGGCGCGAGGACGTGGTCACCAACGGCATCGGCCGCGTGGAGGGCATCGCCGTGGACTGGATCGCTGGTGGGAGGGGGCTCCGGAGCTGGGGGGCGGGCGGGGGCAGCGGGGTTTGTGTGGGGGCTCACCCTCCCCTCCTGCAGGAAACATCTACTGGACGGACCAGGGCTTCGATGTCATCGAGGTGGCCCGGCTGAACGGGTCCTTCCGCTACGTGGTCATCTCGCAGGGGCTGGACAAGCCACGGGCCATCACCGTCCATCCAGAGAAGGGGTGAGACTGCACAAAGCCCTGCCCAGAGAGGGGCATCGCCGGGGGGAAGGCGTGGAGCGGAGACTCCCACACCTCCCAGCAGAGCCACGGGTTTGCACACGGCAGGGAAGGACTTGCAGGTCTCCTGACGCACCAGTGGGTCCAGACCCTGGGTGTAACCCTGCTGAGCCCCCTGGGAGCCCCCCGGGACTTGGTGGGTGCCGACACTTCAGCAAATCCAACTGGAGCCTCCCCAGCCTGGCAGAGTCCCAGGGAGAGGAGAAGTGTTTGGATCTGGGGAGGGATGGAGATGCGGGGTCTGCAAGCCCAGAGGATCCAGACTGACATCCAATGGGGGGATAAGGAGGGGTGTTTGTCCCAGAGGGCCCCAGGATGCTGCTCCTGGTGACATCCCTGTGGTGATGTCCCTGCTGTGCCCTCAGGTACCTGTTCTGGACGGAGTGGGGGCAGTACCCCCGCATCGAGCGCTCGCGCCTGGACGGGACCGAGCGGATGGTGCTGGTGAACGTCAGCATCAGTTGGCCCAACGGCATTTCCGTGGACTACGAGGTACAACTGGCATCTGGGAGGGTGGGGCTGGTCCCAGGGGTCCCTGCAGCTGTGTCCTGATGGTGGCGAGGGCTCCAGAGTCTCGGGAGGGTTGTCCAGGGTGGTCTCCTGAATCGTGGGATGTCCCACTGGAGGTGCAGAGGGTGCCACCCCGGTGCCAACTGGGACGCTCTCTCATCACCACAGGACGGGAAGCTGTACTGGTGCGATGCCCGGACAGACAAGATCGAACGGATCGACCTGGAGACAGGAGAGAACCGGGAGGTCGTCCTGTCCAGCAACAACATGGACATGTTCTCCGTGTCGGTCTTCGAGGAGTACATTTACTGGAGCGATAGGTGTGATGCCAGCGGGCCTGGGGGGGGTCTGGGCACCAGCTGTGTGGAGGGTGGGGGGAGCTGGCAGGTGCTGTGGAAAGGTGGGGAAGGGTCCCATGCTGGTCACTGGATGACTCCGTGTTTCCTCAGGACTCACGCCAACGGCTCCATCAAAAGAGGCAACAAGGACAACGCCACCGAGTCGGTGTCCCTGCGCACCGGGATTGGCGTGCAGCTCAAGGACATCAAAGTCTTCAACCGGGCCCGGCAGAAGGGTGAGAGCCCGGGCGTGGGGGGCAGCCCCACGTGGGGAGAGGGGTGGAAATGACTGGGTCACCGTGGCCTTGTCGGGGCCGCGTTGCACCGTGGGCTGAGCGGGGAGAGCCGGACGCAGCCGAGCGGGCACGTTCTGCCCAGCCCCTCACCCAGTCCCCCCTGTGCCCCCCTGCAGGCACCAACATCTGCGCCCAGAACAACGGGGACTGCCAGCAGCTCTGCCTGTTCCGTGGCGGCGGGCAGAGGACGTGCGCCTGCGCCCACGGGATGCTGTCGGAGGACAGCGTGAGCTGCCGGGACTACGACGGGTACCTGCTGTACTCGGAGCGCACCATCCTCAAGAGCATCCACCTCTCGGACGAGAACAACCTCAACGCGCCCATCAAGCCCTTCGAGGACGCGGAGCACATGAAGAACGTCATCGCCCTGGCCTTCGACTACCGCTACGGCTCCAAGGGCAGCAACCGCATCTTCTACAGCGACATCCACTTCGGCAACATCCAGCAGATCAACGACGACGGCACGGGCCGCAAGACCATCGTGGAGAGTGAGTGGCCCAGGGCTGCCCATCTGTGTCTGCCCTCAGACCCCTCTTCCTGCCCTCCCCAACCTCCTCCCGCGCCCCCTCCCCCCTGTCCCAAAGGGATTTTGGCCCTTGGAGAACGTGTTTCGGTGCTTTCGGGGGCGTTCGGAGTGGCCATGGGCACAGGCTCGGCCGTGAGGTTTCCGAGGAGCCTCTGGAAGCGGACACAGGCGTTGGGAGCAGGTCTGCAGAGCTCGTTCTGGCACGGAGAGCGTGTCACGAGGCTCGGGCGTGCCTCGCTCTAGAAACGGGCACTGCAGCAAACTCAGGATCAGCTCCGCGCTCGCACTGACCTCCCGAGGCAGCGCCCTGAGCCCTGACCCTCGCCGTGCCCGGCCCTGGCCTCGCCTCCAGCCCTCACCCTGCACTTGGTTGGGTTTATTGGTACCTGCAGCAACTCGAAAGAGCCACGGCTGCTGCTGCAGGAGCTCCCTCAGCCAGGGCCGTGGCCGTGCTGCTAATGAGCGAATTCACAGCAGCACTTGCTGTGGCTTTATCCCTGAGAGGGGAGAGCACGGCCCAGCTCTCCCCGCCGCTTCATTAAACCCTTTGCTGAGCGTTAATGAGGGAGGAAGGATGGGTGCACAGTTCAACTTCCATGGCCGCCATGAGGCTTTGCCTCGTCATTTTGTGCCCCTGGGGCTCAGCTCTCCCCTGGCAGTGGGGGATCCTCCCCTTCCCAGCGCTGCTGCTGTGGACCTGGAGCGAGGTCCGGCTGGTGTGGATCTTGAGAGCCAAATTCAAGTCCTTGGAGCTTCATAGGTGTCTGTCCCTCAGCCTTCCTGCAGGGGAGGGTCTCTGCAGCAGAGTTGTGCCTGCTGTGGTGTCTGCTCACCCCAGGCACAGACCCCAGCCCCACGAAGCCGCCCCGCTGGTGCCAAAACCTCCACGGGTTGTCTTGGCTGTAATTAAAAGCAGTAACTTCAGTGTCCTGGAGTCGGGGTCAGTGCTGGCTGTGTGGGGTGAGCCGGCAGCCCTGGGGGGGTCTGGGGCTGGGTGTGACCCCTGCCTGTGCCCCCCGCAGATGTGGGCTCGGTGGAGGGGCTGGCGTATCACCGTGGCTGGGACACGCTGTACTGGACCAGCTACACCACCTCCACCATCACCCGGCACACCGTGGACCAGAGTCGCATTGGGGCCTTCGAGAGGGAGACGGTGATCACCATGTCGGGGGACGATCACCCCCGCGCCTTCGTGCTGGATGAGTGCCAGAAGTGAGTGGCTGTCGAGGGTCCAGCCAGCCCCCCCAGGGGCCCACGTGGTCCCCTTCCCAAGGGTGGAAGCTCTGGATCCCAGTGCAGAGAGGACTGGTCCCCAGGGTGGAAAGGTCTTGTGCCCCCCTCACCACGAATCCTTCAGCACCCCGAAGAAACAACAGCCCCCCCTGTCCCATCCCCATCCACGGGGTGCCACGTTTCCCAGCTGGCTGCAGCAGCCTCTTTCATCCCCCTGCCGCTCCCTTTTATGTGGGAATGATGTCCCATCCATCCCTGAGTCCCTGGGACCGCCCCCAGCTGCGGAGCTGGGGCTGCAGAGGGTGTCTCTCTCTCCCCTTCCAGCCTCATGTTCTGGACCAACTGGAACGAGCAGCACCCCAGCATCATGCGGGCCACCCTCTCCGGTGCCAACGTGCTCATCATCATCGACCAGGACATACGGACGCCCAACGGGTTGGCCATCGACCACAAGGCCGAGAAGATTTACTTCTCCGATGCCACGCTGGACAAGATCGAGCGCTGCGAATACGACGGCTCCAACCGCCACGTGAGTACGGCATCGACCCCGGCAGCGACACGGGGAGGAGAGTGTCCAAACTAGGGCTGGAGCACGGTCAGAGGGAAGCGGGGAGGTGGTGGAGTCTGGGAAGTGTTCATGGCCAGGTTGGGTGGGACTTGGATCAACCTGGTCTGGTGGCCGGTGTCCCTGCCCATGGCAGGGAGTTGGGAGCAGGGTGATCTTCAACGGCCCTTCCAACCCAGCCCATGCCACGGTTCTGTGCCCGGCAGGTGATCCTGAAGTCGGAGCCCGTGCACCCCTTTGGCCTGGCCGTGTATGGCGATTACATCTTCTGGACGGACTGGGTGCGCCGGGCCGTGCAACGCGCCAACAAGTACGTGGGCACCGACATGAAGCTGCTGCGCGTGGACATCCCCCAGCAGCCCATGGGCATCATCGCCGTGGCCAACGACACCGACAGCTGTAAGGACCCTCTGCCCGTCACCGCGGCCTCCCCTCCTCTGCCCCTCGCCCTGTCTGCGGGCCAGGGGAAGGGGATGCCGCGGGGGGACACCCGGTGCCCCCAGCGCCCTGCACCCCTGGGAGGAGCCTGGGGAGGGATCGCTGCTTCTTTTTGCCCCAGCAGGGTGGATGAGGGGTGGGGACTGCTGGGTCTGTCCCTCCTGTGACCGCTGTCCCTCTGTCCTAGGTGAGCTGTCCCTGTGCAGGGTGAACAACGGCGGCTGCCAGGACCTGTGTCTGCTCACCCCCAAGGGACACGTCAACTGCTCCTGCCGCGGGGAGCGGGTCCTGCAGGAGGATTTGACCTGCAAAGGTGAGGGAGTGGGAGGGAATGGGGAGTGGAGGGGGAGAGGCCGATCTCAGCCTGGCAGAGCTGACGTCCCCTGTGCCCTCCCCAGCCGTGAATTCCACCTGCAACATCCACGAGCAGTTTGAGTGTGGGAACGGCGACTGCATCGACTTCAGCCGGACCTGCGACGGCGTGGTGCACTGCAAGGACAAGTCGGACGAGAAGCAGTCCTACTGCAGTAAGGTTCCTCCTCTTGCTGCCTTGCTCACCCACACACCCCCCTGGCACCCACAGACACCCTGTGCGAGCCCTCAGCTCCGCTCAGAGAAACCTGGACTGCTTTGGGTTGGAAGGGACCTTAAAGCTCATCTTGTTCCACGCCCCTGCCATGGGCAGGGACACCTTCCACTAGACCAGGTGGCTCCAAGCCCTGTCCAGCCTGGCCTTGAGCACTGTCAGGGTTGCTTGGCAAAGGGAACCAGGAGTCCGGAGTATCCTCATGTCCCTCAGGTGCTCGCAGTCACTCCTGCCCTCCCAGAGGTGTACCCAGCCAGGCTTTGAGGTCTCCAGACCTTTTCCAGTGTTGGGGGGCAGGCTGGAGAGCAGGACACCTCGAGCTGAGCTGGTGGGGGCTGCAGCCCCTCCTTCAACACCAGCCCTCACCCCTTGGAGTGGCCAGCCCAGCACGAGGAGCGGGTTCCCTAATCCTGCTCTGTAATTTCTTCCCCTGCTGAAGGGTCCCCGAGGATCTGAGACCCTGGGGGGTGCCCGCCCTCCCTTGTGCTCACTTCCTCCTCCTCCTCCTCCTCCTCTTCCTCCCCGTCAGGCAGCCGCAAGTGCAAGAAGGGTTACCTGCACTGCATGAACGGGCGCTGCGTCGCCAGTCGCTTCTGGTGCAACGGCGTGGACGACTGCGGGGACAACTCGGACGAGGTGCCTTGTAACAGTGAGTGTCTGCCTGGCACCCGGCCAGCCCTCGCCGGGGCTCCGTCAGCTGCCTGGGACGGGGACAGTGACGGTGGGAGGGGGTGACCGTCAGCTTGACAGGAGCGGAGAGGAGCCGGGGCTCAGCGGGGAGCCAAGGGCGAGCTCGTGCTGCCTTGTAAAGCTCACGGAATGACGGCTGGGAGGAAAAACTCCTGGGCGTGGGCACGCGGCGCCCAGAGCCTCCCAAGAAGGGTGGTGTGACACCCAGCAGGGGCACAGGGTGGGGGTGTCACCGCTCCTCGTGGCTCCCAGGCATCCCCAAAGGTGGCATTCCCTCAGGGCTGCCGGGCCTGTGTGCTCAGTCCCAAACTGCCAGGGGTGGTCAGGAGCTCCCCAGAGCACCGGCCAGGCCTGGCAGTGCCAGGGAGAGGGGCTCAGGATGCCGGGAGGCGCCGGGTCTCATCCAGGAGGGGGTCGGAGCTGGGAGCACGGGATGAGAGCCCCGAGCTGTGTGGGCAGCGGGGGTGTGTGGGTGCCCCCCTGCAGCGCCAGTGGGTGCCGTGGGGTGGGTGTGCACTGGGGTCCCCCCTCCCAACCTCATCCACTGTGGGGGCTTCTTCCCCCTGGCAGAGACCAGCTGTGCTGCTACCGAGTTCCGCTGCCGGGACGGGACCTGCATCGGGAATTCCAGCCGCTGCAACCAGTTCATCGACTGCGAGGATGCGTCGGATGAGATGAACTGCAGTGAGTGCCCCAGCTCCTGTCCCCTGTCCCTCCCCTGGCTCTGGGTATGCTCCTGCCCTGGGTGCTCGTGGAGGGGACCTGGGTCTTTGGGATCTGTGCTGCCTCGGGAAGGGAGGAGGGCCCTGCTCCCATCCCACAGCCCCGGTGCTCCTGCCACCTGAGGCAGCCCCAGCCCACCACTGCAGCCCCCCTGTGCCGTGCTCAGCACCCACCACTCACCCGGTCCTGGAAGCTCAGGGCACACTGGGGCAGCCAGCCTGGCACTGGTGGGGAGGGACGGGCTCCGGCGGTGGCGGGAGCTGGACCGGGGGGCTCCTACTGTGAGTCCTGCTGCGTCACCGGGGTCCTGCCGTGGTTCCTCGCAGCCGCCACCGACTGCAGCAGCTACTTCAAGCTGGGGGTGAAGGGCACCACGTTCCAGAAGTGCGAGCACACGTCGCTGTGCTACGCGCCCAGCTGGGTGTGCGACGGCGCCAACGACTGCGGGGACTACTCGGATGAGCGCAACTGCCCCGGTGAGAGAGGGGAGGGGACAGGGGTGTGGGGCTGACCCTCCAGCTGGCTGCGACTCTTTGGGGTCTGTTTGGGCCACGGGGGCTTTGTTTGCCCTCCGGGACGCTTTGTCCTCTGCCCACGCAGCCCCAGCACAGAGGGTGCCGTGGCATGCTGGGCTGTGGGACCTCAGGGGGATTTTTGGGGGAGGAATCCTTCAGCTGTGGGGCGGGGGGGGCAGGACGTGGCCGTGCCACCGCCCTCGCTCATGTTTCCCTCGCAAACCAGGCATGAGGAAGCCCAAGTGTCCAGCCAACTACTTCGCCTGCCCGAGCGGGAGGTGCATCCCCATGACCTGGACCTGCGACAAGGAGGACGACTGCGAGAACGGCGAAGACGAGACCCAGTGCAGTGAGCGGCAGGGTGGGGAGAGACACGACTCGGGCGATGGCACGGGTGGCGGGGCTGGAGGGCGGGCAGGACCCTCTTCTCTCCCTGACATCCCTTGGCCAAAGGTCAGACCCCGGATTCTTCCCCTTCCCTGGTCTCACTCACACGCTGGGGCTTTCAGCTGTGACCGATATAAATGGCCTCTTGTGCTGGTTTGCTCAGTGCACACACAGGTGTCCATGGCCCATTTGAACGTGGCCAGTTAGGGCTCCCTTCAGCTCCATTTTTGCTTCCAACCTCTCTGAACAGGCCCCAAACAGTGCTCAGGAACTGGGGAAGCTCCCCAGCTCTGGGGCAGGGGGTCCCAGTCCAGCACCCCCCTGGGCTCCTGGAGCCCGGCTGGCCCTGCCTGGCCGTGCTCTGCTGCCACCTCCTCCCCTTATCGCCTCACCGATCCCCCTCTTCTCCTCTCCCAGACAAGTTCTGCTACCCTGTGCAGTTTGAGTGCAACAACCACCGCTGCATCTCCAAGCTCTGGGTGTGTGATGGGGCTGATGACTGCGGGGACAGCTCTGACGAGGACAGTCGCTGCCGTGAGTCCGCCCCAGCCCTTCTCCCCCCTCTCAGTCCCTGCCTGCTCCATTGCTGTGTCCCTGCCTCTGCCCATCCCTTTCCCACCCACGGTCCCACCGCTCTCCTGGACTCCTGGGGCTCCCTGGAGGTGTGCTGGTGCTCCAGCAGTGGGGGTGACCAGGCTCCTTCCTACTCCTCCCTTCCCCAGGGCTGACCACCTGCAGCTCGGGGTCGTTCCAGTGCCCGGGCACCTACGTGTGTGTGCCGGAGCGCTGGCTCTGCGATGGGGACAAGGACTGTGCGGACGGAGCCGATGAGACCCTCGCTGCCGGCTGCCGTGAGTGCCCGAGGGCGGGGGTCTGGGGGGAGCAGCAGGGCCGGGGGGGGAGGCTGACAGTGGTGCCTCGTTGCAGAGTACAACAACACGTGCGATGAGCGGGAGTTCATGTGCGGGAACCGGCAGTGCATCCCCAAGCACTTCGTCTGCGACCACGACGACGACTGCGGCGACGGCTCCGACGAGTCCCCCGAGTGTGGTGGGTGTCCATGAGACTGAGGGGGGTGGTGGGGGCTCTGGTGGCTTTGGGACAGGGCCCTGGGGGGGGTCTTCGTTGCCCAGCAGGGGTTTGACGTGAGGGGGAACCCAGAGAGGGAACAGGAGGGGTTCGGTGCTGGAGAGCCTCCGGAAAGCAGCCCCCTAACCCTGCTGCAGGCACGGGGATCCAAACCCACAGACATCCCAAACCCTCGGGGAGATCCAAACCCACAGAGAGATCTGTGTGCCTGCAGGGCAGCCCCGTCCCAGGCCAGCTGCAGGAGGTGTGGGCGTGCGGGGCCCTGTGGAGCCCCCACGTCTCCGGGTGGCTGACGGAGTTGGGGTGACTCCGTGGTGCCCCCCGTCTCTCCGGGTGGCTCGGGAAGGTGGGAAGCTCTCTGAGCCCACCTCCCTCCCGCAGAGTACCCCACCTGCGGCCCCCACGAGTTCCGCTGTGCCAACGGCCGCTGCCTCAGCAACCGGCAGTGGGAATGCGACGGGGAGTTCGACTGCCACGACCACTCGGACGAGGCGCCCAAGAACCCGCGCTGCAGCAGCCCAGGTACCTGTGGGGGCCAGGGGGGCATCCTGGCAGGGGGAGCGGGGTACCAGCTACCCCCATGCTGACCTGTGCCGCCTCCTCTCCGCAGAGAACAAGTGCAACGACTCGTTCTTCCTCTGCAAGAACGGGAAGTGCATCCCCGAGGCGCTGCTCTGCGACAACAACAACGACTGCGCCGACGGCTCCGACGAGCTCAACTGCTTCATCAACGAGTGTCTCAACAAGAAGCTGAGCGGCTGCTCCCAGGAGTGTGAGGACCTCAAGATCGGGTACAAGGTAGGGGTCCAGGGGCTGGGGGGGACTGGCTGGAGGGATCCTCCAGTCATGGAATAGCCTGAGTTGTCCAAACTCTCCTTGAGCTCTGGCAGGACTGGGGCTAAGAACTGCCCTGGGGAGCCTGTTCATTGCCCACCCACCCTCTGGGGGAAGAACTTTTTCTGAATATCCAACCTCAACCTCTCCTGACACAGCTCCAGCTGTTCCCTCTCCTTCCTTCTCCACAGACGTGCTGGTTGTGTCTGTCCTGTGCCAGCTGGGCAAGGGACACAACGCGGGCGCTTCTGGCGCTGCTTGTGCGTCCCAGCTGTCCTTGCTGAGCCCGCGTGTCCCACGGTGACACCTGTCACCTCCCAGCACCTGTCAGCTCCCAGCACGAGGGCCCTGGGGGTGTCTGACAGCTCCGGGTTGCTCCTGCAGTGCAGATGCCGTCCTGGGTTCCGGCTGAAGGACGACGGGAAGACGTGCATCGACATCGACGAGTGCTCCACCACCTACCCCTGCAGCCAGAAGTGCATCAACACCCTGGGCAGCTACAAGTGCCTCTGCACCGAGGGCTACAAGCTCAGACCTGACAACCCCACCAGCTGCAAGGCTGTCACAGGTGAGAGCCGGGCGTGGGCACGGAACCGGCGATGCTCCTGGTGGCCGTGGTTTGCTCCTGGCACTGGAGTTGGTCACGGGGCGAAGCGGCTGCCCTGGCTCATGAAGGGGTGGGGCAGGGAGGGTGGCAGGCCTGCAGGGTTCTGCCCATGTCCCAGAGGTGCGTCCCTGCCACTGTTCTTGCTTTCCCCGTGCAGATGAAGAGCCCTTCCTCATCTTCGCCAACCGGTACTACCTGAGGAAGCTCAACCTGGACGGCTCCAACTACACGCTGCTCAAGCAGGTGTGGGGCGAGCTGGGAGCAGGAGGGGCACCGGCCCTGTGTGGCTGGGATTTTGGGATGGAGGGGGGCCCAGGAGGACGTGGGAACTGCCAGCTGGGGAGTTCAGGCTCTTGGCCTCCCAGGGGAATGGTAGATCCATGTAAATGGACTCTAGAAAGCCCCTGAAAGCCCCTGCCAGCAGCTGAGGCTGCTCCAACCCTTCTCCCTCCTTCCTTCCCAGGGGCTGAACAACGCCGTGGCTCTGGACTTCGACTACCGGGAGCAGATGATCTACTGGACCGACGTCACCACGCAGGGCAGCATGATCCGCCGCATGCACATCAACGGCAGCAACGTCCAGGTGAGGGGCTGGGGCAGCCCCTGCTCCTCACCCACCTCCTGCCCCGAGAGGCTGCCTGGAGGGGCCCAGGATGGCACCAGGGACGCCAGGGAAGGGGCACCAGCCCCGCTGTGGGGTCATCACTGGGCTCAGGGAATCAGCCTGGGTTACTGTGGGATTGTTTTCCATCCCCATCCCGAGCAGGGGTGGGCTCCGTGCTGCCCTGAAGAGCGGGGGCAAGGGGGAAAGGGGATGTTGTCACCCCTGAGGGACCAGGGTGTGGTTCTCCCTGTCCAGCCCCAGCATCTCCGATTCCTCCTGGCAGGTTCTTCACCGCACGGGGCTCAGCAACCCCGACGGGCTGGCTGTGGACTGGGTGGGAGGCAACCTGTACTGGTGCGACAAGGGCCGGGACACCATCGAGGTGTCGAAGCTCAACGGCGCGTACCGGACCGTGCTGGTGAACTCGGGCCTGCGGGAGCCCCGGGCGCTGGTGGTGGACGTGCAGAACGGGTGAGAGCCTGGGCGACCTGCACCTTCCCCTCTGCGCTGGGGAGGGGGCCGGGGTCACCTTGCCGTAGTCCTGGAGGCTGGGAGATGGGATGCAGCCTTCTCTCCTGCCCTTCGGGGTGCTTTTCCTTGCCTTGTGCCCATGTACCTGGGATGTCATGGAATTCCACAAGGGTTGGGTTGGAGGGACCTTAAAATCCATCTCATTCCACCCCCCTGCCATGGGCAGGGGCACTTCCTGCTATCCCAGGTTGCTCCAAGCCCCATCCAGCCTGGCCTTGGACACTTCCAGGGATGGGGCAGCCACAGCTTCTCTGGGCAACCT
>JAWMRA010000067.1:1385057-1397486 GCA_035584735.1 Pseudotriccus pelzelni
CATCCCGCCTGGCCTTGGACACTTCCAGGGATGGGGCAGCCACAGCTTCTCGGGGCAAGCAGTGCCAGGGCCTCCCCACCCTCACAGGGAGGAATTTCCATGGTTTGGGCTGGACTCAGCTTCTCCCTGCTCTTCTCTTTCATCCCCAGTTACCTCTACTGGACGGACTGGGGGGACCACTCTCTGATCGGGAAGATCGGCATGGACGGCACCAACCGCAGCGTCATCGTGGACACCAAGATCACGTGGCCCAACGGCCTCACCCTCGACTACATCAACAGCCGCATCTACTGGGCCGACGCCCGGGAGGACTACATCGAGTTCGCCAGCCTGGACGGCTCCAACCGGCACACGGGTGAGAGGCACGGGGAGCCAGCGGGCCGTGCCAGGCTCCAGGCTGGGCATCAGGCGTGGCAGTGGCAGCTGGGGCTGCTGGGGATGGTCCCCGGCTCCAACCTCAGCTCTGTGCCCAGGGAAGGGGCGGGAGGGGGACCCTCGCTGACCGCCCGCTCCCCTTGCAGTGCTGAGCCAGGACATCCCGCACATCTTCGCCCTCACCCTCTTCGAGGATTTCATCTACTGGACCGACTGGGAGACCAAGTCCATCAACCGGGCCCACAAGACGACGGGAGCCAACAAGACGCTGCTGATCAGCACGTTGCACCGGCCCATGGACATCCACATCTACCACCCCTACCGGCAGCCCGACGGTGAGCGGGGCCGGGGGCGCTGGCGCTGCAGAACGACCCTGGGAAAGGGGTGCCAGGCTGGGCAGGGGAGCAGGAAGGGGGTGACAAGGGTCTCACAGCTCCTGTGTCACCCTGAGCGTGGTCTGACTCGCTGTTGTCCCCCTGCTCTCCCCAGTTCCCAACCACCCCTGCAAGACCAACAACGGCGGCTGCAGCAACCTCTGCCTGCTCTCGCCGGGTGGGGGGCACAAGTGTGCCTGTCCCACCAACTTCTACCTGGGCAGCGATGGCAAAACCTGTGTCTCCAACTGCACAGCCAGCCAGGTAACGCCCTGCCTGCCTGCCCCTGCCTGCCCCTGCCTGTCCCTGCCCGTGCTCGTCTCCCTGTCCCTCCTGCCGTGGTCTCCCCTGGGGTGCTGGGGTGCAGACATCTTCTGTGGGCACAGGCAGCACCTCCCTCCCGTGGCACTTCACCTTTGGGGGTGTCCAGGGGAGCCAGAGACCCTCCAGCTCTGGAATGTTCTGCTTGTCCCCTCTCAAACCCCAGGGGCTGGGTGGGGTGGGCACAGGGTTAAGGCTTTGCTCTGGGTCAGGACATGGAGCGTCCAGGGGGCCCCTCGGACAGGACAGCACAGGGTCAGTGCCCTTGGCTGAGCTCCCTGGGGCCAAAGCCTTTGGGGTCCTCCTTCCCCATCCCGAGCCACCCCACAATCTCCCCTCTCCATCAGTTTGTCTGCAAGAACGACAAGTGCATCCCTTTCTGGTGGAAATGCGACACCGAGGATGACTGCGGGGACCGGTCGGACGAGCCCGAGGACTGCCGTGAGTGCCGGGGGTGACCACAGCTCCCAGCACCCCTGGGCTGTCTGAAAAAACCCCGTGGAGGGGAGGGTCACCCCAGTGAGGGGGCTCAGGGAGCAGCGGGACACGCCTGTCCCTGTGTCAGGACTGTCCCATGGAGCAGAGCTGCCCCTTCGCCGAGCCCGGGATTGGTGCTGGGTCCCTGCTGAGGACCCCTGAGGGGGAAGAAGCGGGTTGAGGTTCGACCTGAAAACGATCCCCAGAGCAAACCTGTGCCCCTGTGTCACCCCACAGCTGAGTTCAAGTGCAGGCCGGGGCAGTTCCAGTGCTCCACAGGGATCTGCACCAACCCAGCCTTCATCTGCGACGGGGACAACGACTGCCAGGACAACTCGGACGAAGCCAACTGCGGTAGGTTCCCGCGTCCCCTTGTGACCCCCAGACCCCGCCAGCACGGGGGTCACCCCCTGACTGTGTCACCTCCCCCCAGACATCCACGTCTGCCTGCCCAGCCAGTTCAAGTGCACCAACACCAACCGCTGCATCCCCGGCATCTTCCGCTGCAACGGGCAGGACAACTGTGGGGACGGGGAGGATGAGAAGGACTGTCGTGAGTGGGGGCGCTCGGGGTGCTGGGTGGGAGCGACGGTGGGCTGGGCTGAGGGGCTCAGATCCCTGTCTTGGGGTGTTTATCTGCTCAGGGGGGTCCTGGGGCTTTCTCCGTAACCCTGCTCAGTGCAGAGCTTCTGTCCACATCACCCCACTGCCTTGCAGACACTCCTAGTGGAAACGAAATCCTTAAATCCCTTAAGTGGCCTGTTCAGTATTTGTCCTGGATTTGGGCTGAGCCGGTTGTCTGGCTGAGGAATCTGTGGCCTCTGCCCCGTATCCCGTAGTTGGGAATCTTCTGGGGCCACCACAGGGCTGCGCTCTCCTCTCCCACACCGGGCCTGTGTGATCCCCTGAGCATCCTGCAGCCCTGCAGGTGGTTTCTGGGGGGAAGGGAGTGACTGGCAACCCCCCCTTCTGCCCCTCCTGACACCCCCTCTCCCTGCTGCAGCGGAGGTGACCTGTGCCCCCAACCAGTTCCAGTGTGCCATCACCAAGCGCTGCATCCCCCGGGTCTGGGTGTGCGACCGCGACAACGACTGCGTGGACGGCTCCGACGAACCTGCCAACTGCAGTAAGGGAGGGGCCCACGTGGGGAGGGGGGTCTGGCCGTGCCAGAAACGGGGGCTCCTCACTGCTGGTCACCTCTGTGGGTCTGTGGGGTGGTGGGTTCCTGCTCAGTCCCTCCTTGGTGCCTGCTCGGTCGCTGTGGGCGGTGGGTGATGGTGGCGGTGGCTCTGCGTGGGTCTGTCCTGCTGGGTCTGTCCTGGTGGGTCTGTCCTGCTGGGATCCTCCTCTCCCTGGAAAACTGCTTGGAAACGGGGGTCTCGTCCCCCCCCCCCATTCCAGGCAGGAGCGCTCAGCCAGCTCCAGGCTGTTCGTCAGCCCTGTGCCCGTGCTGACCCCCTGTCCGTGCCCGTGTCGCTTTGTCCCCTCCAGCCCAGATGACCTGTGGGGTGGACGAGTTCCGCTGCAAGGACTCGGGCCGGTGCATCCCGGCGCGCTGGAAGTGCGATGGGGAGGACGACTGTGGGGACGGCTCTGACGAGCCCAAGGAGGAATGCGGTGAGCAGGGGCTGGGGGGACGAGCCTGTGGCACCTGGAGCCCCCCCCGTTCCGCCCGGGCAGGCTGGCCTGGCGCTGGCTGTCCCCTCTGGGGTGCCCGGGGAGTTTCAGCTGCTCCTTCTCCGAGTGCCGTAGGCACGGTGGGGTCGCTCGGGGCGGTGCTGACGCCGTCCCCTGCTGTCCCTGTCCCTCCCAGACGAGCGCACGTGCGAGCCCTACCAGTTCCGCTGCAAGAACAACCGCTGCGTGCCGGGCCGCTGGCAGTGCGACTACGACAACGACTGCGGGGACAACTCGGACGAGGAGAGCTGCAGTACGTGCCGCCTCCCAGCCTCTGCTGTGCCACGAGCGGAGCAGCGGAGAGGGGAGAGGTTTGGGCCCTCCTCAGACCCTCTCCTGCTGCCTGTGGTCGCAGCGATGGGGGGAGTGTCGGGCTGGGAGCCCGGCGAGTGCCGCGTCCCCCAGCCAGGACACCCCTGGCTCCAGGGGTCTGGAAATCCTGGCCCTGCAGAGGGGGGGCTGTGCTGAGGAGACCCCCCAGGGGTGATGGGTAATGGGGAGGGGGTGACCCCAACACCCTCCTGGCAGCGCGGGGGCCCAGTGTGGCCGTGGCCGCCCGTAGGCACCTCGTCCTGCCGGCACCGGCTTTGCCACCGAGCATCGCCCCGGGCGGCACCTGGGATGGCAGTGGGGACACACGGAGCCATTGGGGGGACCCAGGTCACAGTCCTGAGCCTGGACCAGTGAGCGGGGAGGTGGCTGATCCCCAGGGTCGGGGCAGAGTCAGTGCTGCCCCTTAGTGAGTTCCCACCCTGCTCCCACCCACCCGCTGAGCAGCAGAGGAGCGTGAGTGTTCTCATGGGTGAGACGGTTCCTGGGACTCTGCTGTGGGTGGGAGCACAGCCCTATCCCTCTGGAGGGTGCCAGGCTGCCCACAGGATGGCACCAGGGTCTGCTGCTGGACCCTTTCCCACCCCACAGCACCAGGCTGTTGTGGGACAGCACGAGGGGCTCTCCAGACCCTCTCCCACCCTGCAGTGCCCACTGGGTTCCTCTGTCTCCCTGCAGCTCTTTAGGGTGCAGCTTTTGTTTTCTTTTCTGTTGATTTCCCGTCGTGTTTTTGAGTTCATGCCATTTCACTTCATCTTATGTTTTTCTCCATTTTCACACTGTCGTTATGGGGCGCTCAGAGGTAGGTTCCTGCCAAAATCTTTTAATTCCATGTACAGTCTCTCTAAAATCAGTGAAGGCAGTAATTTCCAGGTGAGGGCAGAGGGGTCGGGACTGGACAGCCCAGGTGGATTTACTGAGCATCAGCACCAGCATCTCCCTCCACGGAGCTGCAGCCGGGGAGGGTCTGACCCTGCTGCTCCTCCGGGCCCGTGCATGGCTCGGACTTGGCTCCAAAACCCGTCCCCACTGTGACCCTTGTGCTCTCCAGCTGGACACCCCCTACCCCCCTCTGTCCCCACAGTCCTGCTCCATGGCCAGAGGGTCCGTGGGGAGGGGAGGGGTCCCAGGAGCCTCCCGGGTGGGCGGCCGTGCCACGTGCCATCCTCCTGGATTTGGCACCAGCTGTGCCGATGAGCTGTGAGGGGGTGTCTGTCCCCGTGCCCTGCGAGGGGGGACAGGGGTGAGGCTCTGGGGACAGTGAGTGGGGCTGGTGCTGCCTTCACAGAGACTGAGTGACCTGGGGGACAGCCAGTGCCCCCCCAAAACCTCCTGCAGGGAGCTGGCAGCCCTGGAGCGGGGTGGGAAGGGGGCTGGGAGGTGGTACCAGCCGTGCCCTTCTCTGGCAGCTCCCCGGCTCTGCTTGCACCCCCCGTATCCCCAGTGCCACTGGCCTCGTGTCTGCGTCCGCCTGTGCCCCCCAGCTGTCGGCCAGGGAGACCCCCCTGCCCCTGCCCCTGCCCTGGCTGCCCCCAGGCTCAGGGCACACCCTGTTCTCTCTGTCCCCAGCGCCCCGGCCCTGCTCCGAGAGCGAGTTCTCGTGCGCCAACGGCCGCTGCATCGCGGGCAGGTGGAAGTGCGACGGGGACCACGACTGTGCCGACGGCTCCGACGAGGTACAGCCCCCTCCGCCCTGCCCACGCCGGGGAGGGGGCACGTGTCCCCCCGCCTGCCTCTGTCCTGACCACGTCCCTGGGCCGTCCCCTGCAGAAAGACTGCACGCCCCGCTGCGAGTTCGACCAGTTCCAGTGCAAGAACGGGCACTGCATCCCCATGCGCTGGCGCTGCGATGCCGACGCCGACTGCATGGACGGCACCGACGAGGAGAACTGCGGCACCGGCGGTAACGGCAGCGCCGCGGGGTCCCCCCCGGCGGGTCCTGTCCCCCCCTCCCTGCCCCCGTGTCACCTCTGTCCCCGCTCCCCCAGGTGTCTGCCCGGCCCCGGGGCACACACGGACACAGATCCCAGCCCTGGAAACCCCCCAGCCCTGAAGACTCCCCCCAACCCGTGGTGGAAATCGGAATTGAGGCCCCAGGCTGGGGTTTTGGCAGGGGGGGCAGCAGGGGCTGACGTGTCCCCTCCCGTGTCCCCTCCTGCCCCTGTCGCAGTTCGCACGTGTCCCCTGGACGAGTTCCAGTGCAACAACACCCTGTGCAAACCCCTGGCCTGGAAGTGCGACGGGGAGGACGACTGCGGGGACAACTCGGATGAGAATCCCGAGGAGTGCTGTGAGTGACGCCGCGGTGCCTCTGCCCCGAGCACCCCCCGTGCCCCGGCGATGGGGGGCAGTCCCGGGGCTCGGGCACCGCTGGGGGACCGGCGGGACTGGGGGGACCTGTGGCAGCTCCTCTCAGGGGCGGCTGGGGGGGCCAGGGAGGGAGTGGAGTCGCAGAGGGGCTGAGCGGGGCGAGGGGCTGGCGGTGGGGAGGGGGCCGGGGGGGCCGGGGCTGGGCGAGGAGAGGGCTCCCAGCAGCCGGGCAACTGTCTTTGCTTCAGTCTCTTTGCTTCAGCCTCCGGAGCCCGCTCGCCCGCGTGGGACAGCCCTCCCCAGAGAGCGGGCAGAGGCCGAGCAGCAGCTCGTGACAAGTGTGACAGCCTGGCTATGGCGTCTCCTTTCACCGTCACCGTTTGTTTCTGTTTGCTGGTGCAGTGAAATTCCAGTGTCCCCCCAACAGACCGTTCCGCTGCAAGAACGACCGGGTTTGTCTGTGGATCGGTCGACAGTGCGACGGGATTGACAACTGTGGAGACAACACGGATGAGAAGGACTGCGGTGAGTGGGGCTGCCCGCGGGCACAGCCCTGCCGGGTCACCAGCTCACCGTGGCCCTCGGGATGGTCCTCCCAGAGCCCGGTGTTCAGCCCAGGTGGTGGGGTTGGCCTTGCCCGCTCCTTGCTCCCAGAGCCAGGGTGTGGGTGCAGCTCCTCGAGCCCCTGCCTGCTCCCTGCCCGCTCCCTGCCCGTGCTGGTGGCAGCTGGAGGGTCCCACGGGGACGGTGCCCAGGGACACGGGGGTCACAGCCGCCGCCCCTCTCCCGCAGAGTCACCCACGGCCAAGCCCAAGAGCTGCAGCCAAGACAAGAACGAGTTCCTGTGCAGGAACAAGAAGTGCATCAGCGCCAACCTCCGCTGCAACTTCTTCGATGACTGCGGAGACGGCTCCGATGAGGAATCCTGCTCCCACGGTGGGTGGGGGGCCGGGGTGGGCGCTGGGGAAGCCGCCGTGACCCGCGTGTGACGGCACGTCCCGCCGCAGAGCACAAGTCCTACGACTGCACGACCAACACCACCATGTGCGGGGACGAGGCCCAGTGTGTCCAGTCCCAGTCGGCCTCGTACTGCACCTGCCGCAGAGGCTTCCAGAAGGTGCCGGACAAGAATTCCTGCCAAGGTACTTCCTGCTGGGCAGGGCTCGGGGTCGCGCTGCTGGGTTTGGGGTTGGCTTTTGCCAGTGAGGTGTCATTTCGCAGCGGTGGAGGGAGGGGACGGGGCAGCAGGAACGGTGGTGTTGGGGCACAGGGGTCTGCGGGGGCACCTTCTGGGTCTCCCCCTGATCCCGTCTCCCACCGCCCAGACATCAACGAGTGCCTGCGCTTCGGGGCCTGCTCCCAGCTCTGCAACAACACCAAGGGCTCCTACGTCTGCAGCTGCGCCAAGAACTTCATGAAGACAGACAACATGTGCAAGGCGGAAGGTCAGGAGGGAACAGGGACCCACACCGTGTGCCCAGAGCCTCCCTCAGGACCCCTCTGCTCTTCCCTCCATCCCCCTGCACCTCTGCCCACCCTTCTGGCACCACCAGTGCTGTCTGTCTGTCCCTGGCTGAGGGACCCCCAAGTGACCCCCATCCTGTCCCACCGGGGAGCTGGGCTGAGCCCCCACTCCTGGCTGAGTCTGTGCTCCCAGTGCAGCCCGTGCCAACCTCTCCTCCTCCTCCTCCTCCTCTGCAGGCTCTGACCACCAGATCCTCTACATCGCTGACGACAACAAGATCCGGAGCATGTACCCCTTCAACCCCAACTCGGCCTACGAGCCGGCCTTCCAGGGCGACGAGAACGTGCGCATCGACGCCATGGACATCTACGTCAAGGGCAACAAGATCTACTGGACCAACTGGCACACGGGCAGGATCTCGTACCGGGAGCTGCCCGCCTCCTCCTCCGCCTCCACCGCCTCCAACCGCAACCGGCGCCAGATCGACGGCGGCGTCACCCACCTGAACGTGAGTGAGCTCTGCCGGGGCACGGCGGGGGCCGGGCTGGGGGCGTCCTCCCCCCTCACCCCTCCCCGCCCTCCGCCCCACGCAGATCTCGGGGCTGAAGATGCCGCGGGGAATCGCCATCGACTGGGTGGCCGGGAACATTTACTGGACGGACTCAGGGCGGGACGTCATTGAGGTGGCGCAGATGAAGGGCGAGAACCGCAAGACACTGATCTCGGGCATGATCGATGAGCCCCACGCCATCGTGGTTGACCCGCTGAGGGGGTGAGAGCCTTGAGCCCTTCCTGCCTTCCCTTGCCCAGCCCGCTCCCCTCACCGCAGGCCCGCTCGTGGCGGCAGCTCCCGATGGCCCAGCGTCACCCCGTGCGTCACCTCAAGTTGCCCCAGAGTTGCCTGGTGACTCCGGGAGGCCGTGGGAACAGCGTGGGAGGGTTTCTGCTCCGGTGGGGCATCAGGCTGTCCCATTCCCGTGGGAATGACCCGACTGTGTCCTTCCAGGACAATGTACTGGTCAGACTGGGGCAATCACCCCAAGATCGAGACGGCTGCCATGGACGGGACGCTGCGGGAGACCCTGGTGCAGGACAACATCCAGTGGCCAACAGGTGAGCAGAGACAAGTAACAGGAGGGGCACAAGGAGGGCAAAAGCCTCGGTGGGGGCTTTTGTGTTGGGGAGGGTTGTGCTGGGGGCTCGGAGCCCCACACCAGGAGGGTGTAGGGGTGGCAGGGGGGCTGCTCTGCAGATCCCTCGGTCAGGAGGGGCTCGGGGTGGGCCGAGGGCTCACTGGGGGCTGTGTCTCCCCAGGCCTGGCCGTGGACTACCACAACGAGCGGCTGTACTGGGCTGATGCCAAGCTCTCCGTCATCGGCAGCATCCGGCTCAACGGCACCGACCCCGTCGTGGCCATCGACAACAAGAAGGGTAAGCGGTTCCCGAGCCCCACGAGGGTCCCCGGCCCAGCATCCACCCTAAATCCCTGCCACCACACGTGCCCCCCTTGGCTTCCCCAGGGCTGAGCCACCCGTTCAGCATCGACATCTTCGAGGACTACATCTACGGCGTCACCTACATCAACAACCGCATCTTCAAGATCCACAAGTTCGGGCACAAGGCCGTCACCAACCTGACGTCCGGCCTCAACCACGCCACCGACGTCGTGCTCTACCACCAGTACAAGCAGCCGGAGGGTGAGTGCGAGCCCGGGACCCCCACCCTGCTGCCAGGGTGGGAGGGAACTGCCGGGGCCTGATCCCTGGTGGGAGGTGCTGAGGGGTTGAGGGCAGCGCTGGGGAAGAGGGGATTCAACCCCGCGGGTCCGTGCCCAAAGTGGGGGTGTCTGGGTGGGCAGAGCGGGGGGGGTGTTTGCGGGGTGGGTTACGGGATGCCAGCTGCAGTGGGGCGCAGTCAGCTGGTGACCCCGGGGCATCGAGGGCTTTGGGGGAGTCCTGAAGGTGTTGGGGAGCGAGGAGGGCTGTGGGTCACCACGCTGTCACCGCCCCGCTGTCCTCACCGCCCTGTCCCCTCCCCGCCTGCAGTGACCAACCCTTGTGACCGCAAGAAGTGCGAGTGGCTCTGCCTGCTGAGCCCCAGCGGCCCCGTCTGCACCTGCCCCAACGGCAAACGCCTGGACAACGGCACCTGCGTGGTCGTTCCCTCGCCCACCGTGTCCCCGGTCGGTAGGTGACACCGGAGGAGGAGGAGGAGGAGGGAGGAAGAAGAGGGGGAGAAGGGGGGTCGGGTCCTGCCAGCGCGGTGCCGTCACCTCCGTCCCTCCCTCCCAGTGCCCACGACCGACACGTGTGACCTGGTGTGCCTGAACGGCGGCAGCTGCTTCCTCAACGCCCGCAAACAGGCCAAGTGCCGCTGCCAGCCGCGCTACAACGGGGACAAGTGCCAGATCGACCAGTGCTGGGACTACTGCCAGAACGGGGGCACCTGCGCCGCGTCCCCCTCGGGTGAGCCGGGGGGTCCCGGGTGGGTGGAGGGATGGATGGATGGATGGATGGATGGATGGAGGGATGGAGGGACAGATGGATGATGGACGGACGGCTGGGCAGTGGGCTAATGGCTCTCACCCATCCGTCCCCCAGGAATGCCGACCTGCCGCTGCCCCACCGGCTTCACCGGGCCCCGGTGCAACCAGCAGGTGTGCACGGACTACTGCCAGCACAACGGCAGCTGCACCGTGAACCAGGGCAACCAGCCCACCTGCCGCTGCCTGCCCACCTTCATCGGGGACCGCTGCCAGTACCGTGAGTGCCGCCCGCCCCGGGCCACGGCACAAGGGCGGGAATGGGGTGAGGGTCCCCTCCCCTGGGGGTGCTCCAGGGCTGCCCACCCTGACCCTCCCCATCACCCACAGGGCAGTGCTTCGACTACTGCGAGAACGACGGCGTGTGCCAGATGACGGCCAGTGGTGCCAAGCAGTGCCGCTGCCCCCCTCAGTTCGAGGGCGCCCAGTGCCAGGAGAACAAGTGCTCCCGGTGCCAGGAGGGCAAGTGCATCATCAGCAAGCAGAGTGGGGAGGTCTCCTGCATGTAAGTGCTGGGAATCATCGAGCTGGAGGGAGGGAGAGGGGTGGTGGGCACAGAGATCCCCGGAAAACCTGTCTCGCTGTGGCTGGATCGATGGGGATTGGCCACAGCTGGGTTGGTAATTCAGGGCAGATAAATCCCAGGGATCTGAGGGTCCTGGGAGGAGGTGATGGAGGTGTCTCCGTGGAGCCCATCCTGGTGTCCCAGCAGCCGTGAGCGGCCAAGGCCTGGGGGGCTGAGCTGGGGGGGTACAGGGCAGCCAGGGGGGCACGGGGCAGCCAGGGGTGCCCATGGGGCTGGTCCTCTGTGCCCCACAGCTGCCCAGACGGGAAGATAGCACCGAGCTGCCTGACCTGTGACAACTTCTGCCTGCACGGCGGGACCTGCTCCATCGGGGACAAGACGCAGCTGCCGGAGTGCCTGTAAGAGCTGGGGGGGCTTGGGGAGGCAGGGGGGGACGGGGGGGGGCTGTTGGCCCCCCGAGACGTGACTGACACACCCCGCTCTGTGTGCCCCCCACCCCACCCTGACCCCAGGTCTGTGCCCACCTCTCCCTCCCTCCCTCCCTCCCTCCCTCCCCGCATGGCCCTGCCCCGCTAATCCCGGTGCTCTCCCTGCACTCCCAGGTGTCCCGTGGGGATGACGGGGACGCGCTGCGAGGATTTCATCGTCAGCGAGCAGCAGAGCAGCCGTAAGTGGGGCAGTGCTGGGACCCCCTGCCACACCACACCACACCCCACACCACAGACCACACTACACACACCACACCACACACACCACACACCACAGTGGGGGGGTCAGGGCCGTGCTGTCGTCGGGGATCCAGTGCCCTTGTGCAACTCCTGAACCCCGTTTTGTGGTGGAGGGGGACAGGGCCAGCCCAGGCGACTGGACCAGGGGTATGGGGGGGCGAGCACTGACCTCCCCGCAGGCTCTGACTGTTCCCATCCCTTCCTCCCGCAGGAACAGCCTCCATCGTCATCCCCATCCTGCTGCTCCTCATCCTCCTCACCGTGGTGGCTTTTGTCTGGTACAAGTGGAGAATTAAAGGGTGAGTCGGGGCGGGGCAGGAACCCTCGGTGCCAGCTGTGAAAGCCTCGAGGGCGTGGGACAGCGGTGGGGGTGGCACTGGCACTGACCCCTGTGTGCCCCCCCACCCAGTGCCAAGGGCTTCCAGCACCAGCGGATGACCAACGGTGCCATGAACGTGGAGATCGGGAATCCCACCTACAAGATGTACGAGGGGGAGCCCGACGACGACGTGGGGGAGCTGCTGGACGCCGACTTCGCCCTGGACCCCGACAAGGTGAGGGGCCGGCGGCTGCACGGGCTCCAGCACAGGGCACATTGATGTGCCAGTCAGGACCCTCCTGGGCAGGGACGGGGGGCTCCGAGGGGCTGGGGGGATTCTGAGGGGATCACAAAGGCTTTGGGCCTGGGGTGGGGGGTGTCTCTGAGGGGTCCCAAAGGCTTTGGGGCTGGAGGCGACCCCACAAGACCTGGAGGAGGTCGCGGCCGGTGGGGGCTCTCGCCGGGGCACCGCGGGGCAGGGGGCACCCCTGGGGGGCGGCAGGACTGGGCAGGGGGAGGCGTCCGTGCCCACTCCCACCTGCTCCCCCCCCCTCTCTGCAGCCCACCAACTTCACCAACCCCGTGTACGCCACGCTCTACATGGGCGCCCACAACAGCCGCAACTCCCTGGCCAGCACGGACGAGAAGCGGGAGCTGCTGGCACGGGGGGACGATGACCTGGCAGACCCCCTGGCATAGGGGCCGGACGGGGGGCGAGGGGCCCGGGCCTGGCACAGCCCCCGCCACAGGGGCGGGCTGGGGGGTGGGGGGGGGCCGGAGGGGCCACGAGCCGCTGTATAAATGTACAAATGAAGGATTATTACTTTTCTATGTGAGCAGTATTATTACCTGTATATTCCCCGGTCCCAGGCCTCGGCGTCTTCATTGCCAGACCCGGCTTTGGTTTATTTTAAATCTCTTTACATTGGGCCCCCCTTCCCCACCCTCCCTTCCCCGCCCTCCCCTTCCCACCCCCTCCACCCCC
>JAWMRA010000067.1:1405806-1416065 GCA_035584735.1 Pseudotriccus pelzelni
CTGGCACTCACGGGGTGCCCCCGCGCGGGCGGTGCCAGCGGAAGCCCCGCGGGACGTCGGGAACGCGGGACCGGCTCGACCGGTTGGGGCTGAGGCCGGAGCGGCCGGGCGGGGCGTGCGGGAGCCCCGGGACGGGGCAGAGGGAAACGTGCGGGAATGGGGGAGGATTGGGGTGCCAGGGCCCCGTCCTGCCGCCCGCAGCGTGGGAATCGCCCTTGGAATGGCGGCGGCGGTGGTGGTGATGTCACCGGGGCTGTGGTGATGTCACCGGGGCTGTGGTGATGTCACCGGGGCTGTGGTGATGTCACCAGGCCCAAAGTGATGTCACCAGGGCTGTGGTGATGTCACCGGGGCTGTGGTGATGTCACCAGGCCCAAAGTGATGTCGCCAGGCCCAAATGATGTCACCGGGGCTGCGGTGATCTCACCGGGCCCAAAGTGATGTCACCGGGCCCAAAGTGATGTCACCGGGGCTATGGTGATGTCACCGGGCCCAAATGATGTCACCAGGCCCAAAGTGATATCACCAGGCCCAAATGATGTCATTGAGCCCAAAGTGATGTCACCAGGCCTGAAGTGATGTCACCACGGCTGTGGTGATGTCACCGAGCCCAAATGATGTCACCGGGCCCAAATGATGTCACCGGGCCCAAAGTGATGCCACCGGGGCTGTGGTGATGTCACCAGGGCTATGGTGATGTCACCGGGGCTGTGGTGATGTCACCGGGCCCAAAGTGATGTCACCAGGCCCAAGTGATGTCACCAGGCCCAAATGATGTCACCACGGCTGTGGTGATGTCACCAGGCCCAAATGATGTCACCAGGGCTGTGGTGATGTCACCGGGGCTGTGGTGATGTCACCAGGCCCAAAGTGATGTCACCGGGGCTGTGGTGATGTCACTGGGACTGTGGTGATGTCACCAGGCCCAAACGATGTCACCAGGCCCAAAGTGATGTCACCGGGCCCAAAGTGATGTCACCGGACCCAAAGTGATGTCACCGGGCCCAAATAATGTCACTGGGCCCAAAGTGATGTCACCGGGGCTGTGGTGATGTCACCAGGCCCAAATGATGTCACTGGGACTGTGGTGATGTCACCAGGCCCAAATGATGTCACCAAGGCTGTGGTGATGTCACCACGTGCAAAGCGACACCAGCGGGCCCGGGGACGGCGTCGCCGCGTCCGAGGCGATGCCACCAGTCCGGCGCGAGGATCCCAACACCGAGAGGCGTCGGTGCCACCGACACCCGGCGGTGCCGCCGGGGCCGTGTCCCCGGTGCCGGGGAGGGGAGGGGGCTCCGGGCCCCCCGGCCCACCCGCGGTGGCAGCCGCGGAGGCAGCGCCGGCGCGTGCGGCGCCGCTCAAATGTCAGCCAAATTTAGGTATTCCTGAAGCTCCTTTTCTCCCCCAAAACCCCCCAGCTCGGGCTCCACCGGATGGAGGGAGAGCAAGGGGGAGAAAGTGAGGGGGGTCAAGGAAAAGACCCCCCCGGTTTCGGGTGCCGGGTTTGGGGGGAGATGTGAATCCCCCCCCCTCCCTTCAGCGCCGCCGCCCCCTCCCCAAGTCTTCCCCGCCAGGAATAGTTTTTCTCCGGCGTTACATAACGGCGGATAAATAAGAGGAAAACCACCCAAAATGAGGAGGGGGGGGCCCCGATGCCCGCGGTGACGGGCACAGAGCAGGTGGCAGCGCCTCGGTCCCGGGGTTGGGGACACGGACACGAGGCCACCCGTGCCCCCACCCGCCCTACCGGGGTCCCTCCCCATCGCCTGGGGGTCCCCACTGTCACAGCAGGGGAGGAGCCCCCCAAAATATCACCCAAAGTGGGGGGGGACACGCAGGGGTGGGCGGGAAGCTGAGGTGCCCCCCAGGTGCCCCCCAAAAAAGGGCTGAGCCACAACTGGGGTTCCCCGGCAGCAACTGCAGCCGAGAGCAGAGGGGACCCCACGAGCCCCCCAAATCCACCCCCCGAAACGGGGGACCCCCTTTCCTGCCGCCCCCAAAGGGCTCTGGGTCCCTCACCCCCCTAAACACACCCAGGGGTGAACCCCCCCCTCCCCACCTTGAGGGGAGGCAGTTCCCCCTTCCCGAGGGTGAGCACCCCCATAATTTGGGGGGTACAGCCCCCCCACCCGAGCCCCCACCACTAATCACACCGCTGCCAATTAACACTCGCACGTTAATGACTTTGCACCCCCTTTCTGCATCCCCGGCCCCTCCTTTCGGGGAGCCAGAGTCCCCACAGCCGGCGGCCCGAGCGTGGGGTGAGGCTGCGCTGAGACCCCACAGCAGGAGCCCCCCCCCCCAACGCCCTGGCCGAGCTCCAGCCTCGCAGCCGAGCCTGGCTCAGCCTTCGCGCTCGGGCGCTGGAGGTAAATGGCCCAGGAAAGATGAAGCTTCCTCTCCCGCCGCTTGGATTGCTGCTGGAGGAATAATCACGTCCCCGCGCCCGTGTGTGTGTCGTCCCCCCCACCTTCTGTTTTTCCCTGTTGCAAAAGGAAAGTCATCGTGGAGGATCAGATCACATCAGATCAGGGTCAGGAGCTCCAGGGCCCCCCTCTCCCCCCAATCAATCCCCACCGCAGCCCGGTGCGTGGGGACACAGACCCCGTGGGACCCCCGTGGCCATCGGGCGCCTGGGCTGGCCTTGCCTGGTGTCACGGCGGGTGTCACAGAGACCCTCTCACTGTCCCCCCGGTCTCCCTGGCACTGGGCAGCGGAGCCTCCACTCACGGTGGGCACCTTTGAGGGGCTGGGAGCCCGGGCTGGGTGGTGGGTGCAAAGGGGGGCTGAATCCAGCCCTGGGGGTCACCAGGGGGGTCCCAGGGGATGGTGGGCTGCAGGGACACGCTGTCCCCTGTTCCCAGTGGGAACCATTGCCTGGCTGCAGAGGGTCACGGTCCTTGTGACCCCAGAGATTCTGAGGCCACAGCGATGCCCTTGAGGGTCCCCAGCGCTCCTGGGGGTCCCTTGGAGGGTCTTCATTAACCTTTGCTGCCAGGGAGGTGCAGGGGGATGCTGTGTCCTTACTGCCGCCCCCCACCCCCGGGGGGAACAGGTCCCAGCTGGCCCTGGGAACGTCGGGGGGAGATGGGGGGGCCACGGGGATGGGGTCTCGCCGAGGGGACAGCCTGGCATTCACCCCCTCTCTGGTGACCTTCTCACGGGCCCCGTCTCATCCAGGGAGGGAAAGGGGGGGCTGGAAATGCAATTTATGATCCCGCCTGATACAATCTTATAAAATTTCCCGGGCACACTCGAAATTACATTTCCATAGCTCGGGAGCAGCGATCGCGGCGCGCGCCGATACCTGCCACTTTTATGGCTACATTTATTGCAATAATAAAGTGGAGGGGGGGAGGAGAGGGCTGGGGGTGGCCGGGGGGGGTGGGAGGGAGGCGGGTACAAGGTGGGGGGTGCGTGGCTGAAGGCCTTGGGGTCCCGCTGGGCTGGGGGGACTCGGGAGAAGCTGCTGCCTCCCTGCACCCCTGGGAGCCTCACCTGAGAAGAGCTGGGGGGTGCTCGGAGGGGGGGTGGAAAGAGCCCTGAGGGTGCTCTGCTGTGGGGAAAGTGAGGCAGGGCCGAGGAGGGGGAGTCCTGGGGGCCATCCCTGGCACTGGAGACGTGGCAGTGACCTGGGACTCGTCCCTGCTGGCTCTGCCTCGCTCCATCCCTGTGAGCTGCCCGTGTCCTGCGTGGTGCGTGGCTGGCCGGGAGAAGCCCCCTCCCCAGTGACCCTCATGTGGGGCTGGGTCTCTCCGAGGCCAGTCCGGGGGGTTCCAGGCTCTCTGGCCTCTGGCTGGCTCGGGTGCTGCTGGGTGATGGACACCCTGGAGCCGCGTGTCCCCGTCCCCCACCACCCCCGTGTCCCCTCACCGCTGGCTGCTGCCCACCCATCCGCACCCCCTCTCCCCCTCCTGCTCCGTTTATCTCCTGCTTTCCCATTCATTCCCTTTTCTCCTCCAGCCCAATGAGTCACACAAGCCTCGAATCCTTTGCCTGCTGCCGTCTCCTCCCTTCTATTATATTTTTTCCTTTGCTCTTAACAGCACTTTCCTTTTCCACCCGTGGGGGGAGAGATTTGGGATGTACATTTTTCCCGACCCCCCCCCCTCAAGCCACCTCCCAGCTCCTGCCTCACCGTGAAGCCCTTAAAAGTAATAAATAAATAAAATAACGGCTGAGGAAAGAAAAGGCAGGAAACGAGTGACAGGGAAAAGGAACCAAAACGAAAGAAAGAAGGAGGAGGGAGAAAAAAAAGTCCTACTCGGGCTATGAAATATTTATTAGCCAGCGCGTGCCGAGCGCGTTAATAAAGCTGCAGCATTTGCATATTTTTTCCGTCGGCGAGGAGCGAGGTGTGTGTTCGGGGGGTGAAGGCACAGCTGATCCGAAGCCAGTCCCCCCGGCCCCGCAGGTCACGGTCCTGCTCGAGGGGACACCGGTTCCCGAGCGCGTGGAGTGCCGGTGTCACCGGGAGCAGGACCCCGGGGCCGTCCCGTGGGGCCACGGGTGGCACGGCTGAGAGGAGCCCGTGGTGGGTTTGGTGGATTGTTCGGTGGACTTGGTGGATTTGGCCGGATTTGGACCTGGATTTAGCAAGTTCCTCTGGGCTCTCCCCTGGCCGAGGAGCTGCTGGTGTCAGGTTCATCCATCCCAATGCTGGGGGTGCCTCTTCTGGCCTGGGGAGCTCCAGCACCCCGCTGCCAGCCCAGGGGTGCCCAGCAGTCCCTCGCCCTGGCACCAAGGGCTCCCCAGGACTGTCACTTGCAGCTCAGCGTGGCAGCAGCACAGCCGTTACCCCCACCATGTCCGGCAGGGCTGAGGACAGGCTGGTGGTGGGGACGGAGACAATCTGGCCGTGGGGATGGGGATGGGATGGGCACAGCGATGGGGACAGGGCTGGGCATGCAGGGGGCGTGGGAATGCGTCACCCAGGACGTGCAGCCCCACCAAGGACCTCACTCCACGCGCGCGTGTGTCACCGTGCGTGTACCTGTGGAGGTGTCCGTGCACACCCAGCGGCCCGTGGAGCAGCACGGGAGCACCCGCTGGCTTTTGTTAACGTCCACGCGGGCGCGGAGGCCACGCGGGCGCACACCCGCGGCACCCACCCGCACGCCCTCACCCCAGAGCTCCGCTCCCGCTCCCGCAAGGGCTCGGGAACACCCAGCCCGCAGCTCTCGCCCACGCTCGGACACGCCCGGGCACGCCGCGTCCCTCCCGCAGCCCCGCGGAGCCCAGCGCGGCACCCGGCACCGCATTAGCACCCGCGCGGCGCCGGGAGATAAATGGGAGCTGTCAGAGGCACCTTGTTTGCTGCTAACCTTTGGAAATGCCACGGCGCCCCGGGCTGTGCGCGCCGGGGGGAGCGGGCCCGCGGGGATTGTCGCTCACCGCCTCCAATTAATCTCCCCGCGCTAACGAAGGCGGCGGGGTGACAGGGGGAGAGGTGGGGTGGCAGGGGACGGGCCGGCTTGACCCCGCGCCCGTGGGCAGAGCGGGACAGCCCGAGCAGCAGAGCGGTGACCGTGCTGAGCGGTGGTCCCTGCTGAGGCAGGGGGGGACGGGGTGGGATCGGGGACAGGGATGGGGATGGGGAAGGTTGGCTGTGTGGACAGGGACAGGCTGGTGGTGGGGATGGGGACAAGCTGGCGGTGGGCACGGGGACAGGCTGGTAGTGGGGATGGGGACAAGCTGGCGGTGGGCACAGGGACAGGCCCGCAGAGGGGACAGGCCCAGGCTGGCAGTAGAGGCCCTGCCTTTGTTGAGGGGTATCGCTCTGCTCCTGCTGCTGGCGGGGGCTGTTTTGCCTTGAGCCTGTGCCCCACCACTCCCAGCCCCGCTTGGGGCTGCTGGAACTCATCCCAGCCCACACCAGGGCAGCTGCTCCCCCTGCCCCCCCCGTGCTGCTCCTCTCCCCTCCGCCAAGGTGACCGAGGGTCTCGGGGGAGCAGCTGACGGCGCTTGGCCCCAGCAGCAAATGGGATGTGAGTGGCCATCACTGCTGGGCCTGACAAACCAAATTGATGCCGGCACCGAGAGCCTTCCCGGTCCCTCTGCAGCCACATCCAGCCCTTCCCGCATCCTTGCCCGGCTCCCTGTGCGCGGGGCGTGACACGTGGTGCCCGTGGACTGCAGCCCCGTGGGGGCACAGAAGGGCACACGAGGGGCTGGAGAGCAGCTAAAGCACGGAACGATGCCACGGGGACCGTGAGGAGGAGGAGGAGGGCGCAGGCAGGGGGATGAGGAGGGGAACAGCACGGATGTGTGGATGCGGTAGCACATGTGACAGTGAAAAACAACCGTCTCAGGCACACCGAGGTGACCGGCGTGTGGCAGCAGGGCCAGGCCTGGCACAGGTCCTGGCGTGGGCAGGGAGGGAGGGGCTGGCGCCAGGACCCCCCTGTGCACCCACAACGTGTGTCCAGGAGGTTCAGGGGCACGTGTGAGCGGCTGCACCCCACCGGCACGGCAGGAGCATTAATATTTAACGCGAGGTGTCCGGGACCTGCCCTGCATTCCGACAGCGCTGCCAGGGCGCAGGGGGGTGACCTTGGCTCCCCTCGGTGCTGCCGGGGGTGAGGTGCCCGTGGCCCCGCTCGTCCCTGCCCCTCTCCCGCAGGCTCCGAGCCCCCCCGGCCGGCCCGTGCCGGGGTTCAGCGGGGGCTGCGGGCAGAGAGGGTCCCCCCACGCCCCCGGACTGCGCCGGTGCCGCGATCGATCGCCCTGGCTGCATCGCAGCCGCTGCCCTGCTCTGCAATTCCCTTTCATCCCCCGCTCCCCCAGCAGCTCCTGAGGAGGGACTGGAGGGGATGGGGGGCTGCCAGCCTGGCCCTTCGCCAGCAGGGGCGGGGGGCACTGCAGGGGTGGGGGCTGTTTCCTCTCACAGTCTGTGCCCCCTGGCCCATGGCTCCATCCTCCTGCACCCTCTGCACCAGCCCGGCCTGGGGACCTGCAGCCCCCAGGACTACAGGGGGATGCTGCCAGCACCCATCTCCCCTGCTCATGTCCCCTCCCCACTGCCTGCCCATCCCTGGCCCTTCCCTGTCGCTGCATCACCATCTCCATCAATTCCCATCCCATCCCACTCACCCCACAGGGGATCATGGGGAGGGGGGGATTGGGAAGGGAAACTGAGGCAGGGGAGGAGGGTGCAGGTGCCCGCAGTGCTGCTGGGGACGGGCCCTGGCTCCCAGCCCTGGCTGCGATGGAAATCCGGCACAGAGCTCGGAAACCTCCAGAAATCCTTCCTGCTGGTGGGGGCTCGGCGCTGTGTGCTGCTCTGCGTGTGCTCCCCGCGGGCTGCAGGCCCTGGCCCCTCGCTGTGGGTCCGGGCAGGTTTGGGGGGCTCCCAGCTGTGGGGTCCCAGGGTGGGATGTGAGGGGCTCCAGGTGTGATGGATGGAGCGACGGAGCGGAGCTGGGGTGCAGGGGGAGGAGCTGCAACCACCCCCCCCCCGGCCCAAAATGCGTCTCTCCCAGCCTGGGGGTGCCCCTCTCCCCCTCCTCCCGTTATCTTGCCATCCCGGGCCTGCCCCCCCTCTCTGGCTGCCGAAGGAGCCGGGCTTTGAAGCTGCGTTGAAATATAGATAAGGGCGAAGGCAGCGGCGCTCGGAGAGAGCCGGGGGGAGCGGGGGGCTGGCCGGGCCGGGGGGAGCGGGGATGGAAGCTGAGCCACAGCTCTGCACCGCACACCCTGTGCCTCCCCGATGGGCTGAGACTCCCCACATCCCCTTCCCACAGCCCCGTGGAGCTGCCTGTGCCTGCCCGGGGTTCCTCTCTCCTGTGTGGCACATGCCAGAGCAGATTTAGGGGCTCAGCCCGGCACACACCAGCGGGATGAGGTGATGGACCCCAGGGATGGATTGGATGGAGCCCCCGGCTCAACAGCCAGTGTGGGGGACCACGGCTGGTGCTGCTTCACCTCTGGGGAGTGCCCAAGCAGAGACCCCACACACAGACCAAGCTGGCCGTGGAGAAGGGACGTGCAGCCCCCCACGCTCCCCCCAGCCCCTCCAGCTGCTGCCTCTGCTCGCTGCCCCCCACCCCGCTCCCCCCTCCCACCTTCTCCCCGGGATACAGGTCACCCAGAGCAGAAGCTGCCGGAGCAGCGGAGCACCTGCCAGCTCAGGGCGACAGTGATTGACGAGGCCGGGGCTGCCGGAGCAGCATCCTGGACGCCGGAGCAGCTGGCAGGGCAGGAGGGCACAGCGGGCACCCCGGGAGCGGCGGGATGAGGGATGGGGGCACGGGGGAGCATCTGGGTAGGGGGGTGAGGGACAGGAGGCGTGTCAGAGTTGGGGTCCCAGGCCGGGGATGGCAGCTGGCTCTGCTCGCTGGTGGCCAAACCGGCGACCCGGCGAGTCTCGGGAAGGGGACGCTGCGGTCCCGGCCCGGCTGCTGCAGGGGCAGGAGGATGAGGAAGGGCCGGAGGATGAGGAAGGGCAGGAGGATGAGGAGGGATGGAAGGATGAGGAGGGGCATGGGCAGGAGGATGAGGAGGGGCGTGCTGGCAGGAGGACAGTGAGGGCACGGGTGGGAGGCTGAGGAGGAGGACACGGGCCCAGCTCGTGCAGCCTCTGCCCTCTTTCCCCCAGACGGTGTGTGCTGGGGGTCACATCGCCAAGACCCTGGGGTACCTGGAGCTGGGCACCTCCGGCCTCCTCAAGGGCGTCCCCTATGGCACCCTGAAGCCCCCAGCGCTCGACCCCGGGCAGCTGATTCCGGCGGAGCTGCCCCGGGGCGCGGCGATGCCCGCGGGCGCCGGACGGAGCCCCTGGGACTGGCAGAAGAACCAGACGGCCGGGGAGCTGCCGAGCCCCCGCGCCCACCGCAAGCCCACCCTCAAGTCCAGCCGCACCAAGAAGATTTTCGGCTGGGGAGACTTCTACTTCAACATCAAGACGCTCAAGTTCAGCCTCCTGGTGACGGGCAAGATCGTCGACCACATCAACGGCACCTTCAGCGTCTACTTCCGACACAACTCCTCCAGCCTGGGCAACGTCTCGGTCAGCATCGTGCCCCCCTCCAAGGCGGTGGGTTTCGAGGTGCTGGTGCCCGGCCCCCCCCAGCTCCCACGCCCGCCGCCGCCCCCCCAGCAGAGCACCTTGCCCGAGGGGCGCCCGGCCAAGGCGCTCAACTGCCACGTGGAGTACGAGAAGACGAACCGGGCGCGCAAGAACAAGCCGTGCCTGTACGACCCGTCCAAGGTGTGCTTCACGGAGCACACGCAGAGCCACGCGGCCTGGCTCTGCGCCAAGCCCTTCAAGGTCATCTGCATCTTCATCTCCTTCCTCAGCATCGACTACAAGCTGGTCCAGAAGGTCTGTCCCGACTACAACTTCCAGCACGACAACCCCTACTTCGGCTGACAGCACCGCGGCGCGGGGTGGGTGGGGGTGGGCTGGGGGTGGTGCTGCGCCCCCTTCACGGCCGCTCAAAGCCCCCCGTGGCCCCCACACCAGCCCCCCCCCATCACTGGAGCATCTCTGTGCTGTGCTGTGGGACAGCTGGTGCCGGGGGTCCCAGCCCCCCACCCACTGAGACCCCCTCCCCACCCGCTGAAACCCCCTCACTGCAGCACCCCTGCGCCCTACTGGGGTACAACTGGTGCTGGGGGGCCCGGCCCCCCCCACCCACTGAAATCCCATCGCTGCAGCTCGGGGGGTGCAGGCACGGACCCCCCCCCCCCCATGCTGGGGCCTCCAGGGGTCTGGGGGTGAACTGGGGGGGGTTCGGCCCCATGCGATGGCACCTCTGGGATGTCACGGGGGGGGCAGGTCAGGGTGCTGAGGGGGGGTCTCGGTCCTCACCCCATACACTGGGGGGGCTTTTGTCTCTCTGGAGCCTCCCAGCCGTGCACGTGTGTGTGTGTGCAAGGGTCCCACCCAGGTATTTTGGGGACCCCCTCCCTGAACACTGGCCCTGCTCCAGTGCCACAGCTGAGCCCCCGGTGCCACATGGACCCCCCCCCTCCATGGGAGACCCTTCCAGGTGTGCAGCCCCCCCACCCCACGCCATGAAGAAGTGCCAGGCGGGGGTCAGAGACGCGGGGAGGAGGGGAGGGGGGGTCCCCAGGGGCTGCCTCGTTCCCCTCCGGGAAGGGGCTGCTTCATCATTTTTTTTTTTAAAGAAAATTAAAATGGAAAAAAAAAAAAGGTGGAAAATAAAGAAAAAATGGGAAAAAAAAAAAAAAAAAGGTGCGTTGATCTTCCCCGACCGGGGATGGGTGGGGAGAAGGGATGGGGGAACCCCGGG
>JAWMRA010000067.1:1416165-1429092 GCA_035584735.1 Pseudotriccus pelzelni
AAAGGCTCTTTAGTGTGAACTGACAGTGACCTGTCAGAAATATGTTGCATTCAAACTTTCCCATAGAGCACCGAAAATTTGTTCCTTATTAAAGGAGGGGAGGGGGGGGGAATGTATCCAGTTCAAAGGAGAAGCTGGAGAAGGGAAGAATTCTGTGGCTACTACTGTGGTGTGGTTTTTTCCATTTGCTTTCCCCTCCTTCCCCCCCTGCCTTCCTCTCCAACCCCAATTCCTGTGCAGTCGCCCTGAATCTCCCAATTCGTGTCCAGCGCACAAAAAAATATTATAAAAAAAAAAAAAAAAGAGAGAAAAGTTGGGAAGGAGGGGAGGGAAATCTCCAATTTGTGGGAACTGCTGGTGTTTTAGTGGGAATGCAGAGAGGCTTTTCGGACTTTCCCATGCTTTGAGCTCAGAGCACTATTTTTACAGCGCCTTTTTGGAAAGGGGGGGAGGGATTAAAGCAGTGTAAGAGCAGTAAAATAAATGGAAATGTCAGTGGCTCACAGGTTGCAGGAGCTGTTCTTATTATTTATGATTTCAATCCTACTTATTCCTGGGGGGATCCACAGTAGCTGGGACTCCGTGACACAAACCCAGGCGAAAGGAAGCTCAGACCCTCAGGAGGAATTTTCGCGACTCTCCCGAAGTTTTCTGGTGTATTTTGCCTCAACAAGGTGTAAAGTTCAGTGGAGGAGGGAAAAATGGTTGGGATCATCCTGCCTTTCATGGCAGGGAGCGTTTTGGCCACTGGTCACCTGAGCTGGGCCTTCACGGAATCATTAGAGTTGGCAAAGACTTCCAAGACCATCAATCCAACCTTTTCCCCCAACACCACCTTGCCAGCTAAACCAGAGCAGGAAGTGCCACATCCAGGTGTTATTAAAGGCATCTGCAAATGCCCTGAAGTGCTTAGAAAACCCCCGGGATGGAACAGGAATAGGGTTCTTAATAGAAATGCTACGAAATTGGGGATTTGGGGCTTTAGGAGACATTTAAGATGCGCCCATGGGATGCATCACGTTCTCGTGGAGACCCCCAAGACAAACGCGAGGCTCAAATCTCACTCCAGGTCCAACCAAGCCCTGGCCCAGCCGGCAGCAGATGTGTAAGGAAGACCTGAGACCAGCAAAGTCACGGAGTTACCGCAGCAAACCACACCCTCGGAACGATCCAGGGCCATTTCCAGAGCTCCTGACCCACATTCCTGGGACTGGATGGGGTCTCCTGAACCTCACAGCTCCTCTGCCTCTGGAGTGAATTTATGGCCACTTCATGCCTGATCAAAGCCCCCAAACTGAGTCTGGGCACGGCAAAAAGACGCCGCCAAGAGCGAGTAAATGGCCACAAAAGGTGGGAGAAAGAGATGTGACATCTGGGACACAGGTTTGCCAGGAAAGAAGGAAGATAACTTTCATTTTCTGGCTGGAGCAGCTGGATAATGATGTGGACATTCCCCCCCACCCTCCATCCCAAAACAGGGCCAGACCCAGACAAGCTCCTTATCATCACACTGACAGAGTCATGGAATGGTTTGGGCTGGAAGGGACCTTAAAAACCATCCCCCTGCCACGGGCAGGGACACCGTCCACCAGCCCAGGATGCTCCAACCTGGCCTTGGACACTTCCAGGGATCCAGGGGCAGCCACAGCTTCTCTGCCCAACCTGTGCCAGGGCCTCCCCATACTCATAGAGAAGGATTCCTTCCGAATATCCCACCCAACCCTGCCCTCTGGCACTGGGAAACCATTCACCCCTGTCCTGTCCCTAGGAGAGGATCAGCTTGGCCTCTGGACCGGGAGTGCAGCGAGGGATGCTCATCCCTATCCCAAATTACAGAGTGGGACCCCGCTGGAGCAAAGACAGGAAATGGGACAGATGAACAGCCCCCAAATGCCCCAAACCCTCCGTCCCAGGGCAAGGACGGGGATGAAGAGGGGTCTCAGCAGGCCTATAGATTGTCCGATGATTTCATCACAAGGATGTTGGACGGGGCTTGGATCCACCTGGTCAGTGGGAGGGGTCCCCGCCGTGGCAGGGGGTGACACCGGGTGGCCTTTAAGGTCCCTCCCAACCCAAACCAGCCCGGGATTTTAGGATTCCGCAAATGCTGAGTTTTTAACCAAAATGCTGATTTCTGAAGTGACCCGGCCAAATTTCCAGGATGGGACACGAATCCATCCCCGGTGGCAACTCCGAGCTCCAAATCCCGCTCAGTCCGACCTCACCCCCCCTTCCTTCGCCACCGTCCTGCCCCGGGGCCATCCTGGGACTTTTCCGACAGTCCCTAAGTGACCGTTTCCCCCCTCCACAACCTGCCCATTGTGCCATGTGTCACTTTGTGCCGCGCTGTCAAACCCACCGGCCTGTCCCAGCCCGGCAGAGCCCGTGAAAAGCCCGGCGGGGGGTCACACTCTATGCCACTAATTAGGGCCCGGCGGCCGAGGGTTCCCATACACACCTGCACGTCATGTGAGGGGAGGCAAAGAAAGGCAGCCCCAGCCAAGCGTGAACCAAACAAGCAGCCCAAGGAAGGAAAAAAAAAAAAAAAAAAAAAAAAAAAAAAAGGCGAAAAAAATTGCTGGGCTTGCCGCCGCGTTTGCCGGCAGACAAAACAGGGCTGGGGGCGTGGGAGGCGGGGAGGGGGCTGCGGACCCCGCGCCGGGCCAGCTGGGCTGAAGGAGCCGGGAGGAGGGGGGGTCCGAGGGGAAAGAGAAGCGGTGGAGGGTCGGGGGATCCCCCCACGCCGTGGGGCAGGGGGTTCCGTGCCAGTGGGATGGACCGGGGGTGCTAGGGATGCTGCCACAGGGACGGGAGGATGGATGGGTGGATGGATGGATGGATGGATGGATGGATGGATGGATGGATGGATGGATGGATGGATGGATCTATCAGCTGCAGCCCCCAGGACCCCGCCAGCCCCTTCCCCACAGCCCCATGGCATTGCCATCCCCCGCGGTCACGCCAAGGCCACCCGCCCTGCTCTGCTTCCCAGGGGTCCGGCAGCTCCAGAGGGTGGGGGGCTGCAAGGTCACCCACGGCCCCCCCTTCTGCAGCACCAGGAAGGGGGCAGGGGGCTGCCCGAGCTGGGAAGAGGGCGGGGGGAGCAGCGAGTCCGGCTCTGCATCACCAGCTGCCTCCTGCTGCCAGGGAGGGGCCCAGCGGCTGCCGGGTTTATGTATTTAAAAATCCGATTTTGGCATTTGGAAATGGGTAGGGGGGACTCACACCTCCCCGGGCTCTGCCACAGCCCCCGAGCCTCCCAGGACCCCCCCAGAAGGCTCTGGGGGAGCAACCCCCGGTCCGAAACTGTCCCTCCATCTGTCCATCTCTCCGCCTCTCCATCCCTCCATCTATTCATTCCCGCATCCACCCCTCCATCTATTAATTCCCGCATCCACCCCTCCATCCCCTTTGCAGCCCAGCTCCCAGGCTGTTCTTGCGGAGTTTAGAGCAGCTGGTGGGACAGGCCGTGGGACGGGGGTGACACCGCCCCGCACAGGTACCCGCACGTGCGGGCAGGACCCCGAGCCCACGTGCGGCAGCGGGATCGCTCCCGGGGCTGTTTTTCCCGGCGCTGGGTCGAGCCAAAGGCCGGGAGGTGAGAAGTGGCTCTTCGTGCTAATGGATTCGCGGCGCTGGGGGAGCGGCTGAAGATTCTTCTGCTGCCTCGCGGGAGAGCCCTGGATGGGCACTGCGGGCACTGCCTACTCCTGCCTGCCATCCCTGCCAACGCTGGCTGCCCCTGGCACTGCTTGACACCCCCACCCCGTGCCCAGTGCCACTCTGGCACCCCACTCTGGCACCCCACACTCGTGGGGCTGAGGGGCACGCGGGATGTGAAGCTGGCACTGCGGAACACACCTGAGACCCCCCTGCAGGGGGGCGGTGCCCACCTCGGCCCGGAGCCGCAGCACCCCCCATCCCACCCAAACCTGCCCCGCTGTGCCCAGCTGGCACCCCGAGGAGCTCAGGTGCCCTCAGCCACGCCCTGCTCCTTCCCCCATATCCGAGGGTGTCCCTATACCTCCCCCAGACCCCTCTGTCACCCTCAGGTCCCCTCCCAGCTGCCCCTTTGCTGGGGTCCCTCCTCCCGGTGCCACCCCTGCCGTCACCTCGCAGCACATTCTGGGGCTCCGGGATCCCCCTCTCCCGGCCCTCCGTCTGCAGGGAACCCCCCCGGTGCTCCTCACACGCCTCCCCCGGGTGACAACGACAGCCCGGGCAGGCCTGAGTGCCGACCTGGGTGAGGGGTCGGGTTCAGCTGTGCAGAGCCAGCCTGGCAAAGCTGGCACTGCCCCTACCTGCTCCCGAAGGGGGAAACGCGGCAGGAGGGAACAAACCTGGAAATGAGCATTTTTTTGCCTTGGAAAGGGGCGCCCGGGTGACCGGGATGAAGGGCTGGCGCTCAGCCAGGTGACCGGGACACGAGTCACCCACGGGTGGCCGCTCCCGGCTCCGTGTTGACACCAAACACGGCGGGGCCGGGCAGGGCCGGCCGGGCTGGGAGGGAGCGGCAGGGACCGTGCCAGCCCGGAGCCACCCGGCTCGGGACCAGCGAGGTGACATCCAGGGAGGTGACTTCCAGACTCCCTCCAGCCATCCCGACCCGGCAGAGAAGGCACAGAGGTCACAACAAACGTCCTTGGTGCCGTGGGTGGTGGGGGACGGGGTGCTGGGGGGCTCACCCACCCCCTCGATGTGGGGTTGACACCATGCCAGGCTCCCCGAGGCCGAGTGGGACGGGGATGCAGCCCGGGGTGAGGGGCTGAGGTGCCAGCCCTGAGCCCACAGCCCCCCAGGAGCCGGGGGGAGCACACGGACACGGACGGAGCACCCACGGGTGTCACACAAAGTCCCGTTGGTGTCACACCGACCATGGACACGTCCCCACCCCACACACGTGTGGCTCACCCCAGGGAAACCTTGGCGGGTCCTACACCTTGTCGGGGTGGAGGAGAGGGACACCCGGGCACCCCGGCACCCCTGTGGGGTCACAGCAGCCCCCGCGCACCCCACAGCGCTCGGGGGGCCGGGACACCGTCCCCAGCCCCTGCAGGTGCGGACCCCAGGAGGGAGGACACCCCCACAGCCCCACACAGCCCCTGTGCCCCCCGAGAGACACACACGGCCCCTGTGCCACCCACTCAGCCCCGCCTGCCCCGGTGTCACCCCTGCCTGTTCCAGCGCCACCCCTGTTCCCCCTGCCTGTCCCGGTTCCACGTCCGTCCCTCCCTGACCCAGTGCCGCCCACCCACCTCTGCCCCGTGTCACCCACTCGTCCCTGCCCCCCACGGTGTACCCACGGCGCCCACCCTGCTCGGGGGCACAGGGGCGCCGTGCCCGCCCCCGGCGCTCTCCGCCCCGTCCCCCCGCGCCCCCCACTCACTCAGCCGGGGGTTGCTGCTGTAGTCTCGGGTCACGGCCAGCCCGTGCTCCCGGGCTGCCGCCAGCGCTGCCGCCGGGGCCTTGGTGGCAGCCATGGCACGGGCACGGGCACGGGCACGGCGGGGCCGGGCAGGACGCGGCAGCGCCCCGGGCTTTGTACCCCCGGCCCGGCCCCCGCCGGTCCCGCCCGCCCGGGCAGCCCCGCCCGCGGCACCGGCGGCACCTGAGACACCGGCGACACAGGTGACACCGGCAGTGCTGCTGACACCGGTGGAAGAGCTGGCACTGGTGGCACCAGCGGCACAAGGGACGCCGGTGGCACCGATAACCCCGTGCCGGCCTTAAACAGCGGGAGAGAGCGGCCGGAGTAGCCCCAGCCCCTCAGCTGGGGGGTTAGGGATAGGGAACGGGATAGGGAATGGGATAGGGAATGGGGTAAGAATGATAGAGACAGGGTTAAGGAGCAGGGGTACAGGACAGGGAAAAGGGGTAGGAGATAAGAAAAGGGATAGGGATAGGGATAGGGATAGGGATAGGGATAGGGATAGGGATAGGGATAGGGATAGGGTAGGAACGGGGTAGGGATAAGGAATGAGGACATGGATAAGGGTTAGGGGTAGGGATAAGGGCTAGGGAATGGTATGGCCAGTGATGAGGGTAAGGACAGGGACGGGCATTGGAGTTGGGATAGGGATAAAGGGAAAATGGATAGGTATAAGGGATAGGGATAAAGAATAAGGACAGTGACAAGGGACAGGGATAAAGGATAGGGATAAAGGATAGGGAGGGGTGGGCACAAGCCTGGGACAGGTGAGGGGACAGGGCTGGGGACAGGTGAGGGGACAGGTGGAGCTCGGGGCAGTGTCAAGGGCAGGGGAGGAGGTAATTTGGGGGGGGCGGGGGTACAGTGGGTGCACCCCTCAGAGGCAGGGCAGGACTGGGCCCAGGGCCGGGTGGGCTAAAGGCGAGGGGCTGGGGGGTTGGGGGCCCTGCTGGGGAGGGGTGGTGCAGGTATCCCCCTGGTGGGGGGAATCCACTGTGGGGGGGTTAGTGGAGGTGTCCCCGGGCGGGGGGGATTCGCTCTCGGAGGCCTCTGAGGAGAGCAGGACACGGTGGGCTTCGAAATGGCACCCACGGGGCTGGGGATACCCCCAAGGTTGGTGGCACCCGGACCCGAGGGCAAGGGATTGCCAGCCCTGGATCCCAAAGGCGATGGAGGAGGAGGAGGCAGGAGGCAGGACATAACTTTTATTAACCATTAGAAACCATAAGAAACCACATTATTCCTTAAAGTTTTACATCCAGTAGTTGCTGGGGTTTGAACTCTTCCCCCCATCCCCCCAGAACGGAGGAGCCTCTGGAGTGGGATGGACTGGGGGGAACGGGTGGTCCCCACGGCCCCCCATGACCCCCGGGGCAGCTTCGCTTTGGAGAAGGAACTTTGGAGAAGCAGCAGCTTTGGATCCGGTTTGGGACCTTTGTGAAAGCAGCATTTGGGTTTCGAACGGCGGAAAGAGCAGCCCGCGGCCTCCCCGCTGTGCTTCCCGCGGATCCCTCGGGATGTGGAGCAGCGGGAGGAGGACGCAGGAGAGCCACAAGGATGCTCCGAGCCGGGAAAACACATCAGGGACCCTCCCAAAACCGAACCGGGCTCTGCTTTCTCTGAAACGCCCCCAAACCTCCTCCAGCCAAGAAGGTTGAGGGGGATTCACTTCTCCAGCAAACCTAGGGTTCATCACGGCGAGCCCAGCGCGGGAGGAAGCGGGTTTGGAAAGCTTGGAAAATCCCCGCGGTTCGGCTGGGAACAGGGAAAGCCAAAGCAAAGCGAGTCCCGGAGGGGTTTTGAGGGCAGGATTCCACGGCTGCCCCGCCGCCCGCTTCCCCCGCCCGCCGGCACCGGGAGGGGTGGGAGCGACGGAATAAATACAAATTAAGTGACGAGGGGGAGGGCGGAGGGTCCTGGCAAGTCCCAAATCTCGCACACAGCGTTGGGGTGCCGGGGTTGGAGCACCCCGGGAGCAGCCGACGGATTCCAGGGAGAAGTACGGAGGTGTTGGCAGCGAGCCGCGGTCTGAGCCGGGGGGCTCGGGGGGCTCGGGACCCCCAAGCAAACCCTGTCCCTGCTCCTGCCTCAGTTTCCCACCTGCACCGGGGGTGCCGACCCCTTTCCCCCCCCGCCCCCCGAGTTCCCCTTAAGAGCTCCAAAGGGAGGGAACAATAAATAATATTTCATAGAAAGGCTCCATTCTGAGGCAAAAAAAAATAAAAATCAACGAAACCTTCTCATAAAATCATTTATTTTAAATATTTCCCTGCAAAACCCTGGGAGCGCGCGGGCTGGGAGCTGTGCCCCGTGAGGGACCGGTCCCGACGGAGCAGCAGCCCGGGGGGGGGGACGCTCAGTGTTAATTACCATTGTTAATTGTTAAACGGCGGCGGGAGGGGGCTGAGGGCCCCGGGTTTGGGGTGTGTGTGGAGGGTGGGGTGTGAGCCCCCACGGCAGCTCCTGGGCTTGGGGAGGGGGCTCAGGGCGTGCGCATGATCCTGTCACAGCGATGTCCCCGTGGTGACAGCAGAGCTTCCTGCCAAGGCCCTGCTCGCACCGCGGACCTGCCCAGCGCAGCCCTCCCCCAGCGGGTGCCAGGGGTGCCCACGCCGTCCCTGTCCCCACGGGCCACCTCACGCAATGCCCCTCTGGTTCTTGCCCCCGCGGAGCCGCATCGCGCCCGGGGCCGGATCCTGCCCCTCGGGAAGCCACCGTCACCTCCGGGATCGGGTACCCGGGCGGGAAGAGGCTGCCCCGGGGGGGCTCAGCACCTCTCTGGGGTGGACCCTGGGGCTGCCAGGGGTGGGATCGAGGTGTGTGGGGGGTGCTGCGAGGCCAGTGCTCAGGGTGGGGCTCCCTGCAGCGCCCGCGCTGAGCGCTCAGCACCCTCCGGTGGGTTTGGGGGTGCTTCAGGCTCCCGACGGTGGCAAAGACCCCCCCCCGTGGCCCGACCCGGCCCAGAGGGGCAGATCTCAGTGTCACAACTGTCCACTCTGCCACGTCCCCCTCGGGAGAGTCTCCTTGGGGGTTCAGGACTGTGGCCGGTCCCCAGCTTCCCCAGTCCCCTCGGGGAGGTCGGAGGGGGTCCCTGGGGGGTTTGCCAGGGTGGGACGGCACCAAACCGGGGTTCAGGGTGGTGTTTTGGCTCTGCACAAGCAGGAGAAGAGCCCGGGGGTGTCCCACGAGTCGGGGCAGCCGCTTGCTCCGATCACAGGGACACCCGGGGGGAACTGGGGACATCACCCACCCCACGGGATCCCCCGGACCTCCCTCAGCTGTGCCCTCGGAGGACAAGCACCCCGTGGGAGCAGCGCCTGGAGCCCACGGCCGCCGGGATGCTGCGAGGAGACCTCAGGCAGGACACACAGCCCTTCGCAGGTGGGGAAACTGAGGCACGACCCTAGTGCAGGGACACCCCGCCCGGGCGGGGACAGAGCCCGGCGCCACCCTGCCCTCTCCCTTTTGGGGTGCCCTCCTGCCCCCCGGGGCACCACAGACCGCGGAGGGGACAGTCCGGGGGGATCAGAGCTCCACGGTGCCGCCCGTAAGAGGCACCGAAAGACCACGGGGCAGCGGCGACCCCCCCCCCGCGCTGCTCCTCTCCCAGCCCAGACCGCGGGCGGTACCTGGAGCGGGCTGTGGTGGCAGGTCCAGCGGCGTCGGCGAGGGACGGGGCAGCACCGGTGACACGGGACCCCCAGGGACGCCCCGTGTGTGCCCGGGGCAGCGCCGGGGCTGCGGGCGGCATCCCCGGCTCCAGCGGTGTGTCAGGAGTGCGCGGGCCCCCCCCACGCGTGCACATTCCCACGGGGGACAAACCATCTCCCGCATCCCAAGAGCCGAACGAAGCCCCGGGGCGGGGGGACGGGGGGGGCCGGGCCCCGGGGGTTTGGGGGGGGGGGAGTCCCGGTCCCCGGTAAGGGGTCCCCGGTAAGGGTTCCCGCGTCCCGCGTGGGTCCCGGTGCGCGCCGAGCGCTCCGGTCCCGGGGGTCCCCGCCGGTGCTCGCGGGGGTCCCGCTGCTCGGGGGGCGGGTCCCGGTAGGGATGGGCCCGCTCGGGTTCCCGGGGCCCGGTGAGTCCCGGGGCCCGCAGGGGTCCCGGATCCCGGGGGGAGGGTCCCTGTACCGGGGGGATGCCCCGGAGCTCGCAGGGGTCCCGGTGCCCGCAGGGCGCTCCGCTCCCCGGAGTCTCCCGGTGCTCACACGAGTCCCGATCTCCGGCGCGTCCCGGTCCCCAACGGGGGGAGGCGGAGGAGGGTCCCGGTGCCCAGTTGTTCGCCCCCCATGTACCCCCCTCCTCCTCCCTCCAGCGCCCCCGGGGGTCTCAACTCCATCCCGGTCCTCCCCGCCGCTCTCGACCCCGGTTGGGCACCGACACCCCCATCCCGGTGTCGTGTCCCCCGAACCTTCCCGTCCCCCACCCCCCCCCCCCACCCCTCCTGGCGGACTTTGTGTCTGTCCCAAAGTCCCCGGGGCTGGGGCAGCCACCGCCACCGGCCTTGGCCCCTGCCCGGTGCCCGCGGCCCCGCGGGTGATGCAATGGGGCGGCGGCGGTTACATCACCCGGCACCGGGGTGAGGGGGGCACTGGGGACCCCCCCCTCGCTGGGCACGGCGCTCAAGGGGGGGGGTCCCGCAGGGCAGGCACAACCCCCCGTGTACAACGAGGGGGGGGGGGGCCGTGGATGAGGATTCAGGGGTGCGTGTGCCCTATGGGGTCCTTGGGTGTCCTCATATGCCTTTGGGGGCTTTGGGACTCCCCGTGTGTCTTGTGGGAACCTTGGGAGGGTCCCTGTGTGCTCGGAGCGGTCCCTGGGGGTCCCCGTGTACCCTGTGGGGAGCTTGGAGGGGTCCCCACGGGCCTTATGAGGACCTTGGAGTTCCCCCAGGTGCCCCCCTCGGCGGGTGACAGCGGCGACTGGAGACAGAATTTGGGGGTCTGGCTCCTGCCCCATCACCTGCAGGTCCGGGAGGGGTAAGGGGGGGGTCCGGCGCTCTCCGTGTGGGGTCACAGCCTGTCCCCCCTCCCTGTGCAGACCCTGCAGCGATGGGGGGGCCGGCTGGGCCCCGGCAGCCAGCGGGCACAGCATGGCTCTGCCGCCGCCGCCGCCGCCAGGCAGGTGCCCGGCTGGACGGGGCAGGAGAGCCTGGCCGAGAGCGACCCCGAGATCTGGAGCCTGGTGCAGAAGGAGAAGGATCGGCAGTGCCGGGGGCTGGAGCTCATTGCCTCTGAGGTGGGGGCCGGGGGGCTTGGGCGGGGGTGGGCCCAGGGGACCCCCGCTCGGGGAAGGGGGTTGGCGGCTCCAGGTCTGACCCCCAGTTCTCCTCCAGAATTTCTGCAGCCGGGCGGCACTGGAAGCCCTGGGCTCCTGCCTCAACAACAAGTACTCGGAGGGCTATCCCGGGAAGAGGTAAAGCGGGGAGCGGGCTGAGGGGGCGTCAGGGGTCCCTCTGCAGCCAGGATTGAGCTGCAGGACAGATTCCCCCAAGGGGGGCTGCCCTCTGCACCAGGGCTGGCAGGGGGAGCCGCCGTCACCCCGTCCCCTCTCCCGCAGGTACTACGGGGGGGCCGAGGTGGTGGATCAGATCGAGCTGCTGTGCGAGCGGCGGGCGCTCGAGGCGTTTGACCTGGACCCCGCGCGCTGGGGCGTCAACGTCCAGCCCTACTCGGGGTCCCCGGCCAACTTCGCCGCCTACACGGCCCTGCTGCAGCCCCACGACCGCCTGATGGGGCTGGACCTGCCCGACGGGGGCCAGTAAGTGGGGGGCTGAGAGGGGGGGTCTGGATCCCGCTGCCTCCCCGGGGGTCCCGGGCTCACCCCGCACCTTCCCCGCAGCCTCACCCACGGGTACATGTCCGACGTCAAGAGGATCTCGGCCACCTCCATCTTCTTCGAGTCGATGCCCTACAAGCTTGATGTGAGCTGAGGGGCAGGAGTTGGGGGGAGAGGGGGGGGCTCAGGAGATCCTGGGGCTCAGGACATGCCCGTGGCTCAGCCAGAGGTGCCGTGCTTGGAGCGAGGGCGCAAAGGGCCGCCTCGGCGAGCTGTCCGTCTGCCTGTCCATCCGTCCCCGGGCTGACTGAGCTTTCTTGTCCGTCTGTCTGTCCCTCACAGCCGGCCACGGGGCTGATCGACTACGAGCAGCTGGAGGTGACGGCGCGGCTCTTCCGTCCCCGGCTGGTCATCGCGGGCACCAGCGCCTACGCCCGGCTCATCGACTACGCCCGCATGAAAAGGGTGCGTGCTGAGGGGGTCTGGGGGCTGCAGGGGGCAGGGAACGGGGACTGTGGGTGGCCGTGGTGTCCCCAGGGGACAGCGGGTGACCGTCGGCGTCCCCAGGTGTGCGAGGAGGTCAAGGCGTACCTGCTGGCGGACATGGCCCACATCAGCGGGCTGGTGGCGGCCAAAGCCATCCCCTCGCCCTTCGAACACGCCGACGTCGTCACCAGCACCACCCACAAGACCCTGCGCGGCGCCAGGTGAGGCTGGGAGTGCCCAGGTGAGGCTGGGAGCGCCGGCTGTGCTGCAGGAGCGCCGTTCCTTGGGGATGGAGCTGCCCCGGGGTGTGTCCCACGGGGGGACAGCGGGAGCAGCGGTGCCAGCGTCTGTCGCCCCCAGGTCGGGGTTGATCTTCTACCGCAAGGGCGTGCGCTCCGTGGATAAGAAGACGGGGAAGGAGACGCTCTACGACCTGGAGGACAGGATCAACTTCTCCGTGTTCCCCTCCCTGCAAGGGGGCCCCCACAACCACGCCATCGCCGCCGTGGCCGTGGCCCTCAAACAGGTCCGTGGCGGGACGGGGGGCTCGGGGCAGGGGGTGACCCGGACCCCCCCGCTGACGGGGTGTCCCCTCGCTCCCAGGCCAGCTCCCCGGCTTTCCGGGAGTACTGCCAGCAGGTGCTGAGGAACGCCAAGGCCATGGCCCAGGCGCTGCTGCAGCGCGGGTACACCCTGGTGTCAGGTAACCCTCCTCCTGGGCGCCAGGAGGGACCAGTGGCCCCGCTCAGTGGGCTGGGGGGGTGTGTGAGGCGGAGCAGGGGCAGCGCTGCAGGGCAGGGAAAAGGCGGCGAGGGGAGGGTTTAGGGGGGTGCTCAGGGGTCCTCACCCCTCTCCCTCGCTTTCCAGGCGGCACCGACAACCACCTGGTGCTGGTGGACCTGCGGCCCAAGGGCATCGACGGGGCGCGGGCGGAGCGGGTGCTGGAGCTCGTGTCCATCACCGCCAACAAGAACACGTGTCCGGGGGACAAGAGCGCACTGACCCCGGGGGGGCTGCGCCTGGGTGAGGGATGGGCCCTGCAGGGGGGGCTTCCTGCCGGCCCGGGGGCGGGGGGGGGGTCCTCAGGCTTTTGCCCCAGGGCGTCCCCACCAGGTCACCCTTCTCTGAGGACTCCCCGTGGGAGTTCGGAGGCAGTTCTGGCCCAGGGAGGGGCTCAGGACCCCATGAGGGTTGGCAGCTGGGGAGCTCCTGGGGGGCTTGGGGAGCCTCACGTGAGG
>JAWMRA010000067.1:1439447-1465332 GCA_035584735.1 Pseudotriccus pelzelni
CCGCCCACGGGACCGCCCCCGCCACGCCCCCAACCCCCGTACCGGTGGTACCGGTGCAGCTCCATCCGTGACCCCGGGACCGGTACGGCCCCGTCCGCCCCGTCCGTGACCCCGGGACCGGTGCAGCTCCATCCGTGACCCCCAGGACCGGGATGAGCCCCATCGGTGCGGCCCCGTCCGTCCCATCGTGACCCCGGGACCGGTGCGGCCCCGTCCGTCCCATCGTGACCCCGGGACCGGGGCGGCCCCGTCCGTCCCATCGTGACCCCGGGACCGGGGCGGCCCCGTCCGTCCCATCGTGACCCCGGGACCGGTGCAGCTCCATTCGTGATCCCGGGACCGGTACGGCCCCATCCGTGACCCCGGGACCGGGATGAGCCCCGTCCGTCCCATCGTGACCCCGGGACCGGTGCAGCTCCATCCGTGACCCCGGGACCGGTGCAGCCCCATCCGTCCCGCCGTGACCCCACTTTGAGCTCCGGTCCCGTCCTGCCGTACCCCAGTCTGAGCCCCGGTCCTGGTGTGTCTTGCCGTGTCTCCGGTGCCAGCCTGGGCTCCTCTGCGCCCTGTCCCTGGTCCCAGCCCCAGTCCCGGTCTGGTTCCTCCGTGCCCTGTCCCGGCCCCACCGTGTCCTCGAGTCCTGGTCTGAGCCCCGGTCCTTCCTCCCGGTGCCAGCCCCGGCTCCCCCGCCCTCCGTGGCCGGTGCCAATCCCCGGAGCCAAGGAGGACTCACGGTGCGGGTGTCGGAGGTGCTTTATGAGGGCGCCCGGGCCAGCGGGCGAGGGATGGGGGGGGGGCGGGCAGGGATTCCCGGTACTGGCAGGGAAAGGGAGTCCCAGGGCACCGGGCCCCGGGGGAGGCCCAGGGGGTCGGGCAGGGTCGGGCAGAGCCCCGACCCCGCTGCTGGTTCCAGTTGCACGAGTGTTTATCCGCCTGTCCCAAGGCTGCTCCTCGCAGGGGCTCCGGTCACAGGGCGAGCACGGAGGGGAACACGGCCCCATCTGCGGGGACACAGGGCAGTCAGGGGGCACGGGGAGGGGGCGCGGGGAGGGGGAATGGGGGGACCTTACGCTTGGGGCTGCTCTGGCTGTCGGGCTCAGGCACCTTCCAGTCCAGCTTTCGGCCCTTCTCGTAGAGCCCCTTGAGCACCTTGCGGAACTCCTCGGGCTCCGAGCCCTGCGGGCTCAGCTCCAGGTACTTGCGGTAGAGCTGCAGCGCCGTCCGCGCATCCTCGATGCTGTCGTGGGTCTCCCCCTGGATCTTCAGGTCTGGGGGAAGAGCCCTTGGTCAGGGAGGGGGCCTGGCAGGGACCCCTGGGGGGAGGTTGTGCCCCTGCTCCCGCCCCTCCTGGATCCAGGAGTTTGGCCACTGACCCAGGAAGTACCAGGCGAGGAAGCGCAGGGAGATCATCCTCTTCCTGGGGATGTGGAACAGGTACACGGTGTCGATCACCTGGTCCTTGGGCACCTGGAGAGCAGAGAGGGTCCTGCTGCCAGGGCAGGGGGGCTGCCATGGTGGGGAGGGCCTGGCACGGCTCCTGCCCAACCCCCGGGGCAGGGAGGGGGCTCAGCACTGTCACCATCAGGTTGATGACACGGAAGTCCTTCTGCAATCCGTGGCCCACGAACTTGACGCCCACGTCGATGAGGAAACGCAGCTTCAGGTAAGTGGATTTGAGGGTGGTCAGGTGCTTGGAGGAGATCTTGGCATCCAGGTCTCCTGGCTTGATCCCAGAGTACTGGGTCAGGTAATCCACCACCTGCAGAGACCAGGGCCCGTGGAGGGAGGCTGGGAGGGCTGAGGGGCTCAACCCCCTCCCCAGTTCACCTGCCAGCAGCCTGGGCAGGGGGCTGTCATTGCAGGTGCCCCTCGATGGAGAGGGTCAACAGCCCCAGGGCACCCAGGTGTCCAGGTGAGGTCACCCAGGAGAGCACAGGTGTCCAGCTGAGGTGACCTGTCACCAGTACAGTGGGTGCCTGAGTTCCCTGGGGAGCTGTGGGAGGCCAGGTGGGTGCCCCGTACCTGCTCCTGGGTGGAGATGTAGTCGTCAATGAAGGGGACGCCCTCGTTGGGGCCCTGCCCACGCACGCAGGTGATCCGGGCCACCGACATCTGGCTGGGCTTGATGGTGGATTTGGTGCCGTCGCTGCGCAGCTCGGCCTCCTCCTGACACAGGGGACAGGGGAGGTGGTGACCCACCGTCCCCAGCCCCAGAATCACAGAACATCCTGAGTGGGAAGGACCCACAAGGATCATCGAGCCCAATGCCTGCCCCTGCATAGGACCATCCCCCAGAGTTCACACCCTGTGCCCCAGAGGATCATCCAAACGCTCCTGGAGCTCTGACAGCCTTGGGGCTGTTCCCACTGCCCTGGGGAGCTTGTTCAGTGCCCTCTGGGGGAAGAACCTTTTCCTGAGATCCAACTTAACCCTGCCCTGACACAACTTCAGGCTGTTCCCACAGGTCCTGGCCCTGGTGACCACAGAGAAGAGATCAGTGCCTGCCCCTCCACTGCCCCTCACAAGGAAGCTGCAGACCCTGCCGAGCCTCCCCTCGCTGAACAGACCGAGCACCCCCTCAGCCACTCCTCATACGGCCCCTGAGGGGCTGCCCTTGTGCCCCAGCCCCCCCCCAGCCCCTGCCCCAGGGACCCCCGACCTCGTTCAGCGTGACGAACTCCGCGTCCAGCCCCACCAGGTCTCCCGCCTGCGGCATCTCGCTCAGCATGAGGGGGATGAAGGTGGCGTGGCACTTGCGCTGCTTGCGAGCCAGCGAGGCCTCTGCCAGCAGCACGCTGGCCTCGATGGGGTTCTTGACTGCAGGGAAAGGGGAAGGAGCTCAGTGCGGAGCCGCCGGCGCCGGCCCCGCAGCCGCCCCCGCCGCAGCCACTCACTGACGAGGTTGTACTTGGCGTTGAGGTTCCTCCGGGCGTAGTAGAGGATGGCCGGCACCTTCCAGCTCATGTCGAACTGCACGGCCTCGCACTGCGGGGAGGGGACAGTGCGGGGCAGCCCCGGGGCCTCCACGGGGTCCCCGAAGCCGCGGTGTCACCTCAGAACTCACCTTGTCCACGGGCTCGATGAGGAAGTCGTTGAAGAGGTACCACTGCTGGTGTGTGACTCCCTGTGGGGAGAGGGGCAGGCACGGCCATGAGGGCCCCCCCAGCCAAGCGCAATGACTCCTCTGCCCAGTTACCAGGGAAAGAGGGGTGTGACAATGCCATGTGGGAACCCCCGCCCTTCCTGGGACACCGTGGGGAAATCCCTGCTGCCCTGGGTGGTGACAGTGTACATGATGTGTTCGGCCTGCACGGGCTCCGGGCTCTGCCCAGCTCCCGACCAAAACTCCAGGGAGATGCAAGAGATAAGAGACAGGGATAGAGCCTTGACACACTCTGGGAACTCCTGGCTTGGGCATCTCCACCAGACAACAGGACTGCCCAGACCAGCCCTTTCCTTGGGAAGGGAGATGACGTCCCTGCCCTTACCTGGAAGTACAAGGACAAGCTGGCACCGTGCCCGTGGCCAGGAGGAACCAGCCTGAGTGTGTGTGGGAAGAGGGTTTGTTCAGCCCTTCCCTCCCCGTGAGGGGCCCGAGCAGCTCTTTGCTGTTCAGGCCTGCCTGGCACGTTCAGCCAAACTCTCAACACTTGACTCGGAGACCCCGGTAACAACCGGCCCCGTGGGCAGCAGGACCCCTCGGGACGGCTCCGGGGAGCCGGCGGCTGACGCAGGCGTGGGGGTCCCGCAGGGTCTCACCTCCTTCCGCTGGTGGTAGGTCTCCCCCACTTTGATGTGGCCCACCAGGCTGCCCCCCGTGCGGGAATCCAGGATGTGGACGACGGTGGCCATGAGATCGTAGATATACACGGACTCGGGGTCATCTGTCGGGCTCAGCTGCGGGAGGAACCGGCCCGGGGAAGTGACTGAGTCCCCTCCAACCCAAACCTTGGCGCTTGGATGTGCTGTCACCACCAGCCCCGAGGTGTCTCGGAGAGATCCTCGTCATCTCTTGGCCACACGGGCTCGGCAGAAAGTGGTTCTGAGGCAGCTCTGCTGCCACAGCCCCGCGTGAACACGACCACGGAGCCCCACAGAGGGCCCATCAGCCTTTACCTCATCAGTCTCGCTCCAGTTGCTCACGTCAAGCTCTTTGCTCTTGGTCAGCCTCATCTTGATGGCGTGAGGGATCCAAATGTTCTTCAGTTCCTCCACGGAAGCATAAGAATGCCCCATGTCGGGGTTCCCCAGATCCTTCCTGCACAGAGAATCATGGAAAGCTGAGGCACAGGGAGACATGAGATGTCATCCTGGCCAACCTCTTCAGAGCAGGATCCCCACCCACCCACTCCCCAGCTGTGGGAGCTGCCTGGAGCAGGACAGTGCTCAGCCAATGTCAGTCACCAAAGGCAAACATGGGTTTGGGGCTTTTGTCAGTCAGAAAAGGGGAACGAGGATGGGGGGGCTCAAAAAGGGATGCCCAGGTGGGTCACAAAGGTGTCTGAAGGGGATGTGGTGCAGCCTCAGAGCAGAACAGAGACTGTTCCAGTTCAGAGCCCCCAAGGAGCTACAGGCAGGCAGGTTATCAAATTATCATTATTAGATGAGAAATGGCCCAGACAACCACCCAGGAGGTGTCACTGCTCAGAGCCACCACCCCAGGAACAGAATCAGCGTCTTTGAGGTTGGAAAAGACCTCCAGGATCATCGAGTCCAAGCTGTGCCCCAGCCCCACCCCGTCACCCAGCCCAGAGCACTGAGTGCCACGTCCAGTCCTTCCTTGGACACCTCCAGGAATGGGGACTCCACCACCTCCCCAGGCAGCCCCTTCCAATGCCTGACCACCCTTTCCATGCAGAAATTCCTCCTGAATGGTCACCTACCACTCCCCAAGAGAGATCTCTTTTGCCTTGGTGATGTCAAAGCCTCCTCTCTTCATCATGGCTTTCTGAAAGGAATACTGGCAACGAAACACAGGCAAGTGTCAGCACGTGGTGACGGTCCAGCCCTGGGGACACGTGGGTGACAGCCAGGCCAGGAGCAGGGAAAAGACAGGGATGTTAAAGCTGGTGACAGAGGAAGTGACAGTGAGGGAAAGCCAAGGTCCCACATGCTCTGGGGAGCTGGCAGGTCTGGGGGGACTGGGGGAACGGCAGTGACTCCTGCAGTCACACCGGCCCTGTCACGACAGGACATCTCATCTTGTCCAACTCTGAGTGCACGGGTCGTGCTACAGGCACGGCCAAACACCACCACACCCTCTGTGAACACAGCTCGGGTGGAGCGAGAGAGGCCAGAGAGCGAGACCAGAGTGGAAACCTCCGCAGGGCCGGGCACTGCAACCCCCGTGAGCCCCGAAGTGTCTCCCCACCTCAGCCTGTGTCTTCCAGAAATCTGCCTCCTTGGAGCTGTTCACCTCGCAGTTAATGACCAGGACGTCCGGCAGGCAGCGGATGTTCCGGGTCTGCACCTGAGGAGCAGCAGGAGGTGGAAGTGGGGCAGCACTGGGAGCCTGGAGAGGCTCAGACTGGGATTGGAACGCTCAGCCCTCCACCAGTGCCTTTCCCTGCAGAGCTTCCTCCCCTCCCTGGCTGCGTTCCTGGTAGCTGGGGGTACTCCCAGGACAACTGAGGCAGGGACCAGGCTGCTCCCTCAGCTCCCAGGGGGTTTCTCTCTGCCCCCTGCCCTGGGAGGATTCAGCCCTGTGAGATGAATTCACACAGCCCAGGAAATACCCCACGGCACATCGTCTGCCAGCCGAGCCAGGAACCGAATCTCTGGCATCCACTCAGGAGGTTCCCCAGTGACTAATGGAGAAACTGCCCCCCTCGTGCCCATCTCCTGCAGCCCCTCACGCCCGTGCCCTTCCTGGGCTCACCGTGGGCTGGTACTTCTCGCAGTTCTCACACCAGGCCTGTGTGTTCTGCTCCAAGCAGATGCTTCGCTTTAAAATCTGGGCAAACTCATAATCCTTGACTGGTTTTTCTGAAGGGAGAAAGGATAATAATGTCACCTTCCAACACACAAAACCTTGACCGGCTTAGCTCAGCCAAACCTCTGGGGTTTTCCTCACAACCACCAGCCAGAAGGTCAACCCCCAAATCTGTCTCTCTGTAGCCAAAAGCTCGGCCGGTTGGAAACCCAACCCTAGACCTGGGGCTGCCACAGCCCGGCAGCTCCTCACTGCAGGTGTGTTTCACCTGGAAGAGCCATGGACAACAAAGCCCCCCCGTCCCCCGTGCCTGGCCCTGCCGTTACCGGTGCTCTCGGGGTAGGAGAGGGTGAAGAGCAGCGTGGAGGACACCCGGACCGTCTCCTTCCCGCAGCGGCACATGCTGCAGTTCTCCATCTCACAGCTGAAGAGCTGCCCGATGACAGAGTCCCCTGAGGACCCAAAGCTGCCGGAAAAACACAGCACTGGGGTCAGCAGGATCCCAGAGATCCCTATGGGGACCTGCATCTTGGCCAGCTCCCAAATTCCAGCAGCTCTTGGGGAACCGGCCGTTGGGTTTGCAGAGCTGGTGTCCTCTGAGCAGTCCCAGCCCCTCTGGAAGCTCAAGCTGGTGTCCTCTGTGAAACCTCAGCCTTCCCACCAAGTTTGGCTTAGAAGGACAAAGGCTCAGCATGGGATTCACAGGCTGCCATAGGCACAGCCTGCAGCTCCGTGTGTTCCCACGGAGCCCTCGGGGCAGGCGTGAGTGGCAGGAAAACCTTCCCAAGGGATGGATGTGGTCTCCGGGAGCCAGTCCCCCTTCCCTGGCCCTGCCACTCCCCGTCCTGGCCCCATGCCAGGGCCTCACCCGGTGCCAGCCCCCCGGTACGCCTGCGGCCCCTCCTGCTCCTGGGTTTCCTGGTGCAGCTGAGTGAGGATGAAGCGGTTCCAGCTCTGAATCAGCCGCCCCAGGTTCACCTTCCCCGTGGCTTCATCCGAGTCAGCCAGGATGAGCCCCAGCGCCGAAGCCTCCGGGATCGTGCGGAAAGCCCGCAGGAAGTTGCTTCCCTGGGGATGGGGCAAGAGTGTCAAGTGACAGGAGTTTCCACGGTGCCTGACACTGGCACCGCCCGGCTCCTGTTCCCCTGCAATCCCCGTGACCCTCCCAGGCAGCCCAGCCCACCACGGACCTGGCAGGGATCTCCTCGGGACAGGTCCAGCATATGGAAGAGCAAGCCCAGCTCACAGCCCAGGCAGAATTCCTTCTGGCACAGGTGGTTCTGGACCAGGCAGCGGACGGGCTCCAGGAAATACAGCACCTGGCAGAGACTGAGCAGTCAGAGGGGTCCTGGGGGCCATGGTGGTCTGGGAAGGGCTGGGACAGCTCCCACCTGGATCATACAGTTGCAGTAGGCATTGGGAATGTGGGGCTCCAGCCCTGCAAACAGCGTCTTGTTGTAATGCTTGAAGTCAAAGTCCTCCAGCCCCAGCTTGGAGTATTTGATCGTGACCTGAGCAGAGACGTGATGTGTTAAACAAGCACCTTCCTACCCCCGTGGGACACCCGGTGCACCCAGGGGGGGTCCTTGGCCATGGCCAGCCCAGCCTCGGGACCCCCAGGGCAGCCCCCAAGGCCACCACCTTCCTGTACTTCTTGGCCACCCTGTAGAGGTGCGGCTCCTCCTCCCGCCCGATCGGGGACTCAGGGACTTGGCTGAAGTTGTCGAACTCGTTGTCCGTCTCCTTTAACCGATAAGGAATCTGAGGCAGGGAGAGAAGGGATGAGCAGCTGAACCCTGAAGTGGAGAGAAGCCCCACGCACTGACACAAGCAACTCCTGGGCTTTCCTGCCTCCCTGAATGAGCAAAGGGATACACCAGAATGGAGTGGGGCCCTCCCTGGACCTGCACGAGGCCTCCACACCTTCCTTCTCACAGGGATTTGTCACTGTGGGAAACTACAGAGTCACCGTGGGCAGTGTTTTCCCAAGGGTGAGGGACGTGCCATGAACCTCCCAACCGGAGAGCTCAAACCTTCCCTGCCACAGAGCCAGGGAGGGATGGAACTGGGAAAACTGCCAGGCTGGCTCTGCTCAAGAGAAGCTGACACCTCCAAACTGTACACCTGCAACATCCCACGGGAATTCCACCTCTCATCCCTGTCCCTGAAACCTCAGAGATGGCTCAGCCCGCGGCGAGCTCCACCTTCCTCCAACCCGCAGAGCACCAGTGCTGGAGCTCTGACCCCCAAATCCCCTGCTGAGAGCGGGTACCTGGTTGCGGAGCTTGGTCCTGGGGTTTGGGGCATAGCCGATGAATCCCACTTTCTTCATGGTTCGCAAAATCTCGGGATCTACTGGGGGGGCCCGCCTGCAAACACCCCCTGACTCAGAGCAGCACCTCTGACCCACCCAGAGGCCTCCTGGGTGTGCTCAGGGACCCACCCTGAGGGTGGTCCTGACTGTTCCCCCTCTTCAGTCCTTCCCCAGGTTCATTTTCCAAACCAACAGACCCCCTGGGTTATGCCAGGGCAGGGAGGCAGCGCCGAGCACAGGTGGCTCAGGGACAGGCAGAGGAAAAACAAGTTTCCACACAGGCAGAACGGAACTGGGATCCCACTGGGATCTCCTCATCAGCAAGACTGAGGTCTGACTGTCTGCCACCGTCCTCACACCTTCCCAGTCGCTGCCCCTCGGCCGTTCCCATCCACTGCCAGGAGCTCATCCGGCACTTCCCTGGGCAGGTGGGGAGGAAGGAGAGGCTGTTTTTCCTGGGAGAGGTTGGGAATTACCGCGGTGCCGGGGCGGCGTTGGCGGCCGGCCAGTCGGAGAGCAGCGCGTCGCTGGTCAGCGGCACCGGGATGAGCGAGAGCGGCACCAGGTCCTGGTTCCAGTCCAGGTGCGGCAGCGTGTCCACCATGCAGGGCAGGGCGAAGTCGGTCTCCCGGGAGTAGGCGTTGAACGTGACCTCCGGGGAGTCGGCCCAGAGGTGCACGCAGCCCTCGGAGTCGCCGAAGGCCAGCGCCTGTTTGCTGGCGGACACGTCGAAGGTCATGATGAGCGGCCCCACCGTGTTCACGTGGAAGATGTCGGCGGGGTTGGCCAGCCCGGTGGGCTCGCAGAACTGGCACTGCCCTGTGGGAGAGCAAGCGCAAGGACAAAGTGGCAGCAGCGCTCGGCCAGCCAGCCTTGGATCGTGGAACGTCCGCGGGATATCCACGGAAGGGACGCTGAGGATCAAAGTTCAGCTCCTGGCCCTGCACAGGAAAACCCCAAAAGTCCTCCCAGTCCCCAAATCCAAACACCTGAGAGCACTGTCCAAACGTTCCCTGACCTCTAAAATGATGGCATGTCCTGGGTTGGAAGGGACCCAGAAGGATCCTCCAGCCCAACTCCTGGCCCAACAATCCCACCATGTGCTGAGAGTGTTGTCCAAACGCTCCTTGAGCTCTGGCAGCCTTGGTGCTGTGCCCACTGCCCTGGAGAGCCTGTTCAGTGCCTGACCACCCTCTGGGGGAAGAACCCGTTCCTGAGATCCAACCTGACCGTCCCCTGACACAGCTGCAGCCGTTCCCTCAGCTCCCATCACTGCTAACAGAGAGCAGAGATCAGAGCTGCCCCTCCTGAGAAAGTTGTACACGGCAATGAGGTCTCCCCTCAGCCTCCCCTGCTCCAGGATGAATCCCCTGGGATTTGACCCTGACCTTGGGGATGCCAGGACCGCCACCCCACCACCCCCAGGGCCGCAGCCTCCCACACCTGTCTGGGAGATGATGGCCAGGCGGGACGTGTAGGTGGGGATGAAGCGCAGGAAGAAGGGGTCGATGTGGACCTGCAGGGGGGTGGTCGCCCGCATCATGCGCAGGTCGTAGACCTTGAGGAAGCGGTCGCAGGCCAGCCCGTTCATCCGGCTGGAGAAGCCGCAGGTCACCAGGAGGTTCCCGTGCACGTCGAAGTCGGACAAGCTCCCGGAGTAGGCGTCGAACTCGTGCTCCACCACGAACGTGCGCAGGTCGCGCAGGGACACCTGCGGGGGGACAGCGCTGGGTGCCAGGCGCCTGCTCCGGAGCCCCTGGAGCTCTGGGAAGAGCTGGGCCCCGACTCCAGGGTACCCCGGCAGGTCAGACAGGGCTGGCGTTACCTTCCCCGAGGTGTGCCCGCAGAAGAAGAAGCGGTTCGACTGCCTCATGATGGTGATGCCGGGGACCTCCACGGTGTACTGGGAGGGAGGCAGGAAGCGGGGTGAGCAGGGATGAAGCCCGGAGCGAAGCTCCAGGGAGCAGCCCCCGGCCCAGCCGTACCTTCTGCGTCTCCTGGACAGTGTTGAGGTCGATCTCGAGGACGTGGTTCTGCAGCCCCGCCACGAGCAGGGTGCTGCTGTCCGTCAGCAGGAGGCTGTGCATGTCCTCGGACTCATCCATGCTGCGGGAGAGGACGGGACACCCTCGCGCTCCTGCCCGGCTCCAGGAGGCGGCAGGGAAGGGTGGCAGGGGGGCAGAGGGGCCGGGACCACCCCCCCAGCACAGGGACAGCGAGGGAAAGACTCACAGGTAGTCAAAAATGATGAGGCCGCCCCGCGACATGTACTTCAGGTTGGTTTTGGTGAGGAAGAGGACGCCGTTCTCCAGGCTCTGGATCTGGCGGATGTCGTCGCTGCTGTTCACTTGGAAGGAGGAATATCGCTCCAGCGTCGGGCCGAAGAAGGAGGTGGCGTGGCCCTAAACACCGGGGGCAGGGATGTCACAACCCAGCCCACGTCCCAGGGATGTGGCACAGGTGACACAGGCTTTGTCCCACACCAGCTCCCGGGAGGAGATGGTGACCAGCGGCCTCACAGCTCGGCCTCACCACGGGGGGATCTCCCGGCCCCCCTTTGGGAGCTCCAGGCTGGGGGAGGCTGCTCAGACTTTTCCCTGGTTGCAAACACCAGTAAGGAATCAAAAGATCTGTCAGACCCACAGCTGTGACTTGGGAAGCAGCAGGAGGCTCGTACTCTGAGAATTGACGTGGGCAGATAAAGGGGGAAGGGTTTTAAATTAGAGGAAGTTTAGATGGGATTTTGGGATGAAATTCATCCCTGTGAGGTAGGAAGAGGCTGGAATGGATTTCCCAGAGAAGCTGTGGCTGCCCCATCCCTGAAGTCCTCAAGGCCAGGTTGGAGCAGCCTGGGCTAGTACAAGGTATCCCTGCCCGTGGCAGGAGGGTGGAACTGGATGATCTTTACACTCCCTCCCAACCCAAACCATCCCACGATTCCACCAAATTCCCTGCCCCCCAGCTTTCCCCGCAGTGACCTCCCCACCTACCCCGTGGTTCCCAACCCACAGCATCTCCTCGTGCAGGTCGAAGTGGGACACGGAGACGGGCACCCCGACCTCGGACACGGCCGTGTGGAGCTCGCTGTACATGCCCTCCATCAGGTGCACCGACTCTGGCACTGGGATGCCCTCCAGGGGCACCCCCTCGGGGTCCAGCTCCACCAGGCTGGGGTTGAGGTGGGGGTCCAGGACGGGATCCAGCGCCGGGTGCAGGGGGGGCGCATACTCGGCCAGGGAGGGGTTGAGCCCTTCGAAATTCATGGTGAATCCCGGCGGCCTTTGGGACAGAAAAGGAACCGGAGGTGGTTGGTCAGGAACACCCAGAGCCGCCGGTTCTTGGAATCGGTGACTCCGGGGATGGGAATGGCAGCTGGAATGTCCAGTGAGCGTGGGGTGCGGGGCTCTGCCAGGACACCGAGGACACTGGGGCCGTACACTCCCTCCCTAGGCCATGCTCAGAGCCCCGTCACGGCCGTGAGGAGCTTGTGGTGGCCCCTGGACCAGGGGGAACCAGACAGTGGTCCCGGGACACCGGGCAGTGGTTCTAGGACACCGGGCAGCTGCCTGAGGAGTTGGGAAGGCGACCCAGGGTACCGAGCAGCCTCCCCGGGGTACCGGACCGCGGCCCGAGAGCGCAGAGAGCTGCCTGGGCAGAGGGGAAGCAGCCCTGGGGTACCGGGCAGCCTCCCCGGGGCACGGGGCTGTGGTCCCAGGCTGCCCGGGAAGCCGAGCCCCACCCGGTACTGGCCGCCCTCAGAGCTCGGGGCCCCGCCCTGCCCCAACCCCGGCGACTCCAGGCCAAGCTCCGCACCCTCCGCCTTTATCTCCACGGGCCGACACCGAGCGTGCCGGCGGTATCGGCGGCCGCAGCCCCGGGAGGGGCCCGAGGGGCCCGGCCCCACCGGACCCGGCCCGAGCGGCCGCTCTCTCCGAGCTCAGGGCGGCCGCCACCCCCGCGCCCTTCGCCCGCCGTTACCGAGCCACCGCCGGGGCCGGGGCCGGGGCCGAGCCAGGCCGGGCCAGGCCGCGCTGCCGGGCTCGTCCCGCCGGGGCCGCACCGGGGCCGCTCCCGCCGTCGCTACGGCAACCGCGCCCCCCGCCCGCCAGCCGGCCAATGGCAGCGCGGGGCGCCGCCCGCCAGCCAATCAGCGCAGGGCAGGGCGGGACTAAGCGGAGCGGCGGGACGGGGCGGCGGAGGGGTCAGAAAGGCTGGACGCGGCCGGGGCGGGGCGGGGGGAGCCCCGGGGGGACGCCCCATCTCCAGGATGCTTCGCGGACCCCCGGGCGCAGCCGGTCGGTGTGGCACCTGCGGCCGGCCGTGGGCTCCCACGGATGTCACGCAGCGTCCTCGGACGCCCCACTGTACCCCACGGGGTCCCACCGTGTTCTCTGATACCGCGGACATCCCACGGGGTCCCCACGGTGCTCCATAGGACCCCACGGGGTCCCAAAGTGTCCCCAAGTGCCCCACAGTGTCCCTCGCAACCCCCCGGTATCACACCGTGTCCACTGGTGTCACGGAGCAGCTCCTGGCATCCCACAGCATCCCACTGAGCCCGCGGGGTCCCACGCTGCCTCTCAGCACCCTACAAGATCCCAGAAGTGTCCCTAAATTCCCCACAGTGTCCCACGCTGTCCCCAGCGTCCCGCTGTTCCACGGAGTCCCACAGTGTCCCACGGGGTTCTACAATACCCCAGGGGTCCCACCGCGTCCCGTGGCACCTCACGGGATCCCAGAGCATCCCTAAACGCTCCACAGTGTCCCACGCAGTCCCTTGGAATCCCACAGCGTCCACTGGTGGCCCACGGGGTCCCGCAGGGTCCCAGGGGGTCCCCGGAAGAGCGTACCGGGGTGCTGAGCCCCACCGGCTCCGGCCTCCCCCATGTCCCCCCTCCCAGCTCCGCGGCGGACCCGCCGCCGGTGCCCGTGCCCGGGGAAGGCCGGGGGCAGCCCCGCCGGGCGGGAGCGGGAAGCGCCGGAGCCGCCCCGTCGGGGCCGCCGGGATTGCGGCGCCTCGGGCAGCACGTCCCGGTCGGGCCGGAGGGGGCCGGGGCCGCGGGGCCTCGGGGGGTTGGGGGCGAGGGCGGGCCGAGCCCCGCTGGGACCCCCGAGGCCGCGGGGAGCCGCCGGCTGATGTCCCGGGGAGGCAGGGGGGACACCGGGAGAGACACCGGGGGGACCGCGGGGACACGCGAGGAGCACCAGAGGGGACACGAGGGGACACAGCGGGGGATCCACCGAGGTGACACCGCCGCGGGCTCCCCGGTGCGCTCGTCGGGGGCAGCCCAGGTGCACCGAGGGGAGGTCCCGGTGCCGCTGCCGGTCCCTCCCGTCCCGCTGGGCGCGGAGCCGCCAGGAACTGCCCCGGGTTTTCCTGCGCGTCCCGTCCCATCCCGTCCCGTCCCGGTGGGGAGCGGGGCCGGGCGCGGCCAGGGGACCCCGGCCCGGTATCGGTTCTGCTTTCGAGGGAGGCGATTTCGCAGTAACGGGGGGCGGGAGCCACCTGCCCCGGGGATTCCCCACCTGCCGCCGCCCCATAAGAACCCGGTGGCGGCGCCGGTGGCGGCATCGACCGGGAACGACCGGGAATGGCTCCGCTCAGCCGCCTCTGCCTCTGCCTCTGCCTCCCGCTGCTGCTGCCGCTCCCCGCGGCTCCAGCCCCGGCCCCGGCCCCGGCGCCCCGCACGGACTGGGCCGCCTGTAGGATCCTCTCCCGGGACCTGTCGCGGCTGCTGGCGACCGTCAGAGAACCGCACCCGGCGCTGGTGAGCGCAGGGGGCTCGGCCAGGGGAACCGGGGGGGTTACGGGGGACGGGAGGCACCGCGAGGTGTGGAGCATCCCGGCGGGACGGGGGTCCCGAGGGTCCGGGGGGGCCTGGGGGACGTGGAGAGCTCACTGACCCCCCGCTCCAGGAGGAGATGCAGCTGAGCGAGGAGGACCCCCAGAACTGGCCCCCCCGGATCCGCTGCAGCGACGCCTGTGACCCCCCCACGCTGGACACCAACAACACGGTACTGGGGGCTGCGGGGGCTGCAGGGAAGCCTGAGGAGGGCTGGGGGGCCCAGCAATGCTGAGGGATGTGCCTGAGGGTCCCAGGGATGTCTGGGGGGTCTCAGGGATGCACCTTGGGGTCCCAGGGGTGCTGAGGGATATGCCTCGGGGTGCCAGGGATTCTGAGGGTGTCTGGGGGTCCCAGAGATGTCTGGGGGTCTCAGGCATGCTGAGGGATGTGCCTTAGAGTCCTGGGGATGTCTGGGAGTGCCAGGGATGCTGAGAGATGCACCTGGAGATGCCAGGGACGTTTGAGGATCCCACGGGTTCTGAGGGATGGGCCTGGGGTTCCCAAGAGTGCCCAGGGGTGTGGGAGGGTCCCAGACCCCCATCTCACCCCCCCCGGCCCCCGCAGCGCTGCCTGCACCGGATCCTCCAGGCGCTCCAGCACTACCGGGACCTGCTGGGCTCCGACATCTTCAGGGAGCAGCCGCAGCCCCAGCTGGAGACCACGATGGACCAGCTGCTGGGCCTCGTCCAGGTGAGGGGGAGGGTGGGAGCCCCGAGGGAGCCCCGAGGGGGACACAGGAGCCCATCAGCTGTGGCCCTGGACCCCCTGACACCCCTCTCCCCACAGCAGGAGCACGGCCAACCCCCCCGGCACCCCATGGCCCCCAGTGCAACCTGGTCTCACCAGCTGCTCCGGCACCTGGCCCTGAAGCGGCTCCGCTCCTTCGCCGCCGTCATGAGCCGCGTCTTCACCCACAGCGCCAGCGCCCACTGAGCCCCCCAGGCTCCCACCCCCTATTTATTCCCTCCCTCTCGAAGGGTTATTTATGTGCTACGTTCCCTATTTATCTCGGGTATTTATGACTTTCTAATAAAGCTTTGGAGGAGACGAGCGGCTCCCGCATGCGGCACAATGGGCAGCACGGGCGGAGGGTGGGTGGGAAGGGGTTTATTTACAGGGGAGGAGGGGCCAGGGGGAGTCACTGGAAGTCATTGGCATCGATTTGGAGCGAGGGGAAGTCGGTGGAGGCGAAGAGGGAGTTGACAGTGGGCAGAGCCGAGTCCTCGGGCTGCGGCAGGAATGGGTCGTGGTGGTCCAGGAGCCTGGCGGCGCCTGGGAAGGGAGGGGGGACGGGTCAGTGCTGAGGGGACACCTCTGGGACCCCAAGGCACAGCCCTCAGCACCCCTGGGACCCCTGGGCATCCCTGGGATTCCCAGGTGCATCCCTGACAATCCCTGGGAACTCCGGACACCCCTGGGATCCCCAGGTGCATCCCTCACCCCAACACTCACCTGCCAGCCCAGGGTCCAGCCGGGGCCTCCCGTCCAAGCCTTCCAGCATGTTTGGCATCAGCTCCGCCACCTCCCGTGTCTCCAACGTCCCCGAGTGTGGCTCCAACGACTGCAGCAGCTCCTGGATGTCCGGGCTCCCGGGCAGCAGCTCCAGGTCCCTCAGCTCCGGTGGGAGCATCCCCTGGTCCTCGGGGACCTGCAGTGGCTCCACAGCCCCCGGCCCGGGCTGCAGCATCCCCGTGTTCTCAGCTCCCACTTGTTGCAGCATCCCCGTGTTCTCAGCTCCCACTTGTTGCAGCATCCCCGTATCCACAGCTCCCACTTGTTGCAGCATCCCTGTATCCACAGCTCCCACTTGTTGCAGCATCCCCGTGTTCTCAGCTCCCACTTGTTGCAGCATCCCCGTGTCCACAACCACCGTCCCCTGGTCCCCTGGCAGCACCTGCAGTGTCCCCAAGTCCCCTGGTCCCACCTGCAGCATCCCCAGCCCCCCGGGCAGCACCTGGATAGTCCCCACAGCCCCCGGTGCCACTTGCAGCGTCCCATGGATGTTGGGGACCACCTGCACCACCACCTCTGAGCCCCCTGCTCCCACCTGCAGTGGCCGTGGTGGCTCCAGGCACCGGGACCCTGCTTGCAGTGTCCCCAAGCCCCCAGGCTGCAGCATCCCCGGGCTCGTGGCCACTCCCTGAGGTGTCCCCAGGTTTCCCGGGGAGACCTGTGGTGTCTCTGTGCTCTGGGGCTGTGGCAGTGCCAGGCCACCATCCCACTGTGCCCCCTGTCCTCTGGGCTGCAGCTGCAGCGTCTCCAGGTTTTCGGTGGCAACCACCAGCTCCTCTTCCGTCTGCCACAACTTATTTGCCTGCCTGGAGGGAGGGGCAGCGGGTCAGGGTCGGGATCGGGGTCAGGGCATCCCCTTTCCTGTGGGGCCCAAGTGCCGGACCATGGGGAGACGGGGGACAGGGAAGGGGCACCGAGGCCTCCCCCCTCCTCACCTGGAGGACACACGGATGAGGCGCCGGTTCAGGTACTTCTCTGGCTCTGTCAGGTTCCCTGGGGGAAGAGAGGAGGGTCAGAAGGAGTGGCAGGTGCTCCCCCTGCTCTGTGCCGTGCCAGGCGGTGCCAGGCTGTGCCATACCCTCCTGCCGCTGGCTGTAGTAGGGCCCGAAGGCCTTGTCTCGGGCGATGTTGGGGTACAGGAACTGGAGGGGGTTCTCGGGAACGTTCTCCTCCGTCATCATCTGGTAGTCGCGGATGATGTCGGGCAGCGCCAGGGACGCCAGTTCGGCCGCCGTGTATGGATCCACCGAATGGAACGTGGGGGATCCTGCAGGGCCCCCCCCCGGGGTCAGCGCGCAGGGCGGGCTGAGGGGCCGGACCCCGGGGCTGGGGGATGCACTCACCGCTCTCAGGATGCTCCACCCAGGTGCAGGTGACCCCCCCCAGGATGCTCTCGCTGAACCGGATCAGGAACGTCCCCGTTTTCTTGGACTTCAGCAGTTTCCTCTCTTGTTTCCGGCTCACGAAGCCCAGGATGAGTCTGGGGGAGGCACCGTCAGCCCCTGCAGCCCCCGGGCCCCCCCAAGCCCCCAGCCCCGCTCCTACCCGTCCTTCCAGAGCTGCTTGAGGTGCTCCTGGAGCAGCCCCAGGATCCCGTCCAGCCAAGCCCAGAAGGAGAAGCCGGCGGCGCCGTCCTGAGGGGGAGGGTGGGTGAGAGGGGACAGGGGGGACAGGGCCACGGGGGGGATGAGAGCGCAGGGTCGTGGGGGGATGGTGACAGGGGCGACAGGCTCTGCTCACCTTGGAGAACTTGGGCCAGGCCACGGTGCTCTCTGGTGACGGCTTCAAGCCTTTGGAGGCGAGAGCAGGGTGAGCAGGGGGACGGCACAGCCCCGTCCCCGCCGTGTGCCCCCCGGAGGTCGGGGCTGGCTCCCGGCCTTACCGAAGAGCTTCTCGGCCAGCATGAGGAGGTGGTCTGGGCTCAGCCCCTTCTCTGCCACGCTCTCAAACTGCCAGCTCAGCATCTTGGCCAGACGGGGCCACGGCGCTGGGGGCGGCGCCGAGAAAAACTGCTGGGCCTGCGGGACAGGGGGTGAGCGGGGACAGGGACACGGGGCAGGGGACAGGGATGGGAGAGGGAGCAGGGGATGGGGATGTGCGGAGGGGATGGGGATGTGCACTGGGACAGGGCACAGGGACCGAGGGACAGGTACAGGACAGCGATCGGGGGATGGGGATGGGACAGGGACCGGGGAGAGAAGGGAGAGGGCACAGGGCAATCGACAGCAGGAACAGGGACCAGGAACCTGGCACGGGGTGGAGATTGGGTGAGGAGCAGGGATGGGGATGGGACAAGGACCAGGACAGGAGGGCACGGGGCAGGAGATGGCAGGGGTGGGAGCGCTGGGGGGCAGTGAAAGGCTGGGGGGGTCCCGCTCGCCTTGGGGTCCGAGCTGAGCATGTTGAACCAGAGGATGGAGGCCCAGGCGCTGGAGAACTGGTTGTTGTTGGAGATGATGACGAAGGGCAGCGTGGAGGTCTGGGGGGGAGGGGGGCGTGGCGGTCAGGCTTGAAGCCCCCAGTCCCCCCAGCCTCCCCCAAACCCTCCAACCTTCCCAGCCTCCCCCAGGTCCCCCAAGCCTCACCTTCAGCTCCAGCTCCAGCCCGCAGTAGGCGTAGGCCAGCGTGAAGGTGATGAGGTGCAGCTCCTCCGTCACGACCAGGGGACTCTGGAAGGAGGTGGCACCGTGGTCACCGCACGGCGCCGGCCCCCACTGTGTCCCCACCGCCCCCAGCCCCACACCCACCTCGCCGGCGCCTTTGCTGCCCTTGCCAGACCTGCTGTCCTTCTGCTCCTTCAGCGTCTGTGGGGCAGGACAGAGTCAGCCCGGGGCGGGGGCCGGGGCTGGGTGGGGGTCCTCGCCCCAATCCCTGCCCATGGGGGGGACCTGGGGGTCTGGGGGGGGCCCCTACGAGGTACTGGAAGTCGCAGACCAGCCCCTCCTGGGGACTGTCCCCGGCCAGGAGCGATTTGCTGCTCGACGTCAGGATGTTGAACTTGCGAAACCTGCGGGGCAGAGAGAGGCGGCGGGTGGGGGGTCCTGGATCCCCGGGCAGGGGGGGCACAGTCCCGTCCCCCCCCTTCCAGCGCTCGCCCGGCTCTCACCCTTTGACCTTGGGGGGGTCCCTGCAAGAGAGAGCGGGGTGTCAGCGGGCAGCGGGACCCCCGCGGGCGGGCAGGGGGCTCGCTGGGGGTCCCGACCTGTCGATGTGGATCGTGGCCTCCATGCGGTGGTTGCGGTCGTGCGGCCTCACGAGCAGGCGGGCGCGGGCCGAGAACTTGCTGCCGGTCCGGAGCACGAGCGGGCGCTTGAAGGGGTTGGGGGTGCTGGGCTGCTGCTCCACCACGAAGGCGCTGGGGCAGAGAGGGGGTCAGGGCTGCCCCGGTACCGTCCCGGACCCCCCCGGCCCCACCCGCGCTGCCCCCACCTCTCAGAACTGTGGAATACCCTGAGCTGGAAAGGGCCCACAAGGATCAAAGTCCAGCTCCCGGCCCTGCACAGGACAACCCCAAAATCCCGCCGTGCAAACACTCCTCGAGTTCTGGCAGCCTCGGGGCCGTGCCCACTGCCCTGGGGAGCCCGTTCAGTGCCCCACCACCCTCCGGGGGAACAACCTTTTGCCCCTATCAAGCCCTGGCGCAGCTCCAGCCATTTACATCCCCTTTCCTACCTCTTCAGCAGGTGCGTGAGCTGCTCCTGCAGCCGCTGCTCCAGGAGGGGGGCCTGTTCTGCCAGCGGGTCCCTCTCGTAGGTCACCTTCTGCTGCAGATCCCTCAGTGCCTGGAGCAGCTGCCGCAGCTGGAACAGCCCCTGGCCCAGCTCCGTGAACCTGCGGGTGCCGCGGGGCTCAGCGGGGGCCGGCTGTGCCCCCCCCGTGCCCCCTCCCACCCTGGCCCTACCAGGTCTCCAGCGGGCGCAGGTGGGTGTCAGTGGGGGCCCCCAGGCACGAGCGCTGCTGCCTCTCCCGCCAGTCCCCCAGCTCCTGCTGCAGCAGCCCCTGCAGGGTCTCGCTGCGCCCCAAGAGCTGCTGCATCTGAGCCAGCATCTCCTGGGGACAGACGTGGGGCTGAGCAGGGGGGCAGGAGCGGCCACGGCCCCCCCCCCCAAGCCCAGCCCGGCCCCCTCACCCGCCGCTGCTGGTCCAGGTTCTGCAGCTTGGCCTGCAGGGCTTGGAGCTGCCGGGCGTACTGGGGGTCCCTGCTCCTGTCCTCACCTGTGGGCGGGTGGGGGGCTCAGGGGGGGGTCGGGGGGGGGCGCAGGACAGCGCCATCCCCCCTCTCCCCCCCGGGGATGGGGCTCACCTGGGCGGTAGTGCACCTTGTAGCAGAAGTCAAAGGTGTCCTGCAGGTCCTCCAGGTGCCGGAAGGCACGTTCGGCCTCCTGCGGGCAGAGGGGGGGTCAGGGGGGCCCGGGCAGCCCCCGGGGGGCCAGGGGGGCCCAGGGAGGGATCCGTTACCTGCAGGGCCGTGTGGAACTCGGCCAAGCGCCGCTGGATCTGCTGCTCCCGCCCGCTCTCCGGGGGCGTGGTGGGCGCCAGGACCGACCGCCCCTGCAGAGACAGGGGGTGTCAGGCAGCGGCCCCGGGACCCCGCGGGGCGAGGGGGGGACACCCCTGCCCTACCTGCCCGCCCGCCTGCCCCAGGCGCAGGATCCGCCGCTCCTCCTGCAGCAGGTTGGCCACCAGGTTGGCGAATTTCTCTGGATTCTCCTCGAACTCAGCCTGCAGAGGGGCCGGGGGGGTCAGCAGGGCACAGAGACCTCCCGGCCCCTCTCCCTCAGCCCCCCCCCGCCCTGGCCCTGACGCCCACCTGGAGGTCCCGGTGGGCCTTGCGCAGGTTGTGCTTCAGCATGAAATCCTCGTGGCTCGTGCCCAGGCTGCCCAGCTGCTCCAAAAGGAGCACCAGCAAGGAGTGGAAGAGCATCCGGGCGTGGGAGGAGAGCGGCTCGGCCGCCTGGCGCCTGCAGCACGGCGGGCTCAGCACTGGCACGGCCCGTGTCCCCCCCCCCGGTGCAGCCCCCCCAGCCCCGGCCCCCCCGTTACCAGTTCTGGTCCTCGATCCAGGCGGCCAAGCACTGGCGCACGGCCATGGGCAGCTCCGAGCCCGCGTAGAGCTGGTGCACCTGCTCCAGGTACGTGTTGGCCAAGCCCTGCACCTCCTGCCACTGCGCCATGCTGGGGGACGAGGGGGGGGTCAGGGGGAGCCCCCAGGACCCCCCGGCCACTGCACAACCCGGGGATGTGGAACCAGGGGCACAGCCGCACCCCACGTACCTGCCTGCAGCACGGGGGTCCCGGGGGTCCCTCACCTCTGGCTTGGCCCCAGGTGATCCTGGAGGTCCTTCTGCTCCGGGCAAGGGTTGAGCCACGGTGGGTTTCCCGCCTGGGGTGGGGGGCACACACCCCACCTCACCCCCACCCCGAGGGCCCCCAGTACCTCCTGTGCAGCCCCCCAGGCTCCTCCCAGGGTCCTCCTAGCCTGGTCCCCCATTGCACCCCCAGGGATTCCGGGAGTGGATGCCCCTAAACACCCCTCGCCGCAGGGGGACACCCCCAAGAGACCACCCGACGGAGCGGTCTCCCTCCATCCCTCCGTGCCCCAGCCGGGACCACCTATCTGTGCCCCCCTCCCCCGGGACCCTTCCCCGGGACCCTTCGGAGCCGCCCCTGTCCCGCGGGACTCCCGCTCACCCAGGACCCACCGGGATCCTCCGACCCTCCGGACACTCCGGGAACCCCAAGACCAGCTCGAGACGTCCCTGGGGCTCCCGGAACCCCCGCGGGACCCCCCGGGACCCCCCGGGACCCCCCGGGACCCCCCGGACCCACCTCCACCGCCACCAACTCAGGAAGGCGCGGAGGCCCCGCCCCCCCTCCAAGCTCTGCGTCGTGATTGGCGGAGCGCGGAGGCGATGCCCCGCCCTTCCCCGCTCTGCGCAGTGATTGGTGAAGTGCGCAGCGAGGCCACGCCCCCCCAGGAGGACTTTCAGAGGGGTTGCCCATTTCCCCGTTTTGACGTCACAGAATGGGCGTGCCCATTGAGGGCGTGGCCGAGGGGGGCGTGGCCAGCGTCCCGTCCCGGGGGATGGAAACGGGCGGCCCGAAAGGGGAGCGGGGTCGGACCTTGGGGACGGACCTGGGGACGGGGACAGACTGCGGGGGAAGGGGTGGCTGTGTGGCCACCGGGCTGAGGGGACAGCGCTGGGGCCACGGGGGCAGGGACAGGCCGTGGGGACGAGGCAGCGGGGACAGAGGGCCTGGAACGCCGGGCAGGACGGGGACAGAGCGGCCACCACGTGGCTCAGCAGGGCCACCCCCCCCCCCCGGAATGAAGGTCCCTGTGCCCCAGCACGGGGTGACCCTGCATCGATCCAGCAGGGACAGGGACAGGGACAGGGACAGGGACAGGGGCAGGGACAGGGGCAGGGACAGGGACAGGGACAGGGACAGGGGCAGGGACAGGGACAGGGACAGGGACAGGGACAGAGACAGGGACAGGGACAGGGACAGGGACAGGGACAGGGACAGGGACAGGGACAGAGACAGGGACAGGGACAGGGGCAGGGACAGGGACAGGGGCAGGGACAGGGGCAGGGACAGGGACACTCCGCCAGCTGCCGCACGTGGCCTTTATTCAGACGATGATGGCGGAGCCGCTGTGGGCGGTGGGCACCGGCGGGGGGTCCCCGGCCGAGGTGAAGTACCCGATGAGCGCCCGCACCCCGGCCTTGAGCCCCGGCTGCAGCCCCAGCTGCACCCCCACGGCCACGGGGCCGCCGAGGCTCCCGGTGAGCGCGGCCAGCCCGGCGTAGCCCAGGTCCTCGGTGGCCTCCAGCGCCCGCGCCGAGGCCGTGGCGCTGCAGCCCTGGAAGGCGAAGTAGACGCTGGTGCCCAGGTTGTAGAAGATGCTGACGCCCGGCACCCACTCCAGCACCCGGTGGGCTTCCCGCTCCCCCGGCGGGTTGCAGGCGTCCTCAGCTTCACCCTCGCCCTCCCGCCGGCGCCGCGACAGCCGCCGGCACAGGGACGGCCGGGCCCCCGGGACCCTGCCCGCCGAAGGTGCCGTGGGCCGGGTGCCGGGCACGGGGGTCCGGAGCCGGGCGGGATCCCCACGGGCAGAGCCCCCCGGCCGGGCCAGGCTGAGGAGCAGCAGGGACAGGGGCTGGGGGGCCGGCGCTTCCCGCAGCCGCGCCAGCCCCCGCAGCAGGGCCCCGGCCGGGGGGCTGCCCATCTCCCGTGCCAGCCCCAGCGCCTCGGCCTCGGCCTCGGCCACGCAGCCGGCCCCGCTCAGCGCCAGCGCCAGCGCGGCGCGGGCCAGGGCGTGGGGCTCCGGAGGCAGCCGGGCGAAGCCGGGCAGGGCGTTGGGGCCTAGATCCTGGCACGGGACCCCCCGCGCCTTTGTCGGGACGGGACCCGCCAGCTCCGCCAGCAGCGCCCGCAGCCCGTCCCTGGCACCCGGCCCGGGGTCCACGTCGTCAGAGAGGGCGACGGCGGGGCCGAGGAAGAGGAGCGGGAGGAGGAGCAGAACCCGGGGCATGGCGGCAGCTCCGGGACGGGCTGTGGAGGGCGGCAGAAGGGCAGAGCCCCATCAGCCCCCCGCGGCCGCAGCCCCCCCAGGACCCCCCCGGTGTCCCCAGCTCACCCACTCGCCGCTGTCACCGTTCCTTGCCCTGGCCAGACGCCACTGTCCGTTGTCCCGTGCGGCCCCTGCGGCCCCTTTATAGCCCCCGTTATCAGGGGGTTGCGACACGCGGGGCCCGGGGCAGGGACAGGCACCAGGGACGGGGCACTCCCTGTGGTCAGAGCGGCTCGACCCCCCAGCTCCAGCTCCCCCCCAGCCCCGCACACCAGGGAAGGCCAACAGTCACGCTTGTTTATTTGGACCCTGTCCAGCCTTAAAAGGTTTAGAAGGAAAACAAACCCAAACAGCTGAGGAAAAACGGGAGTTTGGGGTAAAACAGGGAGACGAAGACACCAGTGGAAAGGGATGGGGGGGGCACCAACTGGCTGCTTGTGCAGCCCTTAAAAACTGGATCAAAACCTGCAGAAAACCCCAAAAAACCTGCAGAAACCTCAGAAAACAGCCCAGGGTCTGGGCACAGACGGGCAAGGGAAGCCCCTTAACCCTCCTCCTCGTCCTCCTCGTCCTCCAGGCAGCGCACACGCTTCCGCCTCCCCCGGGGCTGTGGGTCCTCGTCCTCCTCATCCTCCTCGGCCCAGGGGGCTGCAGGGGCCAGCCCGGCACCTGTGGGTGGAGGAAGAGGGGAGGGAGCTGAGCCCCCAGCCCAGGGGTGAGGGGAGTGGGGGGTACACCCCTGCCCCTCCAGCGCCTCCCCAGCCCAAGGAACGGGGCAAAGGGGCTGGGCACAGGACAACCACAGCCCAGCAGTGCCCTGTGCTCAGCTCCTGGTGACACCCAGAGGCCCCTCAGCCCCACAGGAGAGAGCGGAGGGGCTGAACCCACCTGAGCTCCTGCCGTCCTCGTCCTCACCGTCGAGCTCCCGGTGCCTCTTGGTGCCCGACTGCACCAGGCTGGGGCCGGGGACAGGGAGCGGCTCCTCGCTGCAGCCACGGGGACAGGGGTTGGCACCGCTCAGCCCCACGCTGGGAGGGCACAGGGGGCCACATCCCCTCCCCAGGCAGGGGGAGGACCACCCAAATCAGGAAGAAAAGACCCCGAACTCGGGGAGAGGATCCTCGTCTCACCTCTCCGAGTCCAATCCCGGCTCTGCCGGCAGCTGCTCTGCTGAGGGGCACAAAGAGAGGGGCTCGGGGCCGTCCCCACTGGGGGTGAGGGTCCCACACCCCCATCCCGGCCCCTCACCTGGAACTGGGTCCTGAGGGCACTTGGGTGGCTCTGGCAGGTCCTGGGGGGACCCTGAGGGGTCGGGGCCGTGGTGGGCGATGGAGGCGGCCGCACGTCGGAGCTGCTGCGGGGTGAGGGAAGCTGGGATGCGCCAGAAGGATTCCTGGGAAGAGAGGGGGGATGCTGCAGGGCTGTGCCAGGAGCGAGGGGACGGGGACAGGGGCGGGCACAGGGACAGGGGCTGGCACAGGGACAGGGGCGGGCACAGGGAGCTCACCTGCTCGCTGGCGGGGGGCCGGAGCCCCAGCTGCCGCAGCAGGGTCTGGAAGCGCCGATCCTCCATGGCATCCTCGTTCTCCTCCGTCAGCGGCACCAGCGGCACCGGCTGGGACACGCCTGGGCCGAGAGCACCGTCAGCGGGACCCTCTGACCCCAAAACCCCCCCCAGACCCCTCCTCGCTCACCGTCCTCGTGGCGGTCCCGCGCCGCCCTCCGCAGACAGTGCTCCAGCCAGCGCAGGGGCCCGGCCAGGCCTGGGGACAGCAGGAGGTGAACGGGGGTCCGGCCCTGGAGCCAAGCCCAGCCAGGGGGGCCAGAGCCCCTCGCCCACCTTCCTGATGCAGGTGCTGAGCCAGGCCCTGCCCAGCCCCTTCCTCGGGTGCCCAGTTCTCCTCCATGGGGCCTTCGTCCACTCCATCCTCCTCCTCCTCCTCCTCCTCCTCGCTGTCCTCATCCTCTGCTGAGCTGTCCTGGGCTGGCACAGCCGGCACACCGATGGCAGCCTGTGGGGACCAGCCGTGTTCGAGTGCCTGGGGTGGAGCAGCGCCCGCTGGGCACAGCCCGGGACCCCCCCCGGGCACACGCAGGTCCTGGAAGGGGGGGGGGAAATGGGGGTAAAACCGTGTGGGAATGGGCAAAAACGGGCTGGGCTGGGTTGAAATGGGGTAGAATTGGATGGTGAGGGGGCTGAGATGGTCTGAAACAGGGCAAAATGGGGCTGGAATGGGGTAAAATGGGCAAAAAACTGGCTCAAATGGGCCAAAACGGGGCTGAAATGGAGCAAAAGTGGGTGGTTGGGGAGCTGAAATGGGGTTAAGAGGCCTGAAACGGTACAAAATGAGACTGAAAAGGGGGGTGGGAATGGGAGGAAATGAGACAAAAATGGGTAAAATGGGGGTAAAATGGGGACAGGGGGCTGAAAAAGGGGCCAGAAGGAGGGTGATGGAGGGAGGAAACGGGGCTAAAAAGGGGTAAGAGGGGGTTGAAAAGGGTACAAGGGGGCTGGGAAGGGGCCGGGGGGGCTCCCCCCGGGGCTGCCCTGAGCTGACCCGGGGTCTCTGGGGCCCCCCCCCAACCCTGTGCCCCCTCCCCCAGCGCTCCCCAGCCCCCAACGCCACGGCCGCCCCCAAGGAGGTGAGCGGGGCCCTTGGGGGGGGTGGGGACAGGGGGGTTTTGGGGGGGGGTCGCCCCCCCGG